>CM017439.1:50436058-50506928 GCA_007726485.1 Eragrostis curvula
TTTAAAAAAAGCCCGGGAACTCAGGAATTCACTGTGATGGTTGATTGCAAATTTGCAATATCCCAAGCACAAAGAAACTTTCATTAAACACAGAATAATAGGGGAAATCAAAAGGAAAGATGCCATGAAAAAAAAATGACAATAGGATATAGCGGGCAAGGTCAATAGAAATCAAAACCTTCTGTTAACTTTGTGCTATAATGCACGATAGGACGGTACAATTTACCTTTCATACTCACTGTCAATAGTTTGAAAGTGGGTATTTGCATGACCACTCAGTCCCTGCCAATATCGGTCAAATTGGTTATGGACAAATGCAGAAGTATCTAATTTCTGGACTGGTATGACAAACAAAGTTACATGGATCAATAGCATTAATCATGCACACTTGCAGAGAGTTCAGAGACTCAGGAAATCTATGAACAGCACACACACCAAATGTCTCAGCCTCACAGATATCTCAGTGCAAGTAAATCTCATAAGTCAACCACAAAATGCTCATAGCATAGTCCTACAAATAAGTTAGATGTCCTCCAAATAGTTGTCGCCTATATTTACATTAAGCATCACATAGCAGAACTTGTGAAATTAAAATGATGTCAAATGAAGTAACATATAAAAGACTACTACACCAATCAAGGCAGCATGAGAAGTTTATAAGCAAACATCCAACAATGTACCTATGTAGTAAATGAGAAATGATAAACAAATTATGATTCAGTATTTTCTAATTGTCTAACCAAAGCTCACATATATGGAACTTTGATGGTGGAAAAGACTGTTTCACAGGACCAGATATAAAGATTCAGTATATTCAGCAAGTAAGCATAAGGTGGACTGTGCTTAAATAGTATGGCTCAAATAATATGGTAGCTAGGTAGTTTCAGGTGGTTCATGCACTCGGCTTGAGTGGAATAAAGCTGACATGTGCCCTGTGAACATGACAAATGGATTTGAAGCGGGATAACTCAATGTCTTGCCAAAAGTCTGAATCAATAGATGATTGAGAACAAAAATGTACTGACAAATTAAGACTCTGGAGCGCAGCTTCAATATTAGTTACTATAGTATTTCAAGATTGAAGTCTAAGTCTAGAAACAGATCGACCGTTACTGTCCCATCTAAGCATGCTTCTGGAATGCAGTCCACGCGCAAATCTTACAGAACAGTCACCTGAGACAGTAGTAAAGTGCATCTGTGGATTTCTTAACTAAGAAAGTAATCAAATGCTAAATAAGAATTCATTGCAAAATTTAATAGTCAGATCGTCTACCTTCACCTTCCTAACTGATAAACTATGGCTAATGCCTCTAATCAATCATGGATGCAAAATTAGTACAGTAATCTTATTGTAGTTATAGTTTTACTAAAAAAATTTGAAGTTCTATTAACAGCATCAAACATATCTAAAATTGGGAATTCTGCATAGCTGGGATGAAGGGTGTTATTTTTAAGTTGAGTCGCATAGGACCATGAATAACAAGCCACCCATGTCTTTTCAGTTTTTTGTTCTTCCCCTTGTCTTATTCGTCCAGCTCCTCACTTATTGCTCATCTCTAGGACCTAAAACCCTGCCGCCACCGCCCGTCTGCGCCCCTATTCTATGGAGATGGAAGAAGAAAATCCCCAAGACCCCCACCCAAACTACACAACTAGCCTCCGCTGCCACCGTCAGGTTGAGTGACGGATAGGGAACACCTATGTCATTTCCCTTTTATTTATTGCTTCATGAAAACAAGTATGGAATATTAACATGCAGAAACAGGCGCACCGCTCTGTCTCCAAGTAGATTATCCCTACAACAGAAGTTTATCAAGTGCCCAGGGAATGATGCAACTTTCGAAAGGCGTATTCACACGTCTCAATCCATGACGAAATTTCATCAGACCAAACCAACGACAGTCTTCAAGACTGCCCAAACAAGGTAAATTCAATAGGTGGCATGAGAACAACATGCCCTCGTCACACAGCACCTAGAGGCGCGACACATACACCACTACACCAGAATAAGTTCCTAGTACGCATCACTACAGAACATGACCTGGGGCAGTGCCAAGCTCAGCTACGTGGAAAGCTAAACACGAGTCAACACACTCCTTCCAAGGTGACACGCACAATTTTTCAGAGGAACAGATATATGCTATTTTTAGAAGTCAAACCACGTCCGAACCAATCAAGGACTCGTCATCGAGGGGCATGGGGGGATCAATCAAACCTCCAAAATTTCGAGAGCTAGGTTTTGAGCGGCTAGTACAATCCCTAACACACAGCAACCAAATACGAAGTGGATGGATCAATCTGAGGAGCAAATATTCCGCCAAAACAAAAAAAGGATCCCGACTTGCTAGCACACAGAAGATCAAACATCATGCACAACAAAGCTTTCAACTCGTATAACAATCCGCACAGGAAAGCTAGGGCATCCTTACCAGCAGAAGGAATCAGTCCTCCAAGCTCGGCTGGATCTCCACCCCACACCAGTCCAGCAGAGGGGTCGAGGAGGACGACGGCGGCGGCGACTACAACGGGAGAATCGCTTCCGCTTCGGCGGCGTGATTCATTCGCTTCGCTCCGGTGGAAGAGGGCATCGAATGCGGGCGGAGCGTTGGGCGGCAGGGTAAGGGGAAAGACGAGGGGGAGAGGAGCGATGACTGATTTGATAGGGCTCGGGACGTGAGGACTGAGGAGGGTGTTTCTGATAATGTTTTAGTTGTGGCTGCAGCATGTAGAGCTTCTGGGGTGTTTTTTACAATTTTTCATAGCGGTTTTGGTCTTTCCCCAGTGACTCAGTGAGGGTGAGAGTGCACGCACGACTGCACGAGAGAAGGCAGTTGCGCACGATAAGGTCCAGTAACAACAGCCCAGGACGTTTCAAAAAAAAAAAACAACAGCCCATGTGGCCTGCAAAAAAAAAACCAGTGCACACCAGAGACAATTGCGCACCCCTGAAATAGGCCCATATGGGCAGGAAAGAGATTTGGCCCATTGTAGATTACATGGGCCTCAATTCCCGAGTTTGACCATTTTTTAGTAAATTTTGTAGATCAATGCACTACTTGTATGTAGGGGTGGATGTCGAGCGAGCCGAGCTCAGCTCGGCTTGGCTTGGTCTAGCTTGTTTGTCTAACGAGTTAGCTTGGTTTGGCTTGATATTGAAACGAGCTGAAAACTTAGCTTGGCTTGGCTTGTTAAGCTTGCGAGCTAGCTTGTTTGGCTCAACAAGCTGGGTATTGTAGATGATCACCGTAAAATTATGGATGTGATGTCTAAATATCTAGAGGACAACATGAGGATATCTTAGTTATGCCACAAATAGAAACGAACGTCGCACTTTAGTACTTGGGACATTTATTTCATAGCTTTGAGACCTAAATTTATCAAGCAACAGGACCTGAACTAAATCTTTCTCGGCTCATTAGGCTAGCTTGTTAACAAAACGAACTAAATCTTTAGCTTGGCTTGTTTAAATTTACATCTGAGCCGAGCCAAGCCGAGCCGAGTATACGCTGCACACCACGTATATGTTGCTCTGTGGTGGTCTAGAAGTCGCTTGCGGGAGCTCGCAGTAGTTCAACCACGTATATGCTACTCCGACCATGTCTGACGCGACCTGACGCCGGCGTCGAGGAGTAGTCGGGCGACCGTGCAGTGTTCTTCCCATTCCCGGCTCCCTACAGCAGTGTATGCGAGCCTCAAAGCTGAGCGCGAACGAGACGGGGAACGACGACGAGCGCCGCGAGTCCATGGCCTGCCAGATGCGATACGGGGGGAAGTTTTTGGTGCAAATAAATATTCAGTGCAAAGATGCAAACATTCAACAAGATCCCTCGGATGGTGATCTAGTGCACAGGAATCATGATGCGGGCTCTGCAATCCCACTTAAGCATTGTTGCAGAAACACCCTGGAAGAAATATGCTTTCGCGGAAAAGATCCTACACATGGTTCCCCGTTCCCCGTTTATCTGATCTGTCAGTTACTTTTTTTTTATCAACCATAGATGCGGTGGCAGTAATGGTTTCTTCTTTCATCAACCATAGATACGAGCTCTTACCCTCCATTCGAGCTCTTGCCCAGTTCCTCAATCTCCCTTCGAGCATGATCCCGTCCCTCCACGTGGTGCAAAAAATCAGCAGCCCGTGTAAAAAATCGTTTGTGACTATTGATTTGTATGATACGAATCATGTCACCATGGAAACAGGCATGGACAGCCTGGCCGTGGCCGCGAAGGCATTCGTCGTGCAGGCAGCCCTAGATCCCATCAGTTTTCTTATCAGAATGGTGGTGGCAGATAGCCACCTCAACCGCTTCAAGTTATTGTACTTTTGTGTTGTCCCCTCGATCCTGACTTCCATGGTCCCTAGATCAATTTGTCTTACTGGAAGAACGGAAGACGAAAGAGATCGTGGGAGGAAGAACCGTGCTGGAGCATTTTTGCGGATACTATGCTTTCTGCAGGGGGGTTTCTACAACATTGCTTAAGTGAGATCATAGGAACCCGCTGCCTCATTCATATTTTTTGGATCGTGATCCGGGGGCTCCAGATTTATGTTTGCACCTTTGCACCGAATACACCGTTTGCACTCAAATTTTCCCCGCGATACGTGTAGCGTCCCGCCTCTTCGAGGCCGGGCCCGCACGCCTGGCAGCTCTCTAAGAATCAAGACTATTCTCACAGACCAACACATGTCTTTTCTGCGTACTTTGTCCTCACTTGTACGCACCCGAGAACGACTTCCCGGTCGGTCACCCATCCCCAAATTGCTCCAGGCCAAGCACGCTTAACCCTGGAGTTCTTTCGAGATGAGCTTCCGGAAAAGAAGTTGCAACTTGTTGATATGAGTATTCTATCAATTCTATTAAGCCCTGGGCCAGGATGTTACAATACGGAAGAGAACGAGGAAAACGGCGGTCAGGGGGGGTTTCGTAAATTAACAGGAGGCGTGCGGGGATGGGAGGTGTGGGGAGGCTGGCTGCAATCTGGCCCATTGAAACGGAATCCACCGGCCACGATAGAGTTTGTGCACACATATCTCTCTATGTGCACCTGATATCTCCTCCTATATATAATTCTATAGTTTCGTATAGTAAGCTAACGCAGCACTTCAGCCCTCCAAATGTTAAAAAAGACAGACGAATCCATCTTGCGCTTTTGCAAGTTCAGAGAAGCCATACAGTCTGTTGTTGGTGAAGTGACTCTATCCCGTGCAGAATACTGGAATATTGTAAGAGAATGTACAAGCTCCATGCACTGTTGTCTCATTGTAAGAGAATGTACATATGGATATGGAGGATTTGCAGGGCTCTCTTTGCAGGGAAATATTGTGTGCAAATGATGTATTTCGTGCAATGGTGCAAACAAGGATCGGTGTTCGTCACATCTCTATCCAGCGGCTTGCCTTCCTCCCACTACTCAGGAATGCAGTTTCGCACAAAACACCATGCAAATATTTCAGTTTTGTGAAAACATATCTTCAGCCTGCCAGTTCCTTTCCGTCTTCCTCACCTCACCATCCTTTCCCCATTCTTAGGATTCGGCCTGCCAACGGGGATCATCACTGCGGGGGAGAGGCCTCCATCCCCGTCCCATTAAACTTCACCCCCGAATCCGCCCTGTCTCCGATAGCTTAACGCGGCAAAAGCTCGCCCCGGGCGGATCCCCGATCCCCGCCGGGGCCCCGCGGGGCTCGGAAGTCGACGTCGCGCGCTGCTGTCTGCCGTCGTCGCGCCGCCGCCGCTCCTGTGTCCGCCTCCGTCGCACGCGCAAGCCTCCAAGCCTAGCGATGCCCTCGCGCAGGCCGTTGGCGAGCGCTGTATTGGAAGCTCGTCGCAGAAGGTAAGCTGACCGGGAAAGGATTTGGGAACGACCGAGCGAGACAGTCGCGTGAGGAGAGAGGAGACCGAGCTGAGGAGCTGAGATGGCGGCGAATGATTTTTTGGGGAAAAAAGGATTAGGGCTTCAGTAGGAGCGTGAGTTTATTGGTGGGCTACATCTTATATGGACCGCGTTACTGCGCGTAGGGACGCGCCTTAGGGAATCGCGCTTCCCGCCCCCGCGCGCGCCACGTGTCCCACTGCCGGCAATAACCGCCACCCGCGACGCGGCGGCGCCCTCGCCACCGCGTCGCACCGCCCGCACCCACTCGCGCTCTGCCGCCACCTTGCTCTGAGCTTGACCGCCGGCGCTAATCCACCTCCGGCGACGCGGCGACGCCCTCGCCGCCGCGTCGCGCCGCCCGCCCCCACCCCGCGCTCCGCCACCTCTGCCCGTGGGCCGGGCCGCGGCAGGACGCGCGTTAACGCGCGAGCGCGTCCGCACGCACCTTAGACTTTCCGATCTTATATGAGCTATTTGCAACTGAGTGGAGTTCGTGGGCTGCTGGGCCGGCTGGATTTGCTTGAGTTGCTTCAATATCTTGACTGTTGGGCTCAAATTCGTTATACAGGCTACATGTTATCGGGTCCCATGGATCTCCGCGGGGAAAAATCTATCCCCGTCCCCGACCCGATAACTATCGGGGCCTGCCCTGCTAGCCCCGCGGGGAAATCCGCCCCCCATCCCCGCCCCGTTCGGGTCCGCTCCCCGTTGCAGCCTTGAGCACCTCTGATTTGTCTCTACTATCGTCTAAAGTTTGGCTTGGTTGCCTCCTCCAGAGTAGAAGTGGCAACACTCCGGCGACCAAATTAATGTACCATCTCAAAATTGATGCTACTATCTTTCAGAACACTGGTGTTGGTGCAGGCATGAACGCCGTCTCCGCAAGCACAGGCGGTCTCAAAGTAGTGAAACCAAGCTGTAGCTAGGCTTAGGCGCAGGAGACGAGGATGATGCAGGACTTGCGAGAACAAACTGTGTTGCGATGGGTAACGGCATTGTTGCCGCAAATGATTTCGCTGCTTGGGAGGAGATACACTGCGTCAGCGGCAGTCCAACATCGGAGTCCTCCTTTCCGCCGGCCATCGCCATCGCCATCGACGTTGAGATCGAAGAGAAACGAACGCGCGCTTGGAGTCTGGAGAACATGTTTATTTCGCGAAATGGAAAATATCCGCAGGGGGCTTTGTGCGAAACTGCGTTTGCTGAGCGGTGGGAGGAAGGCAAGCCGCTGGATGGCAATCTGATGGACTCAGACTCTTGTTTGCACCATTGCACATAATACATCATTTGCACACAATATTTCCCCCGAAAAAAAAGACCAAACTTGTTACGATGGAAGGAGTAAAGATAACCACCAACTATTTGAGTTGGTTTTCTCATTCACAACAAGCTGCATAAGGCCTTCCACAGTGTGATAGCTATCTCTCAAATTTTTTGGACCGCACTGAAGCAAATTAGGAACCGGTGTTCTGTAGCACAGCGTCAGCATCGAAGGCCAACTGCAAACGTGGGGCCCATATGGCAGTAAAAAATGCTTTCCTTATTCTCTCAACTCGGCGTCCGCTGCCTCTCGCGCCATCAAATTGAGCTGCCGTCGGAAAGAAATAATATTTTAAGAGAGTTGGAACCGACGCTTGTGCAGGCGCCGCTCTCCGTTTTCTGGCTTCGCTTGCACTGGGTTGCGCAGTGTGGGGAGCGAAGCTCCAAAGCCAAAAATCCATTTGAGGCACCGGATGAACAGTACACTGTGGAGGGCCTAAGTTTTGTTACATCTCAACTTTTTGCAAATAAAACAAACGAGCAACCTACCAACATCATCTACTTCATTCACCTACAAGTTGCATAAGTTTTGTTACATCTCAACTTTTTGCGAATAAAACAACCAACCTACCAACATCTACTTCATCAGTGGTCTGGCTAATGGCATAAGCATCATATGAACTTTGCTAACAATTCATACAAAGAGTCCCATAGGCCGGTATTTGGAATATTATAGATGAAAAAGGGGTGATTAATACATTAGTCGCAAAACATCCACCAAATCACAATAATATTTCTACTACTGCTATAGCAACGTCCAAAGTCGAAAACCTAACATTAAGGAACCCTATGACCTAATCAGAGAAACTCTTTTAGCCAACATTTTGAGGCCTAACTATTTTCAGCCAGAAACTGTTGGTGCTCTTCAGGAGGTTCTTCCTCTTGCTCTTGAGGCTGCTGCCACACATACGTCACATGACCACCATACATCATTTCAGCCAGTGGCAACGCTACATGGAGCGTGCCTGCACCAGGGTAAATGCGAAATTAACACTAATCAATTAATGTTTTGAGGCTTTGACAACTATTTCAGTCCATATTGTGCTGGTGGCACCACCGTTAGGCCACGGCTAGCTTTGCCCCTGATTCCAGCCTCTGCAACCTGCTGTGCTGGCACATAGTAGTACCTGCCTTGGATGTATCTCAGTACAAGTAGGTCTCATAAATCAACAAGAAAAAGCACATAGTCACACGACTACGACCTAAGTTAGGTGTCCTCCAAACAATGGTCACCTACTTTTTAAGCACCACATGGCAGACTTTTTAAGTTATTTTTTTTAGAAAATGGAATTACATTCCATCCTCGTTTAAGTTATAATGATGTGAAACTGAAGTTTCGTATAACAGACTACTACACCAATCAAAGCCAATATTTTTAAAAAAAAACTGATATCCAACAAACAAGTACTACTATCTATCCAGTAAACAAGAAATGATAACAAATTATGATGCAATATTTTCTCTCTATTTTTTTCTTTGGAATCCATCTGAATTGGGGGAGTTGTAGCGAGGAGGAAGAGACAAGTGCTGTTGTGGCGGCTGTGGAGCGGGATGGGGATATATACTTAATAAAATTGTACCAATATGTCAGGGTATTTAGCAGGCAAATGGACATGCGGGTGCAGGCATAGATTTTTTTTGCACGTTAAAGTATGCCTGTTGGGGTTTGATGTTGTGCCCCTGCTGGCGTAAACTCACACCTGAATCAGTGCCCATCAGGTTGCCCGCGGGTAATGGATATGCCTGTTGTCATTTATAGACGGAACAATCAGTTTCTTGCGAGGGAAAACATTCAGTTCTCTTGGTGAAACATTTGAATTCTTTGTGTGGAACATTCAATTCGAGCTTCCATGGGTGCCATATTGTTGGGGGAAGAAGGGAGAAGAGAGTTGAGACCGTGAGAGGAAGAGGAAAGGCTGCCTGAACTGGGCCTGTCGCCTTCAGCCCGCTTGCTTGATGGGCCTTTGTTGGGATGAGTGCTCCAGGATCTATACGCACTTAGTGTCTCTAGCGGTTACGTGAAAGGCCCAGTCTGATGAAAGAGTTGGCCTTCTGCCTATTAGGCCCGGCCCGCTCCTAGGGTTTGCGGGCCTGCATATATTACAGGTTCACCCGTCTTCCTCGGTATCAGGCTCTGTGGTCACCCGGAATTCCTTGTTGACGCGCGTCCGCGCGTACGCGTCCGCGCGCGTCGCGAGGCAGCGGAGGAGCTGTCGGACAGGAATCGCGCATGCGCGTGGGGCCCGCGTGGGTAACTAGCGGCTCGCTCCCGCAGATGGGGCTGCGCATGTCGTGGAGTGGCTGGCTTTTGCTGGCCTGCGTGCAGATGGTCCCATATCTCTCGGTATTGTGCGTTCGTGTTTTCTAGCAAACCATACTCCTTTGAACAAAAGTTTAAGAAGAAGTTCGAACAAAAGTTTAGTAAAAAGTTTGAATGTAAGTTTGTTCGCAAGTTCTGATACAACTTGTATCATAAGTTTGAATGTAAGTTTGTTTATAAGTTTTGATACAAGTTTGTATCATAAGTTTGAGATCAAAAAGTTTGAATGTAAGTTTGTTCAAGTTCTGATACAACTTTGTATCATAAGTTTGAGGTGAAAAAGTTTGAATGTAAGTTCTGATACAACTTTGTATCATAAGTTTGAGGTCACAAAGTTTGGACAAAAGTTTGTATATAAATACAAGTTTGTATATAAGTTCTGACAGATAAGAATTGATCATTCCACGTCGTCCCATGGCACCACGTGTGAGGCAGGCTGCTGGCTCCTTCATGCAGCGCCGGGTTGCACAGCCAACACGGGAAGCACCACATGCGCCGGCCCGGGCGAAGCACGCACCGCGTTAGAAAATGAACGCGGCGGACCGGGCTTTGTCTGTTTCTTGTCGGAACCGAATGCGCGCGATGGGCTGCGCGCGCGTGCGCGGATTAGCCACGCCCGTGGTCACCACCGCCGCTGCGCCCTTGTAATCCAGATCTACCATAGCTTGGTCGGTTTCGGGAGGGATGGAGAGGGTTGAGATGATGACGGCCAACGCGAGGTGTTTCGATCTGGTGGAGCCGAAACCCGACATGGAGCACGCCGCCAGATCGAACGAGGCGGAGAGGACCGAGATGGGGCGTGCCCGTTTGATGCTGAAGAATCTCGAGCTTGACGAGGAGGAGATGAAGGCGCACGCCGGATCGAAGGCGGAGAAGCCGAAGAAGAAGCTGCTGCCGAAACCCGTACCCCGCCAGTTCTCGGTTGCGGGGGACGGAAAGAAGAGGAAGAAGATGTTGAGGGTGGGCAAGGAATTTGTCGACTGCATCGCTGGAATCCCCCACCCCCCGCCCTTCCAATCTTACCCTAGTTCGGATGTTCAATTCATGGAGATCCAAGAAAGCTATGTCGCCAAAGAAAGGGCTATTCGTGAAGAGCACGAGAGGATCATCAAGCAGTACGAGGTCCATGGCTACGCCGAAATCGAGGTCACCGACGACGAGGAAGAGGTGTAGAGATCCGTGGGTTCGCAGAGAGAGCATCAGGGATGGTTGCTGGTAAGGCATCTAAGTTCTGGTTATCTTGTGTGATTCTGCTATCGTAAGTTCGAGAACTCGTATCTTTCTTATGGTAATGCGTTCTGGTGTTATTTGTGATTCAGTTGTAATGAAACCAGCTACTAGTATGTTCTTTTCGTGAGCGACCAGATAGTTTTTTTGTCGGCAATTATGTCATGGTGGGATGATACAGCGAGAAGATAGCGTGTTGGAACGAATATAATGATCTATTCAAACATACATTTCATTGTGGTTGTAATGTCACGCTTTTCTGAGTTGTGTCTGGATTGAATGTAAAATAAAGTATCCATTAATACCTTTTGCGGGAAATATATCATTTATTTAGTGACACTAGTCTGTATGATTTCTAAATGACAAGTCTAAGATAGTTCTTAAACTTGAAATGAATTTCGTTCAAATAGAGTTTCCCCTGACATCACTGGTTCGTTGGATATGTCATTGTGCTGTACATAAAGGAAATATCAGATTCAATATATTGAGACGAGGTTTCAGATACACACGCGTTACCTCATTAGTATCTCCTGAATCCACCGAGCTTGAAACTTTCAAAAATCATGGTTGCGTTGTTGCGCCCCGCCGCTGACGGCCATGGCCCACCTCAAGCTAGCGGCGCTCGCCGGTGGCGGCGACGGCGACATGGAGGAGGTGGCGCTGCTGGGCTCCTACGGCGAGGAGGCCGGGCCGGGACCGGAGGAGGGGGACGCGGAGGATGCCGGCATGCGGCGGGTGCAGGTTCGCGTCACCGGCATGACGTGCTCCGCGTGCTCCGGCGCCGTCGAGCTGCTCCTGAAACGCGCCCACGTTGTCTTCGACCCGCGCTCGCCAAGGTCCGTGGGTGCTGCCGGCTGGCCCCGTGATCCCTCCTCCTTCCCACCTCCGCGCCGTCTTCCTAGAATTCGTTGTTTCCGTTATTAAGAGGATTACCGGCGTTTTATTAGTGATACGCTACACTGCGGAATCGCGGTGCTCAGGGCGGGTAATTCAGCTGCGGCGTGTTGATTGGGGTGGTTAGGATGCGCAACGGCACGACGCGTATTGCGTCTTTGCTTCCCTTTTCTGCTGCTGCCGTTGAAAGGAATCCACTGTTTGATTTTAGCATTGTCTCTGTTTACACGTTCAACTGAATTATTAGGACATGCAAACTGCTGGATTTTGGTAGCTGCTGTTGATGTACTGATGTTTCCTCTGTTTGCAGGCAACTTTAGTGGGGTTCATGATCATTTCGATCAGAACCGCACCTAATAGGAACATTAAGATATTTTGAACAACCTCAATTGGCAATCCTGAAGGAGTAACTCAGTTTGATTTGTGAATATTTCAACACCCAACTGCATATATTTTCCAGATGTTTTGTCTTTTAGAACATCTCAATTGTTTCAATATTTGCCAAGTCCTTTTAGAGCAACTAACTTGCTTTAAGTCTCTGAAATGAACTAACAGGAAATATTGCATTATTATTCAGTTATTCATTAGGCTGCTGTCTTATGATTTAAACTTGATTTATGCAGGATGAAGACACTGTTGAAGCGATAGAAGATGCTGGGTTCGAAAAAGAAATTCTCCCAGACTCTGCTGTTTATCAGCCAAAAACGCACAAGACATTGTCAGGCCAGTTTAGGATAGGTGGAATGACTTGTGCTGCTTGTGTAAATTCAGTTGAGGGGATCTTAAAAAAATTGCTGGGCGTAAAAAGAGCAGTTGTTGCATTAGCAACCTCATTGGGGGCAGTCGAGTATGATCCTTCCACCATTAGCAAAGATGAAATTGTTCTGGCTATTGAGGATGCTGGTTTTGACGCTGCGCTGTTAAGAAGTAGCGAGCAAGACAAGGTGTTATTAAGTGTTACTGGGTTGCATACTGACGGAGATCTAGATGTGTTGCATGATACCCTGAAGAAAATTGAAGGCCTCCAAAATACTTTATCTTCTTCGCTCTAGTTGATTCCTAAGTGTAAGTTGATTTTGTCCAGCCTATCCTTGATGTTTAACTGTTTTCATTATATTTTTATTCCAATCAGACAAATTCCATTTGGCAAGTACTTTTATGTTCCTCTTGGATCCTGACTCCCATTAATTTTTTGTGCACCAGATACCTGTATTTTTCATGCGCGTGATATTTTTTCATGCGCATGGCAAGCCATGTCACTCCTACTCATGCACTTTGGACCTTTTCGCATCGGAGATTTGCTGAAGTGGATGCTGGTGAGCATAGTGCAGTTTGTTGTTGGCAAATGATTCTATGTTGCTGCTTATAAGGCCCTGAGGCACGGCTCTACAAATATGGATGTACTAGTTGTTATTGGCACTACTGCGTCGCATGTCTACTCAGCTTGTGCACTTCTTTATGGGGTATTCACTGGATTTTATCCTCCATTATATTTTGAGACAAGCGCAATGATAATTACATTCTTGCTATTTGGGAAGTATCTTGTGGTGCTTGCTAAAGGAGAAACATCAGATGCTATCAAAAAACTTGTAGAGCTTGCTCCTACTACAGCTCTGTTACTTCTGAAAGACAAAGGTATCTAAATGAAACAGTAAATTACTTGCATTAATAATGATCAGCAGTTCTAGGGAGTTCTTATCCAAATAGTTCTCATGGTATAGGTACTGCATTGCATCTTATGGGTAGCTTATAATTGCAGCCTTCCACACATACTCTTGGCATATATTTTTTTTCCATCCTTCAGTTTTTCAGTGTAGTCGCACACATCAACTCAACAATTTTCTTAAATACAACAACGACATAGAGATGAAACCCACAAGGTTCATCCACAAGAAACAAGGACAAGAGAAACACAAAATGACACAGGGAAAAAAACAATTTTCTTATATACAAAGAGAAATATTCTGGCGAGAAGGAGATTGATGCATCGTTAGTACAGCCTGGTGATGCCTTAAAAGTGCTTCCTGGTTCGAAGGTTCCTGCTGATGGTATTGTCATTTAGGGGACAAGCCATGTTGATGAGAATATGGTAACTGGTGAATCTGTGCCTATATCTAAGGAAGTATCCAGTCTAATTATTGGAGGCACAAATAACTTGCACGGTATCCTTCATATCCAAGCGACTAAAGTATGGTCAGGGACAGGTTTAAGCCAGATGGTATCCCTGGTTGAGACTGCCCAGATGTCGAAAGCCCCAATTCAGAAATTTGCCGATTATGTAAGTACACTTCTCAATCCGTTAGTTTTAAGGAAATTATTTTTATTCTACTATTAAATCTATAAATCATTATTTTGGTTACTAAATTTACTTTTTAGCTGATGTATATTTCTGTACTTGTTAAAACACACTTGTTAGACTTTTAGTGCATTGTCTTCTAGAGGAAATCACATCACTTCTGGCAAATTTGCACATTTGTTTACACATAATTACCTGGCATGATCTGGTTGCATTTTTTTAACGAATTCATCTAAAGCACCTATCATACCTGTGTGATATTTTTTCTTGAAACTATGGCTGTTCTGATGATTCATAAATCAAATTTCATACACCTTTACTTTTTTCACTTTTATATACATGTCTTATTGCATCCACCATTTGTCCATGCTGACATTACTATGATCTTATTAGGTGGCTAGCATTTTTGTTCCCATTGTCATCATCTTGTCTTTATTGACATTTTTTTATGGTAAGTTTCGACATCTCTGAAATCAATACTGTGGATATGAATGTTCAATTGACTCATGCATTAGACTTTTCTAGGTTACTATGAATGCAGCTGCTTTGTTTTCTCCCTCATGTTCTCCATCTCTGTTGTTGTTATTGCCTGTCCATATGCTCTGGGTCTGACAACACCAACTGCTGTTATGGTCGCAACAGCAGTTGGCCTCAACGAAAATGCTCCATGGAGTACTTGTAAAGGGTGGAGATGCTCTGGAGAGAGCCCATAATGTAAAATATGTTATCTTCAATAAAACTGGGACACTGACCCAAGGAAAGGCTACAGCAACAACAACGAAAACTTTTTCTGGAATGGATCTTGGCGACTTCCTCACGTTGGTAGCATCTGCGGAGGTGAAGTGAAAAATTTCCGTGAGCATTTTCAACGATATTTATGCTTCTTCGAGCAAAAGTACAAAACTGCTAATCTTTTTTTTTTTTTTTTTAATTCAGGCAAGCAGTGAGCATCCACTTGCCAAATCTATATTGCATTATGCATTTCATTTCCATTTCTTTGGCAAACTCCCCTCATCAAAAGACAGCATAAAGAACAGAAAAGAAGAGATATTTTCTCAGTGGCTCCTGGATGTTGCAGACTTCTCTGCCTTGCCAGGCAAAGTGATTCAGTGTTGGGTTTATGGAAAGAAAATTTTGGTGAGTTGTACGATGCAGCTATCTTTTACTTTCCTTTCAAATAACTCGAGGACAGACATATTTTATAGTGTGCTACATTGCTGAGTAAATTTAATTCATTAATATGATACTTACATGTTTGTGTAGGTAGGAAACCATACTTTGATAGCTGAAAATGGGATAAATGTTCCTGAAGAAGCTAAAAATTTCTTGGTAGACATGGAGCTGAATGCAAAAACTGGTATTCTCGTAGCATATGATGGTGAATTCATTGCCATGATTGGGATCACCGACCCCTTGAAAAGAGGGGCTGCTGTATTTGTAGAAGGCCTAAAGAAGATGGGTGTTCATCCAGTTATGGTCACCGGGGACAACCGGAGGACTGCACAAGCAGTTGCAAAGGAGGTTAGTTTGAATTGACATGTTTAGTCCTAGCATCTGCATCTCATCCTTTCAATTAACCTCTCGGTAACGTGTGCTGAATCAAAATATATCTGTGATTCTGCAGGTTGGCATCGAGGATGTGAGAGCGGAGGTCATGCCAGCTGGAAAAGGCGACGTCATCCGCTCCCTCCAAAAGGATGGCAGCGTCGTTGCAATGGTCGGAGACGGCATCAACGACTCGCCAGCCCTAGCTGCAGCAGACTACGTGCTGGTCCGGAACAACCTGAAGGACGTCATCACGGCTATCGACCTCTCCCGGAAGACGTTCAGCTGGATCCGGTGGAACTACTTCTTTTCCATGGTGTACAACGTTGTGGCCATACCAGTAGCCGCAGGCGCACTGTTCCCGTTCACGGGAGTCCAGATGCCGCCATGGCTGGCGGGCGCGTGCACGGCGTTTTCGTCTGTTAGGGTGGTGTGTTCGTCGCTGCTGCTGAGGAGGTATAGGAAACCTAGGCTCACAGCTTTGCTGCAGATAACGGTGGTGAAATTTCATTTTGTGGCATTCTGTTGTGTGTGTTTACTGGAGATGTGAAAAATGTGTCTCCTTGTGAATGTATATTGCAGTTTTTATTGTTAGATTATTGTACACATCCTACAGTTTTACAATCGAATTCCTAGTTGCATATTATCAAAGTGCAAGCTTTCTTTCGGCGTTGCTGAGTTCTTTCAAGAGTACTCGAATTAAAGAGTTAATTTCACAAATTGGTTCTTTGTTGCAAAGAATCATAACTTTTAAAACCAGTTTCACAAAACCACAAGTTTTGATCCCGGGCCCACTTGTCATCCTCTATTGGTCTTGTGCATGTTTGTGTGGCTGACATGTGGGCCCGAACTAAAGTTGTGGTTTTGTGAAATTTGTTGCAAAAGTTGTAGTTCCTTGCAACATGGGATCAAATAGTTGTGGTTTTGTGAAATTAACTCAATTAAAAAAGATTAAACAGTAACATGTCGTCTTGCACAGCTCATTGTTAGTCCTGCAGAGCATAGGGCATGGCCGCCGGTCGAGCCACATCGCCCCTCAGCGTGACAGGTATTACAGTTTTTTTTTGTGTTTTTTTTTTTTATAGTGGTATTATAATTCTTACTCTGCAAACTCTGAACGTTGGAAAAGTGCTTGTCTTAGACTTAAAGCATGTTCTGGCCATAGCCGCCTGATGTGCATATCCAGGCCTAGGAGAGGAAGGACTATGCAGGTGCCTCAGGGGCAAATCCTAGCCTTGGAAATTTCTTATATAGGTCCGCATTGCCATTCGCAGACTTTCACCACGAATGTTTGCCAGGATAGAACAATGTACTGTTGAAGTACGTGTGCTATTTGCATAATTTTAAAAGCCTTTCAAGAGATAATGTTAACCTCTTAAATACTCCATAAAAACCATGTGAACGTTTCAAGTAATAAATAGTGAGGTAACTACTGTCTCCTCCAAAACTGTCATGAGACAGGCTATCTAAAATTGCAGGCACAAGAAACCAACAAAACAAGGAGCGTATAATAATAGCTTACACAAACTCCCACTTATCTGCCTGCGTTCTCCGGGCGAGTGGCCAGTGGCACTTGGTTGCACTGCTCCTGCCCGGGTTCGAAGCGCGGCACCCGCGGTTGCAGTGAACAGTGTCTGTAGTGGTGCTGTTCATTGCACTGTTCGCATAATAAACTTACAGGTATCTTTCCGTGCGTGGTGATACAAAGGGAATGCGACGCTTCTCGACGCGCGATACTACAGCTGTACTCAGTAGGAGAGGTTTAAAACTCCCACTTATCTAAAACTGCGGTACAACAGTGCACATGCAAAACAAAAATGTCTGCAAGGACAGTTTCCTATTCCAGCATCAATAATCTGGCTCAACGAATCTCATTATCATATATTACATTTAGCTTGCCTACAATGCAACCAATCAGAATGTTCTCTTCTCTCTTCTCTCAACTCAGAATCTTCCCATCCCTCAAAGTGGTAATCACCAATTCTCGTCACCTGATGGCTCTTCGGGATAATCATACATCGGATTATCTTCAGCTGCATTTTCAAGATGGAAGAGTTCAGCTAATTTAAATTTGTAATTACCATAACAATTAATTTGCAACTCTTGATTCTAAAACTACCATTCGAATCATCTGTTTCGTATGGATAATCATCATCATATTCAGGTTCACCATCATATTCATACCTACCCAATAGAAGAACGATTAGAAAAAAGTTCATAAATAGGAGTGGGAGCCTAGTCAACAAACATGAATTAAATTTACCAATGTCTTGGAGTTGTTGATTCATCTTCCAATCGTCGAGGCTCGGCAGCACGCGCGTGCAGCGTCATGCACGCATACGCAAAGATCAATTTCGCTCGACCGTGCTGCGGATTTGACGTGAAGCTGACGATCAACACCCTTATCAATGGACATCTGCTATAATCGACCGTCGTCACTTTTGTGAACACATCCATGGTGATACTTTGCGATTACCGCCTAGCCTTCTATGGCCAAAGTTGACCTCGCCTCGTGCAAGCAAGGCCCTAGGCTCCGATGGTCATGCACATATGAGATCCGATCAAGCTAATCGATCTTTTACCGTGTGATATACATAGGGATGGCAATTTCACCCATGGGTGTGGATACTCGATGGGTTCCGACCCGATAGGTGTGGTCGTAGGTGTGATTTTTCACCTATGGGTCTCACCCGCATCTGACCCGCGAAAAATGAACGTGGGTGTGGGGTTTCATTTACCACCCATGGGTGACCCAATGGGCACCCGAAATCGGCCTAAGTTTACATTTTTCTCTAGACAATTCAATGTTTGTCATCAATTTGTAGATAGCATTATGTCTAAAAGAGCATTGCTCACTTTGTTTTTAAAACCGGTTGTGCCCACAAGTGATCATAGACTAATTGAACACGAACTAAGACAAAAAAAAGAGTTAAAAGTGAATTTTTATTTCTCAAATATAGTTGGTAGCCCAAGTAATCACAAACCCGATGGGCACTCGAGACCCACCCGAAACCCGATGGGTGTGGGTGTGGATGACAAATTTCACCTATGGGTGTGGATATGGGTGTCATTTTTCACCCGAACACTTTTTCTTGATGGGTAGGTTTTTGCTCCACCCGATCCGAACCCGACCCATTGCCATCCCTAGATATACATATATAATTGCTATGTTCTTTTTTTCCGATGGATATAATTGGTATGTTCGTAGTAGCGTTCAAATAGGACTCTGTAATCCATCCGAATCAACAAATATTTAGTTTTAACCGAAATATATACATGATACGAATTGTATTTGGCACGGATTATTTAGTCTTATTTAGACCGTTAGATCTTCATAAAATCCAACAGCTCGTAGTTTTTTTTTTTCCGATTAACGTGATAATTTTGTGACCTTGAGAGCGAACGTGGTGGTTTCTTTTTTCTTCAAATACTAAGGTAATAATAGATAGATTGGATTCAGAGGATAATCACAAGCCAAAATAAGAGATTTTCGTAAATAACTGAATCGCGAAGAATAATTCCGATTTAAATGAGGGTTCTATCTTATAAAACTTGACAGAAGGCTGTTGGACCGAAGATTTGCGGCCGAGATTGAGCTGCAGTACGGAGGACGCCGCGGTCCTGCACTCCTGCTGAGGTAGTCGTCTGCGGCGGCGACCTCCCTCCCTCCCCTCCGGTCGCCGGGATCTGAAACCCGGCGTCGACGGCGGTTACCGCCGAGGGTTCCGCGGCCCCTTTTCCAGGTTTGCCGTGAAGGTGCTTCAAGAATCCACCGGCTTCCGCTGAGGACGGGAGGTTGGTTATGCAGGACTGGCGGATTCGAGATCGCCACAGCCTGGCGGGGTTGAGTCACGTCGAACTCGCCGCCCTGAGTTGCCGGCAACTCGGAGAGGATGGCGAAGATCTGGCGAGCTCCTTTGCGGGTGAGCAGAGCAACTGAGCAAGCGGCCATGGAGCCGAGAGGAGCAAGGTGGCCAGGATGCTCTTCAGAGCAAGAGGAAGGAGGCGTCATGATGACACGGACGCCTCCGCCGTCACAAGGAGCGGCGCAGCGCTGGAGATGCCCAACGCCGCTTGAGCGCAGAGTTTCGAAAGCAGAGGTCTTTTGAAAGAAACAGAGCATGCATGCTCTGTTCTCTGAGAGATGGTCGGAGGCATCGCCGAGCGAGGCAAGCATTGCACGGTTGCGCTCGCTCGACAAGAACTGCATCGCATGTGTGTGCCGATCTGCTCCATATGTATATGTACAGTCATCCCGCCCTTAATTTCTTTCTAGTATCGGAAACAAGACGACGGACGGAGCTGACATCAATTCGAGAGCTCCAGTCCTAAACTTCTAATCAATGGCTAGTCACCACTGACCGGCTGCTGAGAACGCCCGGAGCAGAGGCGGCGACCGCGGCCGCGGCGGACGTTGACGACGACGACGAGGGCGCCAGCACGAAGCGCGAGGAGAAGGAGTAGCTGTAGTATGAGCTCGCGGCGCCGTCGTCGTCGCCGCCGAGGTCGAAGTTGCGCGCGTAGCTGAGCGGGTCGTACTGGCACTGGCACCCGCGGCGCCGCGCCGCCGCGGCCGATGGCGCGCAGAGCGCGCGCCGGCCCTGCCGCCGGAGCCGCCCCACCAGCCGCGCCAGCCCGAGCCCGCACCCGCCGCCGACGCCGCAGATGCACCGGCGGCCAGACGACGACGACGCCGGCCCGACGCCGCGCCGGCTCGAGGACGCTCCGGCCGCGCTCCCTTCCGCCATCGCAGCGGATGCTACGGTTTCCTCTTCCTGGTGGATTGGTGTGTGAGTGACTCCAAGAGCGCGTGGTCTGCAGACTGTATGTGGCGACTAGCGAGTGTGAATGTGCCGCTTGTTAGGTGGACGGGAATGTCCGTGATATATACAGGCGCGCCTACCTAATCACTCCGATTATGTGACTGGCTTCACGAGGGCAGCACACATCGTAACTTTGGATGCTGGGCGTCCATGATCCGAGTGAAAGGAAACTGATCGAGAGAAAAAAAAAATAGTTATCTCCCTTGGAGATGGTGTAAAGCATTTGCCAGATGAAGGTCCATGGTGTCGTCAGCTTGGCAAGTGGACTGCAGGTGACGCTGGCGGCCAGCCGGACGGACGGACCATCGCGTCTCGAGGGAACAAAAACGGTGGGCAGCGGCAGTCGTATGCTAGGAGCACAATCAAACATGCGTGGCGCCCACGCGAGACATGCGGGCGGGAGTCATGGGCGTGACGCAGCACGTCCACATCCGCTCGCCGTCGCAGCGTCACCGGCGACAGAGTCTTCGATGGGGCTCCAGCAGCACAAGCGCACGCAAACACACATTCCTTTCACCCGAAGTTCTGAAGTTTTACCTGAATCACCACAAACGCATATGCCTGGATGAATCGGCCACGGTGAAAGAACATTGAGCACTTGCATGGTTAGGTAAACGAGGCGCAGCATTTCCCAATTCCCATGATCCAGTGGGCGCACGCATGCAGGCAGGACGCGCGCATGTGACCGGACGGGGGATGTCGTTCATGGCCCACGTGCTCGCCGGATTACCCAAAGAATCCAGCGATCCGCTGCAGATTGGAGGAGGAATGGACAATGGAGCCTTGCTTAAAGCCAACGGGTCCATGATTAAGCAACCAAAAGCTCCGGCGCTTTGTCCACCCTCTGCGGAGGATCCGACAAGATTGCCACGCGTGGAGCCCATCATGACTCATATGAGATACCTATGCTGATGACTCACTCGCACGTTTCAAGACTGTATTAATATGCTCCTAGTACATTACTAAAAGTCTAAAACTGCATGACCATACTCTTCTGATGTCTGATCTGAGTTGCTTTGGATGATGCTTGGGTAGGTGCCTGTGCCTGTTCCTGAAAACAATAAGATCTCCACCAAGTCAATCACATGCCTGACCAATTACAGTTTTGGCGCTTTACCGTTGGTTATTACAGTCACCGAGTGTTGCAATGAGGCCTCCATACGTTCCGGTTCTACGAGAATCTCTGGCGGTCGGCGGCAACCTTACAAGATCACTTTGTTTTTGCAGAACTGATGCGAATAATCAGACGGAATCGAGCGTCGCAAGTTGATGGTATTCCTTGTCTCTACCGAGGACTGAAGACCAGTGGTAACATGGCTATGTTCAGAACGGCATTTTTTAAACAGACTGCTGCAGGGATATGAAATGTGATTCTTCTATGCTCTGCGGAATTGCTAATGACCCTGGCTTTTGTTCATTGATTGATATACACTGGAACAGTAGTATTTCTTATAACTCCGAACGTCATTTAATCGATTCCGGATTTAATTTGGCGACGGCTACTGCTTCGGAATGCCAGGCCGGGAAGACGATCCTCCGCAAAAATGGTACATTATCTACATTTTTTCTTTTTGGAGGAACCACAGTATCTACAAATTGAAGCTGAGAAGCTCAACTTGGCGTGCCGTAGTAGCACCGACTTACAATTACACATTAAGCACTTAAATGCCACTAGAATCGACAAACTATTCTTTCAAAATCACATTCTAACAGCTCTCCATCTGGCCTATAAAAGAGAAAGGTATTTGACAGTCCTCAACTCATCATCCAAGACACCATCCAGTTCTTAGAAGCTGTTGTAGCCCATAGCTAGCAGTTTAGAAGCACAACTATACAACAGATGCAGATTAGATGGTTTGACATAGCTAATGTAGCTATCCAACAATCATTGGAACGGAGTAAGCCAATCTGTCATCTCGAATATCAACTTGTTCTGAAATTGCCCAGCAAAAGAAACCAAATCTTAGTACATTACTCGATATAAATGGCTAAGTGAGCAATATACAAAATTACAAATTCGGGACTAGACAAACTATACAAGCCATACTTGTGTGGAATAAAAGGAGATAGTAGGAAGATCATATCAGTAAAGGACAATATTGAATTACTATGAAATCCTTGCCATTCTGACAAGTGCTTTCATAAGAGAAAAAGAAAGTAAAGAAATCCAGTTGTTTGCAGAAAAAAGGGGAAAGTAGTAAATTAGAATGACTATGGTCTTAGGCTGAAATGAGTACCTTCAGCAACCAAACACATCAGAAAGCTTCACAAAATACAACAGCCTGAATGTTCCCTGAAAAATAAAGTAGAATTAGAAACGTGAGAGAGTTAAGTACTGATGTGTCTATCGATTATAATCCGTATGTAGCATTTGTGAACATAAAAATGTAGTCATGATAGCAGAGGTGTACTTCTTTGGATCTTGGTAGTGTTTTAATGCCTCCAGGAATTGGTTCCAAAACGGGCCAGTTTCTTGAAGATTAACATTCTCTGGTCCCCCAAGATAAGCTTGAACGATGAATTCATGGGTCCGTTCCCTGAAATAGATTGCACCGGCTCCTTGCAGAAGATTCATGTATCAACTAAGATGAAGATAGTGTCAGCTCTTTTTTCAACTGACCTTCCTTCGTATTGTGACAACCATCCCAAGTAAGCTGCACCAAAGTACATGGATGCAAAAGGATTGTAGAGATCATCCACGGAGATGACCGTGTACGCCCTGTAGCCACAATCTCTGCTAATACAAAAAACTGCAGGTAAGTTTCCATAGAATTATATTATTACAATAGACAGAGCAGTGGCTGTTTTACATCTGATAGCCTGAGCAAGCAAACAGCTATTCCTAGTACCTATATATTCTACTAAAGAATTCACTTTATCTGGCATAGGAAGCTATGGGAAGAATCCAAATTTTAGGTTTATATACTTTGATCACTGCATGCATACTAGCGGAGCAGTATAGGCCAAAACTGAAGTTCAACAATCTTGGACAGTGGATAACACTGTGAGGCATAGTAGTTAGCACAAGAAACAAGGATAGGTAAAACACAAGAGAGTTTCCAATTTGTTGGAATGAACATTACCAAATATAACTCTACTAAGCTCCTACTGAAGTTCCAGGTTAGCTCACCATAACTTTTATATACTGTGTGCAACTTCTTGGATAGCAAAAGTGCATTATAAAAACTTGCCTCGAAAGCCATTCAGCAGTAGGGTAGTCTATTCCCATCAATCCAGTCCGAGTACTAACTCCATGGACAAAGCGCATACTGCATACCTCTGCAAGAGCCGCAAGAGCTTCCTGATTTCAATCAGAAATAGAGATTCTAATAAATAAATATAGATTCTAATGAATAATAGTTTACAAGGCAGGAGTTCATAAAGCTGTTGTAAAAAAAAAAGTTCATAAAGCTATGAGAAACTCGAGAAATATACTCACTGTTACTGGGACAGGCATCTACATATATCACAATATTGTCAGCTCAACTAACTATCATATCGATCAATTTATAGGGAGATGATATGCTATGCTAACGTGATGGACAAGCCTAAAATGTACTGTAACGTTTCAACACAACAGGCTAGAAGTAGGGATTCACAGACATTTACAGAATATTATAACACCCATACATAATAATAAATAAAAACTATCAAATGCACAGGAGATACAAAGATGTTGCATGAACTGAAGACAAAATATTCATAGCATGCACTTCAATGTTAACAGAAGAAAATGCTACTAAGAGTTAAGTGATGATACAAAATATATGTTTTTTTTTGCAAAAAACATGTTAATATCTCACAAAATTGCAAAAAATTACATCAAGAAATGAACTGATACAAGAAGTGGCATCTTCTATTAAGTCTGTCACATTGCATTATCTGCTTGAAATACACATGCTTATCCGTCCAAAACTTACCGGTTTTACTCCTCTTGAGCTCAAATGGCGTGATATGGTTATCTCGGCAACGGCCTGAAATCATAACGAAAACTGAGCAAGTCTGTAAGAAAGGGCTTATATGAGAAACAATGTCCATGTCAAATGAGAAATGAGTTGATTGCAGTTATAAAAATTAGCAAAAGCGCCTCTGAAGTTTGGCCATGGCATTTAGAATCACATGTTATATCGCAAGAAAAGGAGTGACTGTTGAGACTTTTCACCTTTTCCAGACTAGTAAATACCAAAATAGTAACAAACTAGTGCTAATGTACTGCAGACAACCCCAAAACCACCTGCTGAACTTTGAGACTTAGCATAACAGAATGTCTTAAAGGCATGGTAACAAGCAAATTACGAGTGACACCTATTACTATAGTGCAAATGTGGGTTAGGCAATTCGATAGTGTTATTCTGTTACATTCGATCCACATGAAATATTCCTCTGACCTTACAAAGTCTTGAAATTCAGTAGTTGAGTAGTGCTTCTGTAATCTCCAAACATCTATAGTGTAGAAACCATAAAGCTGTACAACTCGTAGTGAAATATTTTTTAAGAAAAATACCAGAGAGATTTGTTTGTTGCAAATCGGACCATTTCTGACATTGAAGCTCTACTTATGGAAGGCTTAAGTGTAGTTTTATGCAAATAAAGAAGGGAAAACAAGCCTTATGCAAGAATACATGTTACTCAATATTTTAGAACAGAGTGGAGTTACTGAATGTGAAGTAGCAAGGGCAGATGGCAATATTCCTATCATACCTTCACCTCCACGCGAGAAAGATACGGCCTTTTCTTTGCATCCTGAGAGAATCGTACATTTCCACGTCTCTCACCAGATTTTGTCCACTCCTTTACCACATCAGGATGCTTCCACATTGCATCCATATCTCCCTCTGATACCTTGGAATCCCAGTATATCAACTGTGCTCCTGACTCAAAATTGACGATAAGATATCAGCTTTTGTTTGGCGGAAGATCATATGTTAATACGTTTTCCCCTTATCAGAACACCTCATATATGTCAAACAAGAAAATAAACAATGAATAAAATAGAACCAAGTAAAAGGAAACCTGTGCTTGATGAATGTGTCAAACGGTCAGGTGAAAGCTCATTGTATATTTCTGGTTGTCTGCCAAATAATAGAGAGAAACAGTATGTCAGGAGTCTCAGACTTCCAAAAGGGACATAAGAAAGTTTAGTTATGAAGCTGGCTACAGCTTTGTTCGCAGTGAATTTTATACAGGGCTAACCTTAAGGGATATGTGATGAGATGTATGGAGTTTTAAGGCCACGTAAAAGATAGATTTAGATGACATACAATGCATGTAACCCGGATTTCTCAATATCTTAATTAGATCCACTTCATGATACAGTCATCACAAGAATATTGCTTGTTAATATATCAGAACACCTCATATATGTCAAGTATTGCTATTTATTAGGAGTATAAAATTGAAATGAATCCTATGAACCCTGTCAAGCAAATCAAGTTCGGCTCAGGAGCCAGTTATTATTTTAAAAGACTAAACCATCTTACCCCAACTTGACCTTACTAGTCTTAGACCTAATCAAGATTTGTAAAACAAGACCCTTATGCTCCACAAGTGCTGAGAGTAACAAATTTAGTTGAGCCACACCGTGTCAAAACATAAGAAAGTTTAATGTATAATAGGGAAAAGCACTATTAAGCACGATACCTTATAGACAATAAGCTCTCTTTCACATAAAGATAACGTTGGAAAATCGGGGCAGTTGATTTGTGAGTAGCCTTCTTTTTGCCTCCTTTATAGGCTCTAACAACAAATTCTTCGGTTCTTTGTCTGCAGAATATTTTAGATATAATTGGGTTTCAGCTGTTGAAAGATCAGAGATGGTAATATCAATAGAAGTTCATAGCAAAACATAGTGTGCCAATGAAATGCGTACTTGTCATCACAAGAGAAGAGCCATTTTGAGTAGGCAGCACCAAAATAGACATTTACAAAGGGCCAGTACAGCAAATTGATATTATCTTCAATGTCATAACTCTTGTAACCCATTTCCCTTTTTGCAAATAATAAGTTAAATTTGAGAACATAAAAGATAAAAATAGTTAATATATTGTGTTATCAGACTTGATGAAAACCTGACAAGCCATTGAGCAACTTCAGGTGTCACCTGCATCATGCCAGCCTTGGTTTCTTTGGTCTTGCGTTCGTAGGTATCTACAAAGAGTCTTCTTCCACTTGCAATTTCTGCAAGTGCGCCCAACATATACTGCACGATGGGGGAAACATGCTCAGCAAAGTCCACAAGGATACCTACCAGTACCAAGATAGCGGGATCTTCAGGGATACACAGTAGGTGGAGGTATGTACTGTGGAAAATAGCTGGATTCTATCTCTGTTTTGTCCCACATGATTACTATGCTCAGACTCAGAGAAGCATCACAACCAATGTGTTGTCACAATAAATTAAAACGCAGTCGTAATCCATAATAAAATTTGAAGATTATAGAAAAAGGGCAAATAATTGTTACAGATAGAGCAATAGAAGCAATACCGGGTCTAACTGTGTTTTGAAATGTCTATGAACAGTAATTACAGCCACTGCCTGTAAGAATCAATGAACGTACACAAGAGTCAGTATGCTGAGTGAAGCTACAATTTCACAAACAACATATAGAATTTTGAATAAAGGGCTCCCTTTGTTATATTTATTTTCATAGCACAGTGAATTTAATTCTAGCATTCTTGAAATAACAAAGCCCTGACCAACACCATAATCAATAACCACTTTGTTAAATATAGAAAAAGAAAACAATATGTTGGCAAGAAATTTCATAGTTCTGATAGTTTTTTTGTTTATATTCGGAGAATTTGAGTTTATTTTTGTGCTATATAATAATGATAGCCTTCTTGGGAAATGATGTCAAATGAACCAATACTCCATCTATTTTTTTTATAGTATATGAAGCTGGTTAGTTCAATATTGACCTAAGCAATGTCGGTGTAACAAATAGACAGAGATTTGATATGTGTAGAAAGCTGAAATACAAGTTGGACAAATATATGGCCTTATTTTAATGACTTACATTGTTCTGGAGCTATTATTATCAAGCTTTACAGAACCACTCACCATCATTTCAGTTTGTGTTAGATATGCCTCGCCATCAGGGTCCCTTGATAGATGAACTTTCCGTCCCTCCTCCTCCCCAGCATCTGTCCACTCTTTGTTTACGTAAGGATCTTGCCACATTAACCTCATATCTTCTGGGTCTACACAGTCATCCCAATATTTGAAGCTTATTGGCATTTTGACTAATGACTTGTTATTTCTGTTGGTAACTGCAGGAAAATAGAAGAGAGAACGAAATTTAGACCCCTTACAGTACCTCATCTCTGATTACGTAAAACAAAACCTGGTGCCTCAATGTGCATTATGTTCTTGACTTACATAGAAGGTGAAACAGCTTGCAGATGATCAGCAAGAATATTTATGGTGTGTATACCGCGCATCATGTTAACGGGAAGATAAACAGTAAAAGGAAAGGAATATGCCATGACTGTGTCCTAAAAATATAAATAGCCAAGTTTCTGCAAACCTAAAACAAGTGGCAGATGAAAATGCTTCATTTGCATACATCTGACAAAAGCATGCGAAATCAATAAACAAACAAGGAGCCAAACAACTGACAATTAGTATGTGGAAACAGAGAAACAGTAGGCGAACATGCTGCCTCACAGGACACGACAATAACAGATCTCAATGCACCACTATGAAATAAAAACATGGAATTTAGCACCTCAATAAGAACAATTAGAGGGAAACGCACACTCAGAGGGCAAATCCATACCAAAACAAAACTAGCTCGGACACACTGAATCATCAAACATGCGTCTCAAATTATGTGGTTGAATCAGCTTTGAAAAAAAGGACACAACAAGCACGTAACACCTCATGATCAATATCACCCACAGCAATGTATCTTAAGACCACATCGCACACACGATCCATGACAGAAATACTGAACACCAAACAACCTTCTGCAGCACACAGAGCAGTCACACGCACACAGCCATACAATGGGAACCACGCGCGATTGGAACGGCGCAGGAGCGGATACCCAACTCCAGCGTCGCGCGACCGTACCGACAATGCCATAGCGTCACGCACACGCCGCACAGCGAGACCACCAGAACGGCAACCGCATTGTCACCACCAGCGCGCCACCAAACGGAGGCCCCCCGCAGTAAGCATCCCGTGGAACAGCGCAGCTCTAAATCGAACCCAAATATAATGCGTCTACAGCTCCAACGAAAAAGGGAGAGGGGGGAATCGCTGGCGGCGACGAACGCCTCGCTCAATCACCGAACAGAACGTATAAATCGAGGCGGGGTCGCGAATCCAGCTCACCTCCGCTGGCGCGCCGGATTTGGAGGCGATTAGGGAAGGTCACGCCTCCGTTCCCCTCCGGCTCGCCGGGGATTTGGGCGGAGAATGGATTGGTGAAATGGGGAATTGCTGGGGAGGGAGAGAGAGGAGAGAGGCGCGTGAAAAACTGGAAACGGATGGGTGGCGAGCGAGCGGGGACGTTTAAATTCGCGGGCGCGGCTTGGGGACACGTGGCGGCCCTGTAGCGCGCGGAGCTGGTGGGTTCGCGTGATCGATCGGTTGGGCGAGACGAGTCGGGTCGCGTCCGACCGAAGCGACGACGGTGCCGGGTGCTATCTCTTGACGGAACCGGCTGTCACCTCCGACGAGTGACTCTGCATCCTCCGCAAGCTGCAACCGAACATCAGAAGCACGGCGCGTCGGTGCACCAGACTTGCACGGTGCCTGCACGAATCATGGCATTCTCATGTGCAGCTCAACGGCTGCTGGGCCAACTGGCAGAT
The DNA here is from genome assembly GCA_007726485.1 of Eragrostis curvula. Taxonomy (NCBI): domain Eukaryota; kingdom Viridiplantae; phylum Streptophyta; class Magnoliopsida; order Poales; family Poaceae; genus Eragrostis; species Eragrostis curvula. The sequence goes on from CM017439.1 coordinate 50,465,180, forward strand.
AGCTTGGCCGGGGAGTTTGAGAGTGGACTGTTAGTTAGGACCTGAGAGAGTGTGACATGTTGTGATCACCGACGACGACCTGTTTTTCCGTGTGGAAATGTCTAATGTGACTAGGAGATTAGTGTAACATTGATTTCTAAACTTTAATTAAGTGTCGACGAGACAATCCTGCTCGTATCGCAGGGAAAAGTTAAAACGAGTGTGTGCATCGTCCCCATGGCTTTTTGAGAACTTCACTGTGCCACCAACAATGACCTCGACTTCTTTTGCTTATGCGTATGAATTGTACTCTAGGTACGAAGCAGCAAGCATTGGCTGCATATAGCCACGGGCACAAATCACATATTTTGAATCAACTCTATCTTTAGATAATGCATTTGGAACAAACACCGATAGACTTACAGAACCGTGTAATGTGACCAGAGGATTAGTCTAATCTTCTCCTTGACTTCAGGAGGCGAGGTGATCTTTAGCAAAGGCGAAAAAAGAAAGAAAGAGAAGAACGCTCCTGTCGCTGCAAATTATCACGTGTAACTCGGTGATTTTTATTTCCCTTCTGTTCCGAGTACATGGGCTGTCCACATGCAAGCCGAGCTCCTGGGCTGTCCGAGTACATGGGCCGCACCTTCATATTGGGCCGTAAGAAAATATCCGTATGCCTGAACGGCAGCGGCAGCGCTCCTCCCGCACGGGCACGACGGCACAGCATCGCAACGAATAATACCACATCGCCTGCTGAAGGGGGTGAGACGGTCGAGCTCCCTACAAAATAAGGCGCAGGGCTCCGTTCCAAAGCATACCTTTCTCGGCCTTTTGGCTAAGATCAAGTGTAGTATCTGTTCTTATCAGTTTAATATCTGATATGTGGGTCATGTGCCCACTTCGATATTAATCTTATTTTTTGTGGGGGAGGGTCCACCACAGTGGCTTGCCACTGGGGCCCTCACGCGTCGCTCGGGCGTTGCACTACTGCCCTTGCCTGGCGCACCCCAACCAATTTTGAATTCAAATTTTAATCAGTTTTGAACTGAGTCATAACCTTGAAGTTAAGTTGTTCAAATTTTAAGCAATTTTGAATTCAAATGTTCGCCTTGACATTGGGTGTGTCTGAGATTTCGGTGGGCCGAGCTTCCGAAATTTTTTCTGGTGTAAAATGTGATTGGTGGGCCGAGCTTCCAGCAGAGACACCATATCAGTTTTCAGCCCGTCGTCACACCTTTGGACGGGTGTTTCTAGGCCTTTTCGGCCCACATTCCCAAAGCCGTTCGACAATGATATCACTCGATAGTGGCTGGCTTGCTGTAACCAGCAACAGAAAACAGGTTCCTACGGTGGCATTTGCAATGACGACGTCCTAAGAAATACTTAAAAGGATTCGCATGACCTTTTTGATTCAACCGTGGAGCGTGATGGGAAGTCGCAATCGACGTAGAAGTATATATGGAGCACTTTTCTCGGAGTGACCGATCGAGGGAGTGGGAAGGGAATCGAATCTGCCACCGTTTTCTTTTCTGTACAGACCAATGGTGGAAGGCGAGAGCGTAATGCTGAATCATTGGGTACTTATTCTGGCAAGGAAAGGAGATGCTAAGCTATCGTTGAGGTTGACATCAAAGTGTCGGTTATGGTTCATAAAGGAACAACGTGCACAGTGATATTCACCGGTATACAAAATTCGTTTGGGAGAAAGAAAGGCAAATGAGGAGCTAAGAAAATGCATTGTTGTACCAACTGGCCTTTCAAAAATGAAAATAAAAAAGAAGCCTCCAAGCGAAGCGCGAATCCAACATGATCACCTGAAAATGGCTTGGTAGGTGAACATCAGAGGAAAACACCAAGCTCAATACTCCCAATTTTCATGGAGAAAGATCGATCGATACGGTCAAAACCAGCGCATAGACGAATCGCAATTGCTTTCCGTTTTCTTAATCGAGCCCTGACGCGACCCTAATTGTCTTTACCGGAGTGGTTAGCAGTATATTAATGGCCCAAAGTCTGGGGAGGTTCGGTGGGTGGTGGTGCCGTGGAGTGGTGGTGGTAGGCGACGACGCAAAGCGGAGCGTGGCGAACGCGTGAGCCGAGCGGAGCGGCGCACGGGCAGCCAACCACCTACCCCCACGGAACGCTGCACGTTGCGCGGCGCGGCCACCTTTTTTTATTAGAAGGCGTCCTCCTCCAGCCTCCTTTGTCTGTCCTCGCGCCGCCGCCACCTTCCCCTTCCCCTCTCCTGCTCACTCGCCTCCGACGCTTCCGACCCCCGGAAAGGCAAAACCCTCCCGTCCCGGTCAAACCCTAGCGCACCTGACCACGCGAAATCTGCTCACCCATTCCCCATCTCCTCCCCATGGCGGCGCTCTCCGTCCCTCTCCGCGCCGCGGCCGCCTCCGCCGCCGTCGGATCCCGACCCGCCGCCGACCCCGTCAAGGTATGGCTCCCGGCGCCCGTGCTCTCCGTCTTCTCGACTTCCCTGAATTTGCGGAGATCTCGCTAGCAATTTACTGCGGCCCGCGCGGGTGGTTGCGTGGTCCTTTCGTGGTTTATTGCTGTGCCTAGATTTGGTCCCGATCCTGGTTTGGTACTTCGGTGCGGCTCTCAACAGTATGTGCTATGCAAAATGCACCGTATGTTTGGTTGCGTACCAAATCGTTGTGGTTTAGTGTTTTGTCCCTGGTGTTGTTTGTTTCTAGACTAGAAGCCCACAGCCTCCTGTTTTGTTGTCCCCCCTGTACCCAGCGCAAGGACACCAGTTTCCTGTTTCGTTTACTGAAATTACAATGTGCTCCCTCCTTATGTGTGGAGACGCGAGTTTCCTAGCAATTTTCAATGGACGCTTTCACGCTGACGCGACTCGGCTTCAATCAATGTTGCAGGTCTCTTGCGTGAGGACAACCGGCTCAGCTCCCTTTGGCAGCAGCTTCCCTTCCTTCGCGGCCTCCTCTTCGTCGTAAGCGCCTGATCCTGATGCCTCAATTCTCACTGCTTTGTAACTTCGACTTTACTATACTTAGGTAGTGGTATGGTCTGTTTAACTTGTTGTGTACAAAAGTGCTAGGAACATTGAGCCACTGAGGGCAATAGCAACCCAGGCGCCTCCTTCTGTTCCCCGTAAGTTGTTGCTGGGTTCACAATTATTTGAAGAGAACGTTGCAGCCTGCGGTGGACTTATGTTTCTGTGATTCTTCTGTTGTTTTATTAGAGTACTCGAGCGGGGAGAAGACAAAGATTGGCATCAACGGTGAGCCCTTTAGTTACAACCCTAGGAACCATGTTGAAATGGAAATGTTGTAATCTGATGAGACAGATCAACGATTGACCTCCACGGGCCGTGCTGATCAATGCATCTTTGTCTTGATGCTTAGCCTGCCTTTTGCACTGATATATAGGATGCATTACAATCAAATGCACTAATAAGTTGTTACGATACTGCTTTCAGCTGAGTATTCGATGCACTAGCTAACCTTTGAGCAACTGAATCCCACTTGGCTTGCTTATTCAATTTTATGTTCTTAGAGAAAATCAAAACTAGGTGTAGCTCTCTTCCCGGTTCTTTCTTACCGGTGTTTCTTGTTGTAGGGTTTGGACGGATTGGCAGGCTGGTCTTGAGAATTGCAACCAGCAGAGATGATATTGAAGTTGTCGCTGTGAATGATCCTTTCATTGATGCTAAGTACATGGTAAGGGAGCAATGTGAAATGATTTGATTATTACATATTATATTTTGGTGCCAACTGCTTATTTGTATTCAGTATAAACTGATGCTTCATGAGGGAAGCAACTAAAATATGAACATGGATCACTATTACGTTACAAGATAATTAATTCTTATTTATACTTGCATGGTATGTTGTGTACGAAAGCATAATTTTCAATTGCTTCCCTTATGAAGCATCTGTTTACTGAATGGAAAAAATCCTCTAGAATGATATAGCCCATGGGAATTTGGCTATGTTAATTATAATATGGCATTTCGTCCTTTACTATAGGAAGAAAAACTCCATATATCCATGAGATCTAGCATAGGTTGTGTTTGTGTTTTATTTTTCATTTTTTTTAAAACTAATCCTCCTTTTTCCAGGCCTATATGTTCAAGTATGACTCCACTCATGGTCCATTTAAAGGTTCTATCAAGGTTTTGGATGATTCATCCCTAGAGATCAACGGGAAGAAAATCACTATTACAAGCAAAAGGTAATATTGACATTTGAATCCTCATCTGTGTTCTCTAATAGTATGGGTCTATGCGGAGTTTTAATATTATGTGTATGTTTATTCTTCATGTTATCTCTTGCAATTTTGCTAGGAAAGTAGGATTTGATGAATTCTTGCAAACTCATACCCTTGTTTATGTGCTATTTGGTAGCTTGAACTTTAGTTATTTTGATCACTTTGTAAATGTTTAACTCTCCCTGCTTCTTCGATACCCCATCATACTTTATAACCTAGACTAGAGAGATGTCGTTAATGTGTACAATGCACAGTGTTTTGATGAATTTATAGCAGCATTGAACTTATTTATGCCTGGAGCACGAGCAGTGCAGTGTTGATATCTTGTGTGCTGCACCACTCCCTTTCTTTTCCGCTTTCCATGCTCATATAATGTTTTTTTTTTGTGGTTCTGCATTACTATTTCAGTATTGAGTATTTCGTGGTTCTGTAGCTTTTAAACTTTTTTACCGGTATGGTTTATTACTTATTTTGACATGTATTTAAGAATTTGCATTTTGTTGCTTCACTATTTTCAGGGATCCTGCAGAGATTCCATGGGGTAACTATGGAGCTGAATATGTCGTTGAATCTTCTGGTGTTTTTACCACGACTGAGAAAGCATCAGCTCACTTGAAGGTTCGTGTACCAGTTCTTTACCAATGACCTCTACAGAGGGCTGCATACCTTTTTTAATCAAACAAATCATGAGGTCCTTGCTGCTTTATTTTTAGGGTGGCGCCAAGAAAGTGGTGATATCTGCACCATCAGCAGATGCACCCATGTTTGTTGTTGGAGTAAATGAGAACAGCTATGATCCCAAGATGAATGTTGTTTCTAATGCAAGTTGCACCACAAACTGTCTTGCTCCACTTGCCAAGGTCACTTCCCTATTCCAATGCTCAGTTTCTGTCGAGTAACATACTCGCATTACATTACAATCACATAAATATTTTTGCTCCTTAGCTTCATAACCGCTGCTGTTCCAGTTATGCTTATTGATAGACAATGTTATGCAGGTCGTCCATGAGGAATTTGGCATTGTTGAGGGTCTCATGACCACTGTTCATGCGACAACAGGTTGGTTACCGGTTATACAGTCTTTTTCTGTTATCTTCAGCTTTAAATTCGTATTAAATGCTTATTTTGCAGCCACCCAGAAGACTGTTGATGGTCCTTCAATGAAGGATTGGAGAGGCGGTCGTGGTGCTGCCCAAAACATAATTCCTAGCTCCACTGGTGCCGCAAAGGTAGCTTGAGTGAAAGGCATGCCATATTTATTTTGAATTTTTTCTTTTGGCTGACTGGTTTCACTTTGCCGACAGGCTGTTGGGAAAGTCCTCCCAGAGCTAAATGGAAAGCTCACTGGCATGGCCTTTCGAGTTCCAACACCAAATGTCTCTGTTGTGGACTTGACATGCCGGATTGAGAAGAGTGCCTCCTATGATGATGTGAAAGCAGCCATCAAGTATGTTTAACTGTATCATTTGTTCATGCATATTGTGTGTTACTTCTGTTTGGTTCCTTGACTCCTTGTTCAACACCTTGCAGCTATTGGTTTCCTGTTTGTTAAGTAATATGTATGCTTCCACAGAAGTTATTGTTAAATGGGTTGTTAATAATTTGTGGTCCTGTAATGTGGTCACAGTACTCCAGAGATTATGATGTGCTGTTACTGGATGTAGTTGTAGTGTGCAAAGGATATGTGCAAAGGATATAGATAGGGGTAACAAAATTTCTCGGTTTACATCTTGCTCCCCTGCAGTTGCACAAACTGTAGCTCAAAAGATAGGTGATGTTGACTCTAACAGAAGGTCTTGGTAAATTTCAGTTGAAAGCAGTGTTGCTACCATCTTGACTATGTATTAGAGGAGAGATCACTATGCGCATATTTGTTTACCGGACTACAATGGATCTGACCCATCACCTCTTATTTTCAGGGCCGCATCAGAGGGAGCTCTGAAAGGTATTCTAGGCTACACAGACGAGGATGTTGTTTCCAATGATTTTGTCGGTGATGCTAGGTGATTACTTAAATCTGAATACATTAGATAAAGGACTTTAGCCTTTACTGGAGGGTGCTGATATCATCACTGTATTTTTGTCTCAGGTCGAGCATCTTTGATGCCAAGGCTGGTATTGGACTGAGCTCTTCCTTTATGAAGCTTGTCTCTTGGTATGACAACGAGTGGGGCTACAGGTGAGCATTTGCAAATTATTTCTCTATTTATGGCGTGCCTCAAAATCTCAAATGGACATGCTAATGAGTTTTTATTGCTTTGACAGCAACCGTGTTCTGGATCTGATCGCCCACATGGCTCTTGTCAGCGCCAAGCATTGATGTTCTGATAAGTGAGAATCCTCCAGTAGCCTTAGGAAGGCTGCAATTTTGTCGGCCTTTTTTTTTTTCCTTTCTAGACGTGGCTTGGAATAAGCTATAATGTTGAACACAAGCAAAATGGATTTAAATCCATGACTTGTATGTAGCTTTAGCAGGGGTAAAACTTTTCTCTGTAGCACTCTGGTATCATCTACTCGGTATGGAATTGTGGGATGGATCATATGGTTTGTCGACTTATTCATTGATTGTAATGTGAGCCCATGAATAAGAAGTTACGATTGAAGTGATCCATGATTGTACTAACAGCAGAGTCAAATGGAGATTAGTGCCAATGGTCAAACACTTTTGCGCAACCTTCTGTCGCTCGTAACCCCAAGGCATTACTTTAGGTTCCTCGTCTGTTGTCGCTATCAATTCCTTTCAATCATGAATTGGTGATTTTTACAAATGTATTAGCATTCTATTAGTTCCCTTATTCAGTAGGAGTTTATCAGACTAATTACCATGCATGAATTGGTACATGTTTTTTTTTTTGATCTTATTGGTACATGGGTTTGTCTCACGAGACTGAGATTTGCCTCAGCCATTAGATATTGATCATCTACATCTCCTCTTTTAATCTTTACCTCTTCACAGAATTAACAAAAATATTTTAGCTTCAACAAAAAATGTCATATTTCAGATGTGTATTTAATTTAGTTCCATAGTTTATGATCAAGAGATATGCAACACCCTAGTTACCTATGTAAGAGAGCCTTTCCGAATCTAAACTAGGGATCAATATTTCAGATTTAATTAGACAATATTACAACGTCATGAAATGAATGTTCTATATTTACATTTAATTTATTCTAAAAATATGACCAGGAGATTTGCAAAATCAAAATCGCTTGAGAACTAGCAAATCTCAACAGATTTCCGCACCAGTAATGGAGAAGCTAAAAATTAAGTTAGCAATCTGTAGTAGATCCAACCTTTCTTCCTCATCGCTGATACTTGCTATTCTGTCAAACGAATATCATCTGTCGAAATCATTCCTTCCTCTACATGTTACCAATATGATCTGCCAAGATTCCTGGCCAATCCATATCATCGCTTTCCTGCCATAGTTTTTTTTTAAGGAAAAAATGCATGCCATGTTTCGTTCGGACGCAAACGCATGCATGGCACCGTCAGGCGATGCCTATAAATAGGCACATCCCACGACACCATTCGGCACCATCTTCTTCAGCTCCGTCTCCCTTATTCACCATCTTCTCCTCCAACATTCGATCGGTCTCCGGCTGCAGCGATGGCTTGCAACATGTCAGCGACATTGCTCGTCCTTCTCATCGCGGTGCTCTTCGTCGCTGGTAAGCGTACTGATTCAGCATACATGGATAGATCCATGTGAATATCACATTAATGTGCAAGTTATTTACACGTTCTAACCTCGCAAGTGCATAGTCTCTGTTTCTTGCTGGATTGATTTGACTGATCGATCGGTTACACCGGGTTACTTGTGCAGGCGCTCAAGCTGACGCCAGTGAATTCCCACCGCCGGTGGCCCGCCGCGCCGGCCCGGTGCCGACGCCAACGCCCCCACCGCCGCCGGCGATGATGTCAGCAGGTACGTAACCTGATCGCACAAGTGAGTTCCATTCTTGGCTCGCGTGATCCACGCACTCGGATCTGACGATATTGTCTTCAACTGAAACTGATTACACAGAAAAGGACAACTGCCCGATGATCCGGGTGCCCGCCCTCGTGGACGCCTGCCGGAGTCCCCCCGGCCTCGCCGGCTGCGCCGCTCAGTGCATTGTCTACAAGTACCGCGGCGGCCACTGCGACGTCCTGCCCAACGGCCGCCTCGGCGACTGCACCTGCATGAACTGTCTTGGCAACCAGGCGTAGGCGGGCCGGCCGGCGTTTGAAATTGAAACGTCGTCGTTGTCTTGGCCATTGGCAATCCTAGGCAAACCGGAGAATTCGAGTAGTGGCATGCTGTTAGCACTAGGGAAGAATAATTAGGTTGCATCGTTTCAGTTGTTAGCGATAGGGTAGTTTCACTAGGGAAGCTTCTTTCCCTAGTTAAAAGTGTTATTGGAGGATCGCTGATAAACAGTTACTAGTTGATTAGCAGTGAAGTTTCAATTGATTTCGCAATGTTTTATGAAGAGGCGCGATGAGTGCTTTGGAGTTTTCAAGTCCAAAACTAGATTCAAAGACTTGAGTTGGAAGGTCTTCAAGCGCCTAAATTTCTCAACACCTAAAGATAAGAAAGAATAAAAGTAATTCTCGAATAAAAAATTAACCACGTCACTCTTTAAAGTTTCATGAAACATGCCAAAATCAAAGTCGTTCAATACAAGTTGGGAACTAGTTAATTTCATGAAAAAAATATGCACACCAGTACATCCATGACTTGATCCATGTGGGTTGGTTAACATCCATGAGTTTCCATGTGGGTTGGGCCGAAAATCAACAGTTCTCCACACCGCCAGGACCGGGCGCGCCTACGGTTTCCACGACGATGCACTAGCGCCGCGACGCCGAGCGTTGTCAGTTCCTGAAGTTAGTTCTGCAACGAAATATGCACGTCCTTCCTGAGACCTGGCTCACTGATGTGGCAGTTAGCCTCCTCTGTCCAAATCCAAGCGCCGATGGCGTCCCTGGAGCCGCTGCTGATCGCTTTCTCCACCGCCTTGGGCGTGCGTCCCCGTGGAGCACGACGCCATTGGCCAGGTCGGCGCCCTGGTGCAGCAGCCTGGCGGTGCCGCCGTTTGTTGGCCCAGCTATCTCTCTTTCTCTCTTGGTGGAACACACAAGAAGAACACACACAATGAGCAAGAACGCGCACCAGAACACAAGCACTTCTATGTTTCTCTCACAACACAGCAAAAACACGAACTGATGTAGGTGGCACATTTTTTGCATTGAAGTTTGAATATTTTCGTGTGGAACATTTTTCAAATGGACACTCTGTCAAATACTCGAACGGAATAAGACATAGCATCAAATCGTTCCTTCCATCATGTCAAAAAAAAAAAAAAAAACGTTTCTTCCATTATATCCGTTGCCCCTTTCAAAATCTTTCTACCTTGCCGATATTTTTTTTTGGGAACTCTACCTTGCCGATATCAACGACCAATTCTATTACTGCATGCCAAAATTACAAAAAATAAGGAAATACTTCCCGTGTGTATCATTCTCTCTGTCAAATGGAATAAGACAGACAGAGCATTAAATCGTTCCTTCCATCATGCCAAAAAAAATATAAAAATCCGTCCCTTCCATTATGTCCGTTGCCCCATTTCAAAATCTTTCTACCTTGCCGATATCAACGGCCAATTATATATTACTGCCAAAATTACAAAATTTACGAAATATTCCCATGTGTATCAATATGTTTCCTTCAACTACATGGCCCCGACCCGACCCAGCAGTATAAGTAGGAACACACTATGACGCCAAATGGTATCATCTCCACAGATCTCTCTCATCAGTCGGTCAAAGTTCAGGCTGCAGCCATGGCGAGCAAAATCTCGGCGACATTGCTCCTTCTGCCGCTACTTGTCTTGATCTTCGCCTCTGGTAAGTCTTGTATTAGCTGAGATGTCAAAAGTTGTAAGTAGTATTAAAATTCTTGATAGAGGCATAGCTAAAAGGTTCATTTCAGAAAAAATGAGATAATTAGCTAGCGGTTCTTCAAACCACACCAAAATACGTAGACTTTGCATGTGCCTTCTCTTACGTCGTTTCAGTACTGCCATAAGTTACTGTATTTGGTTTAGTCGCTCTTCATGAGTTACTAACCGGACCGTAGTCATCCTTGAATGTAGAGGCCTGAATGTTGCTCCATTACTAAAAGTTCCAATGAATGCCGTACAAGTTTCTCAATATCATTTCTAAGACCTATTTAATTTACTGCAAGATTAAAGTTGCCCTTCATTTGCATATATAAGCCTTTCCACACAGTAGTCCTACGATAAGTAATCCAGGTCCACTCCCTCTTCCCCGTCCTAACAACATCTCGAATCACACAAATCCCTCCAGTCCCAAGCTTCAGCCATGGCTTGCAAGGCCACAGCTGTCGGTGCATCCGCCTTGATTATTCTGTCACTAGTCTTCATGTCCTTTGGTGAGCACGTCTTAGTACATAATTTCTGTTTCACATGAAAGTTGAGCACGTCTGAGCACATGACTAGCTAGTGCCCTCGTGATGTACAAATTCTGTTTCATATGAAAGTTTAGTAGTTAACGAAAGGAACTAATTGATCGATTTGATGGAGCAGATTCAGGCGTGGATGCGTGGTGCCTGTCGTTCCCGTCGCCGGACAGCGCAGCGTGCCGCGAGAAGGGAGGGCTCAAGAACTGCGCCAAGAAGTGCGAGGCCGTCCACTACGACGGCGGGCAGTGCGACACCTTCAACGACTGCCTCTGTGTCAAGTGCGTCGACCAGGGCCCGCCGCCGGCGCAGCACACACTGCCCTAGAAATGTGCCTGCAATCGCTCGAGGAGCATGCGTGTTCATGTGCATGGTAGACGAGCACCGCCTTATCTACATGCTAGGAAGAATTGTTTCATGATAAATTGATAACAGTTACTACCAATGGCAATAAGCATCGATCATCGAGACTGATGCATCGCATATATTGTGAAGTTCGCAAGCAGAAACAGGCGCGCAGTGCTAGCTAGTCTCCAAATTAAAACAATAACGAAATGGCAGTGTTCCGTGGCGGCACAGGATCGAGTGTTTCGTTCCCTTGCGTACATCCGGGTTCGTTCAGGAAACAACATCCGCCCACAGCAGCCGCCTTTATATTGCGCCCAAATCCTCCTTTATATTGCAAGAAAATATTTTTTTTTATTTCGTCGGACAAAGGTATGACAAAACGTTCGGTCCATGGCCATGTTTTAAGGCGTTGACGTCCTGTAGCGACTCACCCCCGTCACAGCTCCTAGGCGACAACTAGGCGATGCCTAAGCGCTGTGGCGTAACTAAAATCCTGTGGCGTCCTGTGGCGAAACACTCCCGCCACAACGCCTAGGCGACGCCTCAAAAACATAAGTCTGCGGCACCAACGCCCAACAGGACTGCCTGACAAATGAAATCAGGCAGTTGGACGAAAATATGTCAGTCTAATTAGACAAGTTGAGGCCCCATACACCACGACAATGGTGAAAAATGAGTTCAAGTGTTCAAGGTCAGGTCAGTGACCTATTTCTATATATCGTTCAAGTTCGAGATTTGACTCAAGTTTATCTGTCTAACCACTTATGGGAAGAACATTATGCATCCGTCATCAACATCACAAAAAGAAAAAAAAACTCAACCCGCAGGATAAGACAGCCCCATGCATTTTGCTAAAAAGAAAAGAGTAAAGTTCACCAGCGGTCCTTAAACTTGTCACAGGGTGCCATCTAGGTCCCTGAACTCTCAAAATGCATATTCAGGTCCTTAAACTTGCTAAATTGTATCATCTAGGTCTAAAGTACCAAAAATACCCTTATAACCGCTGATGAGCTAGTAATTCAAAATGATTTTTCATACTCTTTCCCTCCTCAAATTATTATTGCCATTACAATTCACGCCAAATGACATAATTACCATTATGGATGCCGATGGTAACTATTCAAAAATAATTTTTCATATTCTTTCTTTTCCCAATTTATTATTTCCATTAAATTCACGCTAAAGGACAAAATTAGACTACATGATGCAATAATTATAGATAAAAAGATGACAAACTATGGTTATATGGAGCCACGTTAGCAACAAGAGGGGTGATTTCGGAATGTTGGACCCAAATGACATACTTTCGCAAGTTTAGGGACCTGAATATGCATTTTGAGAGTTCAGGGACCTAGATGACACCCCATACAAGTTTAGGGACCGGTCATGAACTTTACTCAAAAGAAAATATTCTCACGCAGGCCGAGAAAACTCTCAAACCTCTCTCACCCTCATACAAGGCACCATATCTCATATTAAGAACAACAAACGCCTGAGCCGGATCTTAAATCTGTGCTTCAACATGGAACAAACAAGATGATTTTTTTTAACTCTAATATGAAATTCTCTTCCACAAAGAGTCAAACCCAGAACGTGGCTTCAGTTAAAGACCCATTCACATCAATATATGACAAACTAGATGATCTGTTAGGAACTACTGAGGCCATGTCCAGGATGTATCAGTATCCAAAACTCTACCGTTTTGGTAAAAATAAAATAAGAACTAAAAAAATATGGAGCTACCCGCTTTTAAATCTGAATATGGTGTTGTTCGTGTAGGAGTCGGAAAACACTAGCATGGAATCAAGCATCAACGGTTAGGGGCTGGAATTTGATTGAGGCAACGAAGACGGTATGTAGAAAAAAGAAAAAAATGCATGCAACAAAGATCGTGAAAGAAAGCAACTAACACACGATCGCTCGCGCCTTAAGGGAGCATGTGCCCCCTTTTGTTAAGCTTCAACCCTCACCATTTCTTCAACCTCTAACCGCTGGCCCAGCCAGGCGTACCGTGGCTTCATGAGCTAGGTGGTCGAGTCCGGCACCATGTTGAGAAGCTGTCAGGAACGAGCATATGACATGCTACTGGACCGACATAGTGTTGGACGTCATGAATGGAGGCGGCCCAAACAAACTCACTTTCCTAAGAGCAAGTATTATAAGAGGTGAAGAGCCGGCTAAATCCCACATGGAGGCAAGAGAAAACAAGAGAGAGAATAGAGTCGGCGGCTCGCGTAACGCCCGCTCGAGCAGGCACAAACGCACTAGGGCTGTTCTTATTTGCCGAGCTCGCTGCCGGACATTAAATATTAGCGGGGTTCACCACCACCGCATGGGACTAACTGGAAAGAAAATGAAAAGTCGGAATTCATTTCTTATCTTGCATCTTACCAACAAGATAAAGGAGATGGGACTACCATAAAAAGACCATTATATAAGCCGTGCTTGATTGGGTTCCTTCACTTACACATAGGTCCCCGTAGTATTAGGTCCACATGTCAATGATTCAATGGCACACAAAGTCACCATGTACCGAGGGGGAGGATCTTAATACGCTTAGCATAGCATTCTTTGCAATAATAATCCTCTTTCACCTATTCCCACGTCCTTTAGACTATCTCCAACGGATGTTCTATTTTGGGACTTACATGAGATATGGGGTGCAAAACTACAAAAACGCATCTCCAACCGATGACCCAGAGAGCTGACGCATTATTGGAGCCGGCAGGCCCGCCATGCACAAATGCGCTAGCTCGTCGCGCGACCCCCACCATAGAAACGCTTGAATCGTTTTCTTCCTCTGTTCGTCTTCCTCTCTCGCTCCTTCTCTCTCTCCTCCGCAGGACGCAGCAGCGCGGCGCGAGGGCGGGGCGGGCGCAGCAGCGCGGCGGGCTGTCGTACCCCATCTCTGGAGTACTCTGTGCATCATGTATCAGTCCCTGGATCAGTAGCTGATACGCACAAGAACACAGATATGGTAATAATCACAAGCATACTTCGAATATGTAAATAGGTATGGTACCTGATATATTGAGCCTTTAGTGGCGGTACGACAAGGATGCAGAAGTATCCAAGTCCTTCCGTCAAATAAAGGCGAAGCAAACACACACAGACAGCGGAAAGCACGACCCAAGCCACAGGCATACTTGAGAAGCAGAACCAAAAACCAAGGCGTCGTCGACTCCTACGAAGACTTCTCCTACTAAAAACATCAATCGCAAACGCGTGAGTACATAAGGTACTCAGCAAACCCTAATACAAGGGGTAAATATATGCAGGGGTATAAACAAGGATGAGGCTGAGGTTTATCATATCGGCGGAAAGCCAACTTTATGCAAGGGTTGTTTTTGAAATCAAAACAGTTCGCAAACTACATTCAAGTATTGTCATTATATTTAGTGGGGTTGGTTGGCCCTGGGGGAGATGCAATCCATCCCGCCAGTTTCCAAATTTTAGTGCTGGCAGGAAACCAGTGCACGGCTCCACGCCGGTGTTTTCGAAAAACACGCCAAGGATAACTCACACAGAAAAGACTAATCATTGTGTGGCTATAGCTTTCGCGTTGTCCAATACCGTGGAACACGGCTATCCGGATAGATTCTTATCCTCTGCAGAGGTTGTACACTTTCCCCACAAGGTACCCAGTCCTCCCCACTGCCATGGCTTGGATTGGATACTAATGGTTTCGTACCTACTTGGCGTCACCACGGCACCACCACGGAAATACTGCGACCAGGGGCTTCCATCATCATATAATAGAAAGGCCGAAGGCCAGAACTGTCTCCACATGCCGGACTCGACGCCTATCTCGTCGAGTCTTCTTCTGGCTTCCGTTTGCAACTCCTGCCTCCAGGTGGGTACCGGGTGAACGCTATAGTAGGGTGTGGTTCCAAACCTTTCCCATACAAGGCTTGTGGTTGTACGGGAAGTGCTAGGCTAGGCGGCACATGAACCGGTCCTTATACGACCGAAGCAAGCATCTTCGATAGCTATCCTCCACGAGGAATAGCGTCCCAGAGATAGCCTCCCCACTGAGAACTATCCCGCTTGCTCCCGTCCAAAACATTCTCCACTATGGGTTGCACTTTAACACCACTCCCACCCATTTTCACATTTACTCACACCACGAAGCACTCACACATTTTAACACAAAAGCATGTGAACAAGATTAATTAAGTACACGTGTGACAAGTCCTAAGCAGCGTTTTAATCCAACATATTATTAAAGAATTAATGATGTGGGTTCCTAGTTTAACAAGGAATCAGGATAAGCAAAAACAAGGCATGGCAATCAACAAGTATGTAGGACATACTAAGATTGTAAATTACTTTTAAATATCATGCATACTTTATTTGAAAACAGGTTCTAAGTGGGATTATTTGCAATCATAGGATCAATATGATCAAGGGGGGGGGGGGGGGGGGGGGGAGTAAGGGCTTGCCTGATAATCGCTTTCCTAATCTTTAAGTTCTGGGTCTTCAGTCTTTTCTGTCTAGGGATGGCAATTCGGGGCTGGATACCCGATACCCGCCGGGTACCCGACCCGATGGGGCCGGGCATGGGGGACGTTTCCCACCCGTGGGTGGCGCCCGTACCCGCCCCGACACAAGTCGGGTACGGGGCGGGGATTGAAACTCACCCATGGGGAACCCGACGGGGACCCGAAATGATAATATAGCTAAATTCCAACCAGCCCAATACTAACTTTTAGCCCAGCCCAACAAGACAATAACAGGTTTTAGCATAGCCCAGCAATGACGCAAAGGTCTCTTCATCAAACAGCTCCACGCGTCGCTCAAAAAGAAAAAGAAAAAAAACAAACAGCTCCACGCCACGCTACTCGTTCCTTCACCCAACCTTATCCACATGCAGGCAGGAGCGGCGGAGCAGTCAGCAGGCGGCGCATCACTGCAGCAGGCAAGCTGGCGCGACAGGCACGCGGACGCGGCGGCGCAGCAGGCATGCGGATGCGGCGGCGCGGCGGGCGTAAATCGACGACGAATCGGCAAGGGACGCGGCGGCGCGGCAGGCACGCGGACGCGGCGGGCGCGAATCAACGACGAATCGTCGAGGAACGCGACGGCGTGGCAGGCGCTGGCGCGAATCGACGATGAATCAACGGTAGGTGACCACTGCATACTTCCCGTCCCTTGTACGCGGCCTCTTCACGCAGGACCCGACGGGTGCCCGAAATCCGCCCCGATACCCGACGGGCACGGGGCGGGTGGCGATTTTTACCTATGGGGCCGGGGCGGGTGGGGATTTTTACCCGCTGCCTATGTCGGGGCGGGTATGGAATTGCTCTACCCGCCCCGAACCCGCCCCATTGCCATCCCTATTTCTGTCGAAGTTGATGCCTTCGAGTCCTTTCTGGAAGCTCGTATCTTTTGACGGGTCTTGACCTGAGATTTCTCGACGAGTACTTGGATTCTTCTGGCTCTTCCTCGATTCTCGCGTAATCTAACGCATAGAAATACTACGTATAAATAAACTACCGCAAAAGAAAATAGAAAGCAAAAAGAGCCGAATAAGATCCAATTAACTCCAACAAAACCGATAGAACAAATGACTCAAAACACGGATGATGCATCCAGTTTTACTTTAATAAGGTTTTGTTACCTTAAAAAGTCCATTAGAGGTGATGCATCGTACTCTATGGTTTTTGGTGTAATGAGAGATGCTAAACACGAAGAGAAGAGCATGAATGCATGAAGTGACGGGGACAGCGTGTGTACGTGTTCTTCGTACATTCGTGGCCCTAGCCTTCATACAGGTAGTAACCTATATAAAGGTTAATGCAACACGTGTACGAAGTACAAGGTGTGTCAGCTTAGGGCTCCTATACCTTATATCGTTAACTAAAGATGACTTAGCTATTAATTACTTACTAGATTGATTAATTACTAAGACCAAGCTATTATTTATTAAGTTGGTTGTCATGCGTCGGACGCACGACGATGGTACGTGTACGTGAGTATGTATGACATGTATGCACGACTGCAGATAAAACACTAAGATCAAATAAAGACAATTAGCAATTAACAAAGCAGTAACTCCAATAAGATCCAATAAAATACCACTTATAAAAGAGGACGACGAATTGATAAGGTTTGGTAGGATTTGGTGAGGGCTTTGGAATAGGTGCTGTAGGCATTGTTAGGTTAAGTTTGATTGAGCGATGATTGATCAAGGCTAGGTTTTGAGTTGGATTTGTGGTATAGAAGGTTACAGGTTTTTAGAAGTGAAGCGGCACGAGGATCGCTAGGTTTGGAACGATGAAAGATTTATTGTTAGCAGGTAAAGGAATGAATATGTAAAATAGGAAAAGAGCGGGGTGTGTGTTGTCGTGTGGAGGGTAAAAGATAACTAGCATCACAGGATTGGTTAGGTTTTGGATGAACAATAGTTGCGACGTGCGATATTGACATCGCATAACTGCCGGGAAAAGATATAATAGGTGAGAGGGTTTTGCGTCATTGATGATGTCTAGGTATAAGATGGTGCTCCAATAATAGTACCATGAGGTACTATGCGTTTCCACGAACGAGTGGGCGCAAGAATCGCCCAAAACGGATATATGGTTTAAAAGATATGAATATTTGAAGTTTTGGGGGCTCATCTGTAATTACAGAGGACTTTTCTGTAATTACAGAGAAGATCTAGGGACCTATATGTAATTAGGAAAACTTTAGGGAACTTGGTGTAAAAAGATAGGGGCTAAATTATAATTACAGAAAAGTTTAGGTACTTTTCTGTAAAAAGACAATGCTTAAACATAATTACAGAAAAGCTTGAGGGCTTATCTGCAAAATGTACAGGGCTCGGGGATTTTCAGGATTTTGGGAATTATTTTTTTATTAGAAATTGTTTATTGCGTGGTGCTGACGCAATAAAGGTGGGAAATGATTTAAAATAAATCGATAACCCGGTGAACCGGGTCCACGAGGTCTGTGGACCGGGGATGAGCGGCGGCCCACAGGTCCACAGTGTATCGGGGCGTCGCGTGCGGCGGCGGGCTGCCGGGATCCTGACCGGAGGCGGCTGGGTTGGCCAGGACGGGACGCGGGAGGGTCCTAGGGATCTACGCGCGACGGCGATCCTTCCTCGACATGACGTCGACGTCGAGACGCCGTGGAGAGGGAGAGCGGGCTCGCCGGAGAAGAAGGTGCGCCGGCGAGGAGGGGGAAAAACCGAGTTCGCGCGCGTGGGGCTTGTGCGCGCGGTCGTGCGGGTGCGCGAGGGCGTGGCGAAGGCGACGCGCGCCTCGGCTCGGGCGGACACGGCCGGAAGGATGGCCGACGACAAGGGGAACTATGGGCGGCGAGGTCGGCTCGGTGGTGAGCTCGCGCGAGAGGAGAGGAGGAGAAAGGAGATGCGTATGAGAGAGGAGAGCCGGAGGGAGCTCACCGTGGGTGCGGCATGGCCGGAGGAGGGCGGAAGCGAGCTCGGGAGGCGGCGACAGGGTCGCCGGAACCCTAGGTCGCGCCGGAGAGAGAGAGAGGGAGGAAGAGAAATAGAGAGAGGAGGGGCGCGGCTCCATTTTATGGGCGGCGAAGGCGGTGCGGCACAGAAAGGCGGCGGCGCCAGTAAGGCGGTGCGCGGTGCGGTGACGTCGGCCGGTAGGGCGGCATGGGCGTCGCCGGATTCCGCGAGCGCCGATGGGACGCGACGGGGAAGAATCTGACAGGGCGGGCCCACACGTCAGCGAGAGAGGAGAGAGGAGACGGGCTGCGGAGCTGGGCTGCGCGGTGCTGGGCCGAAGGCGGGCTGGCGCGGGAGAAGGAAGATGAGGGCGCGGACCGGGCCGGAAAAGGATTTTGGCCCGAGGGAGATTTAGGGGTTTAGAATAGGTTTTCTTTTTCTGGAATTTGAATTTGAAGAGATTTCAAATTCAAACAAAAACAAAGATTGATCAAACACTCAAAACAAATCAAATAAAACACAGAAATGCATATGGTGAAGTTTTATGCAAGTTTAAAATTCAAAAATTTTGAAAATCAACTTGGAATTTAATCCTACTTTGATTTTATTTGTTGAAAATTCAAAAGCTTCAAATTTTTAGTATATTTTTAAATGAGGGCAAACACTTGAGCACAAGTTTTATATTTCAAAATTTTCATATTCAAACTAAATTTGATTTATTTTAGTGAATTTTATTAATAAAAATCTTTTCAAGGTGAGAGGTTGGACAAAAAATTTAACTTGGAGTGATTTTTATTCCTTTTTATTTTTCTGTTCTCCTTTTTCTTTTTCCTCCAAAAGTAGGGGTGTTACACGGGCTTGGCTGCGCGGCGGCGGGGTGGCCACGCGCAGGAGCTCCCATCCTCGGCCGCACCACCAGCTTCCCTGGGCCCCGGCGAGGGAGCAGCGAGGCGAGCGCGGGGCCCCAGCGAGGAGGAGTGCAGATGGCATGAAGCAACCTGCCAAGAATGAGAGCGTGGGCTGCCCCTGGTAAAGTAGAAGAGCCTCACCAATCGTACGACAATTGAGCTTTCCCTTCACCGCAATTTCCTTTTTCTCCAGCTGCAATTGAGCTTTCCCTCCACGATTCTAGCTGCAATTGAGCTTTCCCTCCACGATTCAAGCTGCAATTGAGCTTTCCCTTCACGATTCAAGCTGCAATTGAGCTTTCTCTCCACGATTCAATCTTTTCTTCCATGGATTTGAGCTGCTACTCCACGAGGCCCTGGCGAGCTGCTGCGTTGTAGGAGGAAGACGATGATATGATCTCTGCTAGTGTAGCGTTGGGGACGGTCGCTTTGCTTTGCTTTGCCTTTCGATGGCAAAAACACCATGGACACCATACAGCAACAATTCGGAAATTCATAAGCAATTCGACATTTTCAATTTGGAAATAGCTCGGAGCGCGCGCCTGGGCTTTAGCTCGGAGCGCCCTGTGTTCTGGCGGCTCGATTGGCCCGCGTCTAGCTTGATTGGCCGAGCTCGCGCACGGGTGCCGGACCTGGAGGCTTCCCGCTCGACGCCCGGGCGACCCTGCTCGCCTCCGGCGCGCTGCCGCGACTCCTCGACTGCTTCCCCTCCCGTTTCTTCTTCCCCGGCGCGGGGCCACAGCGGAACGGTGGCACAGGTGGCGCGGGAGGCTGCGGCGACGACGGGATTTGGGTTTCGGTCGACGGTTGGAGATGCAAGGTTTTTGGTGGGCGACGAAAGGAGGAGCGGACACCAATTTGGTGTTTTGGGTGCCTCCTTCCGTTGGAGACAGTCTTACTTCAAGTCTCGAGCATTCCAAAGCCAAGCCATGGCGTGCAAACCAGCCCTTTTTTCTTCATCACAAAAGAAAGAAAGAAATAACATGACAGATCTACGCGTGGTGAGTTAAAAGAAATCAAATTGTGAGATCGGGCAATAATTTCTTGAACTAGCTTCTACTCCCTCCGTCCCCTAAATATAGGATTTTTTTTTTTTACTTTCAGACATCACGTTTGACTGCTCGTCTTATTCAAATTTTTTACATAAATATTTTAAAAAATAAATTTTAATTAAAATATCTTAAATGATAAAACGAATTATAAAAAAATAAATAAAATTTGCGCAAAAAATTTGAATAAGACGAGCGGTCAAACGTGATGTCTGAAAGTCAAAAAAGCCTTATATTTAGGGCGGGAGGGAGTATTTAGAGGCGAATGGAATGGAGTATCGCTGTATCGCACGTGTATTGATCAGGATGCGGCAGTGTACAACCGAAAATATCTGCCAAACGACTGTTAGGTGCACTCCTAATCAACGAAACTAATCTCCAATAACAGCCCGTGATAGTCTTCTCAGCTGGCTCTGGCTCATCCCGAGATCGTCGGCAAGCATGCACAATACTATTTCCATGTCACTGGGAGGAGATCGGGGAGGAGAAGATCCTTGGGACGTGGTTAACGCGACATACCGTTTTATTTACTTCTATTAATTTAAAAAATCAACAGAGAAAGGATCCGGGTGAAAAGGCCCCTATTATTAAGCTGTTCTTGGAAAGAGCATCCTTTGCAGTAACAATCCTCTTTCACCTCAACCTCAAGCAAGACAATCGCAGTTCCAAGGTCAAGCCATGGCGTGCAAGCTAGCTCTCGTTGCATCTGCGCTGATGCTGGCAGTAGTAGTCTTCATCGCTTCTTCGGGTAAGCACGTACTACATACAAATCAATCGATAATACAAAAACCCGCGAATATTCTTCCTTGTCGTGATGAAACCCTTTTATACATACATTTTTTATTGACGAAACTTTATTTGATGGAGCAGACGTTGGTGTGGAAGCTTGGTGCATATCGGTGCCGGCACCGAACACCTACGTGTGCAGAGTGAAGAACGGCTTGCAGGTCTGCTCGGCGCAGTGCCAGGAGGTGGGCTGCCAGGACGGGCTATGCAACACCTTCGACGACTGCCGCTGCGCCGCATGCGCCGAACAGGGGCCGCCGCCGCATGCACTGTAGAATCGAGAACATTTAGATTTTTTTTTAGTTTTGATGAATATGTTTGGAAAGATGTTGATTAAAGTCCCAAAATTTTGAATAAACTCTCTCCAAGACCCCAGACATATTTTCGTGACATGAGGATCCGGAAGGAACACTTGGGAATGGAAGAAAAGCCTCCATTAACAAAAATTCAAAAAACAACAACAACAGATAAACAGATTCGTTAATTTTACTGACAACATGTTTTACAAAGCAAAATGCTCTGACAACATATATGCAAGATCAACGTATGAATGCACCACCAGTTTTTTTGGGCAAAAAAAAAGCGCCAGATTTTTTTAAAAGAAAGTCTGAACGTATTCAAAAGCTTGACATGCAGAAGAAATAATGCGTCCTTCCATTTGGGCGGCATGCTCCCGCTTATATATGTTCGACGCTGCAGCAGCCTTCTTGGTGTAGATAAAACGAAGTAGATCAGCCATGAAGTTGGGGTTGCAGCCCTGCAAGGTCGCCGCAGCAGCCGTCCTGATCTTGCTCCTCCTGATCGTCGGTGCGCTGCCTCGAGACAAACCTCTGCTATTTCAAAAGTTGAAATCTCTTATTGGTATACACTGAGTATCTGCTTTGATCTGCCGCAGGTGGTCAGGTTCAGGCTGGCGAGGTCGGCGGCGGCGGCGAGTGCTCCGCAGTGAGCCGCAGCAAGACGTTCGACGGCGACTGCGAAAGCAAGGCCGCCTGCGTCGATGCCTGCAGGCGCGAGCTGTACACAGGAGGCTACTGCTTCCTCGACGTCGCCGTCCCGGACCACCGCGTCTGCATGTGCACGGCACCCTGCCCACCGGAGCCGGAGAAGGCTACGCGTATGAGATTGGTTTAGCCTGTTGTTGAGAATGACTGATGGATGATCATATCCAGATATATCTCTTATTGATTTATGTCAGCAAAACTCCCTTACTCAATGGTATCACAATTTAGCGTGTCGTGAAAAAAAAAATCGTCTGCTAAACAAAGGAAATAAAAGTCATGATCAAATATTGGCTTTTTTGTGCCCAGCATCTCTCTCTCTCTCTACGCATGTCATGTCGATATGTGCTGAAGAACACGAGGGTGTTGTGCTAAACCTAATCACACGAGGGCAACCTGATCAGATCGACGCAGTTAGCACTGCGTGCCCAATTTGCAAGTTTGTTGTACAGTAAATTTACGAAAGGGTGCCAAGCTGGCCTCATTAAATCTCTTATCTTTCTTTAGTGCCAGTTTAAGGAAAAAGATTACCAGCATCTGACCAGTACCCCGCTGTCGTTGTGGAGTCATCAACGCTTGCGATTTTCACCCCCAAAAGAAGTAACGGATTTCAAGAAATGCGCCAATCCAAACATTATTGCCTTCCAAGTTGCAGTCCTGCAAGGTCAAATATATGCCAGCTGATGACATTTCGTGACGTCTCCAGGTCGATCGTAGTCCCATAAATCGTTGGTTGATCTACACGTACCACGGCACAGCACTCTTCAAATTAACTAGTCTCAATTAGCCCCAAGTTTGTGCCATGGCTAGCAAAATCATCACACGAGCTGTGCCGATCATCATGATTTTGGGGCTGCTGATACTTGTGTCTTGTGGTAAGTTGAACGACATGCGCGCAAACAAATGTCTTGTCAATCTCAATCCCTTTCCCTCCCTCTTTCTCAATTCTCACTCTGACTGAACGAGTGATTTAACAGTCGGCGCCCAGCCCAAGATGTGCGGCGTGTTCGTCAGCAAAGATCCGCTCTGCCACGCCGAGAACAAGGACGCTTGCGATACCGGGTGCTACCACAAGGGATACGACAGCGGAACCTGCTATGCCGGCCCTGGCGATGGCGACATCACCTGCATCTGCTACACACGGTGCACAAAAAAAGACCTGGCCATGGTCCAAGATGCTCGTCACTAGGAACCGGGTGTAATTATTTTTTCACCACTCGAGAAGTATGAGATCATGAGAACCATAAAAGGCTCCACTAGGTCCGATTTACAGAAATCAAGAGATATGCAGCCCGTTTTATAGGAAGAATGAGTGGGCTTGTTCCTTCTCTTCTCAGGCAATCCTTGATGGATGCGATTTATGGAATCATGACAAAAGAATAAGATTCAAAGCTTTTTTTCTTAGAACCAAAATTCAGCATTTTGACGTACCACTTCAACATTTCGAGCACACCATTTCAATGTATCAAAGAAAATATTAAAGTGATGTTTGCAAAAAGCTGGCATAAGTTCCTCGGAAAAAAAATTGTTGCTGGCATAAGTATTGATGAGAAATATTGAACTGATCAAGCTTACAAACCCAGCGTGTAATGCACTATTCAAAGGAACTAGCAGGCCTGCCCGCGCATATGCGCGGCTAGATTTAAACTATTTGAATTATTGTCGCATTATTTCAAAAGTTTCTAACATAGCTGAAATTGTTTGGAGAAATTTCTCGCCAAGTCTTGTTTGAGTGTGTGATGATATTTCTAACATAGCTGGATATTTGAATAGATGCATCCTTTATTAAACCAAAAAAATTGAATATAATTGATATTTCTAACAAAACCTTCTTTTTGTAATTTGTTTGATCAAACCCCTCTGTTGATTATGATCTATTGTTCTTCCATCAACATTCTTTCATCTTGAACATGGTTCTTTTTCAAAATTGTTTTAAGAAAATAAGACATATAACATGATTTTAGACTATAGTGATGAACTTTTTAATTTTACACAACACAAATAAAAGATATGCAATATACTTTCAGAAATAGACAATACCTATTAATTTTCCTGATTAGCCTATAGTGATGAACTTTTTAATTTTGTCTCACATGTCTCGTCTCTACTTTGCAATAGTACGTGTTTGCCATATGAGACTTTAGCTCAACGTTTTCGAGCTTGTTTGTATAATTGTTTGCATATTCAATTTGATAGTCTTGTCCCTTGTTTTTGTTGACATGGAGCACATAAGTGAATTATAAATGCTTGTTCCATGCTTTATAATATGGATCCATCCATCACGAAGCCTAGTTTGTATCCTCGTCTAACATTAAAGTTTTTTTTTTAAATTGCGTTGACATATGATATTTTCGTGTTCAAACATCGATCATGGCGCTGCAGTGCACAAATATAGGTGTATGGCAGATAGCCATGGTTCAAAGACTTAGTTCTAATCAAGTGAGCCATTCGTGTCACCTGCGGTTACACTTACCTAGGATCACCTAAAGACCTGAACTCCATATACTTCTCATAGATCCATGACTTTGCGCTGAGAGGTCTACTAAGCGATGCCAATGATTTATCTCGGGCTCATGTAAACAGATGGATTGCGCTCACGTGCGTCATAAGAGTTTAATCATATCTATCACATATGTATATTTAGTTAAAATAATATAATGCAATCTAAATTTTAACAATCATATAGTCTTATAGTTCAGAATAGTGTAATGTTAAATGTTCTCTTTATTTTTCATCAATTATTTTGCCTGTTTCCGTATTTAATAGATATATGTATACATATTTATTATCTATATATTTACTTAATGAGGATAAATATTGTTAATGTTGAACCACTAAGGCATTACACATTATGATTCACTGTAACTTATGTTTCAACTAAATTATATCTGGGCCAAGCAAGGCTTTGAACCCTATTACAGTGTATTTACCCAATATCTAAAGAGGAATTATATGTTACGTTCATATGATTTTAAATTTTACTTTGACAAATGTTCAATTGTGTTTGAAATGTTAAAATAGACATCTATTTACTATTTTTTATTATTTCGATTTTAGTTGTTTTTAGACTCATATGATGGCATTGTAGGTAAGTTACAAATCGGAATTAAGGCTATTTTTATCTATTTTTTGTACTCATAATGGCATGGTAAGTAATTTAGAAATAGGTGTGAAGGGTATTTTTTGTCTATTTTTTATTCCGAATTTAGCTATTTTTTGACTCATAATGACATGGTGGGTAATTTAGAAATATGTGTAAAGGGTATTTTTGTCTATTTTTTATTATTCCGAATTTAGCTTTTTCATAAATATTTATAGGGGGTTTGGTGACTAATTGTTTTATAATGGCAGTGGTGGGTAATTTTCTCTTCTTATTTTCTCGGATTAACGTGGGAATTTCTAGCATTTTAGATCGAACGTGGTGACTCCGTTTTCGCTTCAATTATATATATAATATAATAGATAGATATCCCTCAAAAAACTGTTCAAAGGAATATGTAGAAGTAAAAATTAAGAGAAATGGCATGGGCCAAGCTCTCCCACTGCTGGGTTGGTTTCCATCGCATCTAGCCTTGATTCACAATATCATGCTTGAGATTTTATCAAAAAGAAAAAGGACGAGGCTAACGCCCGCACGTGCATGCTGCAGGCTTTCCGCCCGCACACCCGTATTTAGAAAGTTTGCTTCTCCACCGGCTGATGCCGCCAAAACTGGAAACCAGCGCTGCAGCGGGAGCGCGCGTGCAAATTACCCAGGCCCACTATTTGACGCCGAACGAAAACGCAAATCAGATCTTTTGCCGGGTCCACAACTCCTTTCTCTCCCCTGATTCCTTCCTCACGACACAGAAAAGCAGGATTAGGCAAAGCAAAAGCAACTGGCGATCTGAAAATTGCCATTGCTGCATACAGGAAGAAGCAGATCCTCTTAAAGAAAAAAGGAAGGATAGCAATCCAACCAACCTGTAGATTCTTCTAGTAAAAAGCTTTTTTCCTGTTTTCTTGAGCAGAAATTACTCCAAACAATAACATCTGATCTGAGCAATAAATCACATAAACCATGCTTGAAATCAAAAACACATCTGATATGTGCGTAATCATGATTCAAAAAGGCAAAAATCACAGTTTGTGCACCACATGATTTGTGTGCGCAATTAAAACTCATAAAAACATATTCACATCACAGATTTACTTTTTCACCAGAAACTTTGCCTACCCCTATGCCATAACTACTTAGTTCCTCCTGCTGTACTTGCTGTATTTTCACCAGACATTTTACCTGTTGTACATTTTACAAGATTCACTTCTCACCAAGTTCATCACATCACAGATTCACTTTTCAACAGAAATTTTGAACTAAAGCCTTACTGTAGAACACTTGCATATGCAACTAGCCTACTACACATCAGATCTTTTAGAATATGCACAAAATTTCTTCAAAAGAACTTGCTGTCAAAATATATTTGCCCCCTGTTCGTCCATATTCAAGACAATTTTATGTGCACCACATCAACCTGCAAAAAAGACAAACAATTTACATGATTCAGTCTCTTTGCTCGTTAACAATGAAAAATACATTACTTGATATTTGTGTTTATCATTTCAGATATATCACTTATCAGTTAATACATATTTGCTTATCCAGATTAATTAACGAGCTTAAATGATGAAAGGAAATAGCATAACTTTGTTATGCATTTGATGGAACACAAAAAGTTATGGATCTAAATAAGCTAACACTAAATATAGACATTGACTTCATACTTGGCAATAATGAAGACTCGCTAACCAATAACCCCAGTTTTTGCACCCAACATGCTCCTGCTATGGAGCAAGTTATCACTCCAGGAAACACACCTTGGAGGTCAGGAGGCAGCAAATGCGTTGGTGGTCAGGCTGATAAAGTTGCTCGAAAGGAGCTACAGATTTCATTATGACAAAACAAAAAAATCTTTATGTGATGGCAATGATGCTAATTATTTGTAGTAGTTGAGATTATTGAGCAAAAGTACTGTATGCAATTTAAAATAACAATTTTGCTTTTCACTTTTGATATCTTACGTAATCAATGACTTAAAACTGTCTCTGGCTAGAAAATAAAAAAGCTACTTCATGTGCGGAATTTTTCTAGTTTATGTCCATAAGAAACATAGCTTAATATTTCCTACAGTAAATTTACTATATACCAAAAGTCATTTAGTGCTCATAGAAACCAAACCAGGCCACATTTTAGTCAACATTGACACCCACCATAGAAAGAAACAAGCATATATGCTATGTGATAAAAGCAAATCTTGTATCTATTAAAAGCAAAACTGGTATATGTAACTTGTAACTTTATGCAGAATTACTTATTATTTCAGAGATATTGCTTATCAGTTAATATCTATCTGCTTCCAGATTAATTAGTAAGTCTGAATGAAGAAAGGATAGCGAAACACATTTTATGACTGCCAAAATATTTCTAGTACATATGGCCATAACAAGTTTTGCAGTGACCCCTATGGGAAGCATTTCTTAATATTATCTAAAGTAATTTTACTATATACCAACATGCATTTAGTGCTCATAGAAAGCAAGTTTAAGCATATCTGTTAAATGTTAAAAGCACATCTTATATCTATAAAAAGCAAATCTGGTGATTACTTAAAGGCATCTTCCTAGTGATTACTTCAAGGCATATCTATAAGAAGCAAATCTGGTAATTTTCAATAGCAAATATATGTGGATAGATAAGCATATCATTTTCCTAGTGATTGCTTAAAGGCTAACAGATATTCCAGAGAAGCAAAATTATATGCACGTATGAACAAACATGTGTTAAACTGTGAGCAAAATATAGTGACTATCAGCATAAAGCTGCTTCTTGGAAGAAAAATCATGTGTTGTTCAAAAGCAGATGTGTCTGTGAGGGGGCAATCTAAGAAAACCAACCCAGTCATGTTTATGTTACGAAAAGCAAGTAAAAAGAAAAACAGATGCAAAGCAGTGGTAATTTTTATGCAAATTAGGGCAATTTGAGAAGTAGGTGAGAGGAAACATATTAGGATAAATTTTGGAACCAACCTAACAAATTGTTTGAAGGAAATCAAGGCAGATGACACAAGAGGATCGTGACGTGCTCGTGAGCGGACACGAGCACGCACAAAAATGATAGAAACAACTTCGTGACACTGATTTGCACTCTATGCTTTACATTTTTGCAAATGAGTTCTAATATATTAGTAACCTGTATTTACTTGGTTGGTTCAACTTTATGAAATCAATGTTTATACGATATTTAGAATTGAGAATCTAAGTGAAACATGGAGTCTAGTTTTAACATTGAGCACTCCTTAATAGTTGCGAGATCACCATCATATATTGCAGAGGTTAGGTTGACACTAGAACAAACACATCGTATTGCTCACAATCAGTATGAGACATGATTTACGAAAAAACAGGGTTTGAAAACTACCTATTGTACTACGACTACAAAAGGTAACAAGAAAAGGGACTCGCTGTTTCTACATGCAGACACAAAAGTGCTAAACTATTTTCAAAGAATACAAAATTGCTTAAAATATGAAGTAAAAATGCATATTAACATGAACTAAAATGCTAAAACTAATTCCCATAATTGCTTAATGTTTCAAGTTTTCAGTTCAGGTTGCACCGAACATGGAATTAAAATGCTGACCACTATGGCCCTTACATATATATTAACTCAAGGAAAAAAAAGAAGGTATGCACAGTAATACTGTACAACAAAGAGCAGAGAACAAATAGCACGATTATGACCATATATGTACCTCATGCTTATTTCTGATGCCCTGTATTGTCGAAAGTTCATCCTTTTTCTTCTTTGGCTGGCCCATTACCTTTCAAAAGTATTCATGTCAGTCAGACAGTCACAGTAATGGGGAAAAACACCTCAATTTAATCCATGTCATTAGATGAACAACTAGTAAATCAGCAAATTGATATATTTTCATGTCAGGTGAAACCAAAAAAGTTGATTTCCAGAAACATAAATAATTCCCGGAAGGCATAATTCTGTGATGGTGGTGGATCTTTATTCTCACACATCGTTTTGGTTTTGCCCCCAAAACTCTTACATAGTGTGGATGCCATTGTTGTTAAAAGATTTACACCTTACCGGTAAAATGCTATAAAGTAAATATAATTGAATTGGAAAACATAAGGAAATATAATTTATAGATTAAAGACAGGAAAGGTAAACAAGCATTTATTGTCATTTAAGATAAAGGTAAATCAGTCATGTTAAGTTACAAAAAAAGTATTCATGCAAGGGCCAGCTCACGTAAAAGTGGCTATACTGAATCGGTTACATTGAAATCACCTCGCTTGCAATCCAATAAGCCTGAATATCTTTCTGTAAAAAAAGATCCGTCCATGCTCATCTGCACCACCTGAACCTGCAAAGATAAATCAGTTTTTAGATTCAGTTTCCTTGCTCATTAACAATGAAAGTATGGACTATATGTAGAATCACTTCAAAATGGTATTTATGCTTATTATTTCTGATATATTGCTTATCAGTTAATATCTATTTACTTCTCCTGATTAATTAAAAAGCCTAAATGAGAGAAAAAAAAGGCAATTGCTAGAAGAAGCACACCTAGGTCAGGATGCAGAATGCTGTTGGCGGTCAGGCTGATAAAGTTGCCGGTTAGGGTGGTGCAGAAGGTAATTATTCATAGCAAGGAGATGAGGTAGTATGCACTGGAGTACCATGAAAATAACTAAAATCTGCATATGCTTGTCTACTTTCAGAGAGTAACTTCAGTTGTAACTATGTAACTAGATATGAAGGTACAACTCTGGTTTACCATATGCATGACTATGGAGTCCTTTACATCTCAAGTTCTATTCTAGCTAAACATTGTTTGGAAACTTTATCAACACACAGGCATTCTGGTTCAATTCATTCAATATGTGGAAATACAACAGTCTAGTATACGAAATGCAGTAGATTATACGAAAAACAAATCTAGAGGTAGAGCACAACAGCATCAAAAGGATAAAATGAAGAGGAAATGTAGCTAAGCCTCAGGTTGAAGATTTGATATTGCATCAAAAGGAAACGATAGTGGTTAAAAAGCAAATATATTGTAAAAAATAAGCAAATCCAAAGAAAAATTGGAATAATATGAAAAAGAACAGTGGAGAAAAAGAATATCCATACAATACGTCTAAAATTTTCTATAAGTTGTTACAAATTGTCATCTCAAGAAAAACATGTTAAAGATAGGGAATGTATGTAAGCATGGATTTCAACTAAAATAAAATAAAATCAGTTCAGTCATGTTAAGTTATAAAAAGCAAGTAAACATAAAACCAAACACAAAACTGTGGTATGTTTTCGCAAATTAGATTAATTGAGAAGCAATAGGGATAAGTGGAAACATAAGCACTTGCATTAGAGGCATTTATGCACAATGGCAACACTAATTTTAGAAACAATATAGCAGCCTCATTTTCAAAACTCAGTGCAGTGGATATACTCAAGGGCATACTACAACGTCAACTACGAACAAGCACTGTCCTCTGCATCATGAAAATAGCATCCCAAACAATACTACCACTTTGCTTAGTGTCGGTTACAGTGATTAAACAAATAAGATAGTCAGATATATATGTATAGAACTACTCCTTTTGTTTTGACTTGAAGCTACAATCTCTACATTACCACACCTAAAACTAAATAAATGGAGGTGAGAAATTCATATCCTACAGAATTGACTGCAATACAACATCAATCAGTCTGGCCAAAATAAATCAGCAATTGTGCGCCTTAATTTGGTGTACATAATGGAATGCAAAACAATGAAGTCAGACCAATTCCACTGCATCACAACGCGGCTATTAACGAGTCCCAAAACACAAATCAATATGTACTCACCCACAAACTGCTACACGGGCATATGTTTCACAGGCATCCCTCACAAGGAACTCTCTCCATTGGATGGGCGACCACCTCCCCAGTTTAGTAGACAATAGCAGTACAAAGCATATGACATATATTTTCCCGTTGCATTCGAACAATGCATGTGAAGATTGTCTAACTAGTGGCATCAAACTGGATACTACTCCTACAGCTGCTACACCATGCAAATACTACCTACAAATCCAAAAACTAATTACAGCACCTAGCAGGTAGATGCCGTATAGCAGTAGAATATTAGTTCGCTGCTGTACTTCGAGTGTCAAGCCACATAACCCTAGGAATCAAGTGAATCCTAGCCAGAAAAAAACTAAGGAACCAGTCCCTGCTCTGATTCCCCAATCAATTGCATCAAAACAACGACACAGATGGGATGGGGAGCATGGGAAAATGTAGATCGATGCATTCACCTTCTCACGAACAACTGCTAGCTTCTGATTTCCGCCCCAATCGACGGAGGGAGCAGGAGGTGGCCTCGCGCTGCTGCCATGGGCGCCGGAGGTGAAGGAGGAGGTGGGCTCGTGCGCTTACCCGTGCGCCGTAGGGAGGAGGAGGCAGAGGGCTCGCGCAGCCGCTCTGAGCGCCGGAGAGGGAGGAGGAGAGCTCGTGCCGCCGCCCCGGGCACCGGAGGCACGAGGAGGCGGACTCACGCTTCTGCCTGGGGCGCCGGAGAGGTAGGAGGAGAAGGAGAGCACGTGCCGCCACCCCGGGCACCGGAGGCAGGAGGGAGATGGAGGCGGCTGGCTCGCCGACGCTGCCGCGTTCATCGCCGCCGGGTTCATCGCCGCCGCGTGCGAGAACAAGAGAGAGAGTGAGCAAGAGAGATGAAATGAATCTGGTGTAGGACCCACACGCAGACTCGAGCTGTCTATTCTGTGGCGATGGATGCGGATCGGGCGGCTGTGGCCGCGTGCGTGCCGGGCGACAAACGCGTGCACGGCCGAAAACAAGTCTTTACCAAAGAAAAAACAACCATTAAAAACATTGCCTTAAATAGTGACGATTCACTCTATAATCATATTTTACAGGGCGGCAAATAATTTGGAAGATATATACATGCACCTACACAGCTGGCTTTCCCGACATGTCTCCAGGTCGTAGTCCTATAAATTAAAGGCATTGCTCCATGTAAGTCGACTTAGATTTTGTATGCGTGTAAGTCGAATTTTGTAGCCGTTAGATTTTGATCGGACGGCCGGCGTGTTTGTGTCCGTTTGTACTTTTGTAATTTTGTAGCCGTTAGATTTTGTATGCGTGTAAGTCAAATTCTAAGTCGAATTTTTTGTTCTATCTTGTCCGTTGGATCCAGATCCAACGGCTACAAAATTTGACTTACACGAATACAAAATCTAAGTCGACTTACGTGGAGCAATCCCTATAAATTAAATCGGTGACGATCAACATGTACCATTGCATACTACTCGATTAATCCCAAGACCCAAGTTTTGGCCATGGCCAGCAAAATCTTCACGCGAGTTGTGACGGTCATCATGATTTTGGAGCTGCTGATCCTTCTGTCTTCTGGTAAGAACACGCATATACATTTCGTAATCACGCAAGAAATCTCTTTCTCTCTTTCTCTGATTAAACTATATGAGTCATTAAACAGTTGGCGCCCAACCCAAGAAGCCGTGCGGCGTGTTCGTCAGCGAAGATCCGCTCTGCTTCGCCGCGAACAAGGACGCCTGCGATACCTGGTGCTTCCACAAGGGATTCGACAGCGGAACCTGTTATGCCGGCCCCAACGACGGCGACAAAACTTGCATCTGCGTTACACCGTGCTCCAAAGACCAGAGGCAGGAGACGGCTCGACCGGCGACGGCGGTGGCGGAGATGACCGGCCGGCCATGATCCAAGACACTCATCACGAGTACAGAAGAAACCGGCTGTAATAATTTTTTTTTTTTGCTCTTGAAGGTGTGTGTACTCATCATCACGACTACAAAATTTGCAATGAAAATGTCAGGTAGGGACAGTATCGCAAAAAATGGATTAAAATGTGAGAGGAATTGCATCGTGATATAAAGGAAAACGGAATGATATGCATCCATTACGTTTCACTCAAAACTTTGACAGTTTCCGTGTCAGTAATATCATCCAGCGTGGCCCTGGAAAAATCCTCCATACATGCAATTCACAATCAATTAAAAATAATAAATACCGTATTTGTTTGCCATCAAACCATTATCATCCATGCCAAATTGTTAATGCTTCAATTTAAGGAAATAAAACTTTAGCAAAAACAGTAGTGGAAATCCTCCCCACCTCAAACACTTTTTGACAAATATTTCCTTATATAAAATTATTCCTTGACAAGTGCCAATCGATATCTTGACACTTCTTTCCATCTAAACATAATCAGCAGGTGACATTTGATTTTAATTCTTAACAAAGGTTTAAGCATGAGGCATAAGCCTTATCTCCGATTCTAGCACCATATATATATGGCCAATGTGTTAGATATTTAGGATCGACAAGCTCATGTATAAAACCACAACATAGAGATGATTAGGAAGAACATACCGACTCTCGATGTCGAATTCCACTTACATACGACTTTGATGATCTTGAAGGGCATCGGTGTAGAAGAGGAGAGCCCTTCCCTTGGTTTCATTGCTAGGCTTGATTGGATAGCCAAGGAAGAGCTTGAGAAAAAATGAATCACCTTAACCTTTGTCCTATAGAGACCTCTTCCTTTTATAGACAAGCAATGCACCAAAAGGAGACCCACCTAGTTGGATATTTAGTTAGATATTTGTGCCTCCAATCAAGGCCTTTGCTATTGACAGCTATTGCTAGCTGTCTCTTGAAGGTTCTACCAGCTTGTTTAGCCGGTAGATCAATCCAACACAATGGACCCTATATAATCTACTCAACATTTCAAACGACAAGCCTTTTCTTTTGCCATGGCTTGCAACAGCATAACACGAGCTGTGCTGTCTATCATGATATTTATGATGTTAGTCCTCGCGACTTTGGGTTCGTGCATGAGTTATACAATCTGCCAATTACCGGGGGAGCTGAGAACAATTCCTGTTGATTTGTGGGTGTGTGTTTGGGGGGGGGGGGGGGGGACAGTTCTACCAATTACTGTTGATGCTATGTAGTTTTTCCTTTGGCAGGGGATCCATGGCCAACCCTTGATTGTACGCCTCACGATAAGGGTGTCTATCCCCACTGGAGTTTGCTACCCGCCGACCACGGTAGCCTCAATTAGATGTGCCAAAGGCCGCAGTCCTCCGAAGAAGCGAAAGGGCAATTGAAACAAAAATGGGCTTTTCACTGTTAGTATTCTTAATTATCTGTTTGTTTGTTGATATGCAAACTTTCTATTCACTGTGAGTATTCATTTGCAGGATCTAGAGACGAGATGTATTGATGATGAGCAACAACAACAGCTACGCAGCGACATCCTAGAGCTACTGCGAGCTCCCAAACAGCCCCTTCAACAAATGCATCGACCATGAGGTCTGTCGGCCTACATAAACTTGGAAAGTCAGTCATCCAAAACCTTTTTATTATTATTATATACTACAACTTAGAGACTCATAACGCACGCACACTCACCCTTTATAAACGCACATACGCAAACCCCGCCCGTTACAAACATCTTTGAAGACTGAGCTGACAAATCTTTGAAATTGACAAAGTCACCACTGACGCCTCGGTGTCGACGGCCACGTCTCCTACTGCTGAAAGCACAACGCCGTTAAATCTTAGAAAATTCACTCTCACGAAGAGTCGAACCCAGAACCTCAGATGCTACTGAACCTCTTGTAACCACTAAGCTACATGCCCTTTCGCTGTCATCTAAAAGCTTTGATGTAAAATCCATAAAAATATGACAATGCCTTCCTGCTAAAGAAAAATATCGGTAAGACGTACACCCCTTTATTCATATTGCATTAATAATAAGAGCATCTTCGAGAGACTAGTTAAATGAGGTTTGTTAGCTAAAAATAGAGAAAAGGTGAAAAAATCCCGTTCCAACAGTATGCTATCTTCCTCTCCCTTCTTTCTCGCTCGTTATCCCCTTCCCTCCGCTCGCTTTTTTTCCCGAGCGAGGCACGCTCGCCATCGCCTTCAGTATCGCGTGGTTGGCCAGCTTCATGAATGGGAGCATGACAGGTGGCGCCGCGCGGCTGGCACGAGGTGCGCCTCGGCGGCGGAGCTCGCGGACGACATGAGCACGCGCAGGCCCGGCACGAGGTTGAGCAGCTTCCGCGCCAGCTGCGTGATCTGCTCCAGCCTCCAGGTACCGGTTGGCGCGGTCGAAGTCGCCGACGGCCTCCTCGGCGGTGCACTGGTACAATAGCCCGACGAGGCGCACGCTCTGCTGGTCGTGGCTCAGCTCCTGCACCCTCGAGCCGTACCCGTGCGGCGACAACGAGTGCGACGACGCCGGCGACGACACCACGTCGTCCTGGAGCATGTTCACACTCCTCAGCGTAAAGTCCTCATAGGATCACCAGTTTTGGACGTGGCTATATGGACTCTATGGGTGATATACTGCTAAGTGCTAATTAAGCTGGTCATGGAGCGCTTCATTGTTGTTGTTCGATCCTCTTGCGTTCTTTGTGTAGGAAAAATGCTGCAAGGTCTCGAGTTCATACGTTCCTAGGTGTTAGCCATGCCATGGAACGCCAAAATGGTCAGCGAGAAATCGGATGCGACAGCACGGCGAGCTGGCGGAGAGCTTGCTAGGTGCGGGCGGCGGCGCTGCGAGCTTGCGGGCCGCACGGGTGAGCACGGCGCGCGCAGGCCGCGGTGAGCTCCTTGCGAGCTCCCAGCGAGCGTGGCGAGCAGACAAGATTCCGTCGAACTCCTGTGAGGGCGGCGGCAGAATCGCAGCGGCCACCGTGCGACGAGGGGACTGCGCGGCCGATGCGGCAAGATCGGGAGGAGGTGCCCGCGGCGGCAGTGCACGTGGTGACCGCCGCGCCTCCTCACTGGCCCGACGAGCTTGAGGGTGACGACGAGGCTAGTGACTCGCGGAGAACGGCGAGCTGCTCCGGGCGCCGGTGACCCGCGGAGAACGGCGAGCTGCTCTGGCGCGGAGGGGACGGCTGCGACGCCACGAGTGGGTCAGCTGTTGGATTTGGCCGAAATATGGAGAGGAAATCTGGACTAAATGGATAGCTAAATGGGAATGTAGAGAGAAAAAATTAGCTAGGCTCTTGGAGATGCTCTAAGAAACGGCTCACCGAAACCATCCCAAGACAAGGAACACCGGCATGTCACGAGCGCACACGACGCTACAAGTGGCGGCCCAGCTTCGTCTGGAGCACACATGGAGGTGGGCACAATTTCACGAAAAACTCTCCAAAAATGCGACCAACCCCAGACACACCTGCGAAATAGATAATGCATTTTTTTTTGAAGTGGGATAATGCATTTATAATTTAACATATCATCGAGATTTTTTCTCAGACGCGCATATCACCAAGATTGATATGGGTACCATAAAGAAGTCTTTACCATTAAATAAACGTCTTAAAGATATTTTTATAGAACATATCTTGAAGATATTTTTTATAAAATTATTACACGACCATTTCCTAATAACTCCCCTAATTAAGGTGGAGTAGAAACCAGCCAAAAAATCTCTATCCTAGCCATGGGTCCTCCCAATGCGTTAATGAAAATCCTTGTCTTCTCACAAGCGAACTGTTATTTCAACAAAATCGATTCCTGAGCAAAAAATACACATGTTATGGAAATCCTTGTGATGTTAGAGCAAGACTCGCGAGGGATAAGATGCAAATTTTTTTCACGGAGAAGCCAAGTTGCACAACAAAATAGTATTGAACTATGCGGAAGGGATTGCAAAATATTTATTTGACGAACGGGGCGGATTGGTACGCCTTGCTATACGCAATTCCAAGCTATACCGCAGGCCCGCAGCCATTGCATGGGCAATGCGAAAAAGGATATCTTAATGGATTATATCTATTAGCAACAAATCTCGTGCAAAGAGAGTCATCATAAGCACATCCGTTTGGCTGACTGCACTGGATTAAGATATGCAAGATACTCAAAGAATAAATTTTTTCCAAGTGAAGAGCATCCACAGCAAGGATATGCACATCCGTACCAATAAATTTTCTTTAAATAAAGAATATCCACAACAAGGGCATGCATTTTCAGATAAATAAAGAATATCCACAACAAGGGCATGCATTTTCAGCACATGAGTACACGACTCTATAAATAGACACTAGTAGCCTTACTTTCTCCACATTCAACAAACTTCAGTCGTTTCAATGAAGAACAAGATCGCAGCAACGGCCCTGGTATTGCTCCTCGTGACCATCGGTGAGTACATATGTTCTTCTGTCCAACCAATAAAAGCTGATGTACGTGCAGTCCCTAGGCATCAAGTGAACAGTCGGAGTGGCATCTCTGAGACATATGGTAACCATGAAATTTATTAACAGTCTTGCGATTTGCTTTATCTTTTTGTCGCTCAGGTGTGGAGGCCGAGCTATGCTCCTCACGTAGCAGGAAATACGAAGGGCGGTGCCACAACATGAACTGTGCCGCCGTCTGCGTCACAGAAGGTGACACCGGAGGTTACTGCAAAGGAACAATTGTCACCGAGTGCATGTGTACGTCTGAGTGTGGAGGTGGTGAGCCGCCAAGTCCAGGAGAAGATACACCCCCGTCTGGTGGGGGAGGTAAATTACCGCCTAGCGGTGGAGGAGTTTCAACTCCGCCTGGTGGTGGCAGAGTTTTACCCCCACCTGGAGCAGGTCTAGTCCCGCCCATCGGTGGAATTTTAACCCCACCAGCAGGTGGTGCAGTTATGCCCCCGCCTGTAGGGAGAGTTATACCGCCACCCACCGGTTGCGGAGTTATGCCCCCACCCATAGCTGGAGGAGTTTTACCCTCACCCGGAGGAAGTCAAATCCCACCCGGTGGTGGTTGTGGCGCAGGTACACCCTCGTCCATGCATGAGCTGTCAACAAGAGCCCTGAGGATCGGAGGATACGCGTAAGCTGAGAGAGTGCTCAGGCATGTTGGGCCTTCAATTCTTCATGACAACATGACTATCTTCTACATGCCAACTCAGATTTAAAGTTAATGATGATAACAATATAATAACTATAATGAGAATGTGTTTGTTTGTCAAATGTGTTATTTATCAGTTAATTAATTTTGCTTAGCGAATATTTCATGGAGTCTATGGTGAGATTGTTAAATTTAAAAATACCTGCATTAACACACATGAACTTTGATAGAACTATTCTCGTGCAAATCAATTTGAAAGAGAGTCAGCGCAAAATTGGATATGATATTGTGAAGAAACAATCCACACGGATCACTTGTATCTCTAGAGGAAAAGAACAGCCCACTTCAAATCCAGTCAATACCACTTCGATGATCAAGGGTTCGAGATTTAAGTGTGTAGCCGGACCAGATAGTCGGTAGCCTGTGCCAGATACCTTGGCAATTAACCACTAGAAAATAGAAATTAGTAACTCAATTACTTCGAAAAGAACCGCCAGAGTACGAAAAAAGAAGCAGCAATGACGAATTCTTAGTTTTTGAACTGATTGATCAGTGGAATAATTCATGGAACCGGGACCTGATGTGCAAGGTGTTTTCGAATCAAATTTTGCAGAGATGGTACAAAAGATGAAACTCTCTGGTGTTGTTAGGATAAAAAGCTATAAAGCTTGCTTTTAAACTGCAATAACGATTTAGAATGACTTAAAATATTTTGTATGGCATGTGATTCAGCATCTTGACTTCTTTGAGACGTTGCAACCTGTGATCTGAGCAGCGACGAAGTGGAATCCGTGTTTCATCCATTGATCCACTGTCCAAAAACATGGGAACTCTCCATTGATCGAATCAACGCTGCGAGATGATAGCATGGAATGGTGCTAATTTTGGTTGTGATGCAGACTAGAGGTGTCTGATAAGGTTTTGCCTCTTCTTTTTTTTTTTTGTCGAGTGTAGTATGTGCAAAATCAAATTAAGCATGATGGTGCAACCATGGCAATGGAAGGATAGGTACGGTTTATGTACTGTTATTACAATTCACTGTTGCAAAACCCGTTGTTACATGAGAGAAAGACATGGCTTCTTAAAGCAAGTTCACTTGTTAAAATCCTCATCAATACAACTAAATTATCCTTTTTTCACAGAAATAAAACGTGATCTGAGGGGAGAGACGTCCCCTCCAACAATTTTATAGGAGGAGGAGGAGGAGGCGGTGGGGGCGCGTCGTATCCTAGCAACCCTTTGTTATCAATCACCAAACATATATTGTAGACTGAAAAATATATGTTATTGCAAGAAATCTGCACCTCTCTAAATAAATTTAATAGAGTAAAATACATGGCCGGTCCCCAAACTTGTTATAAAGTGGTCCATAAACTCTCAAAATGCATATTCTGGTCTCTAAACTTGCGAAAGTGTGTCATTTGGGTCCAACATCCTGAAAGTACCCCTCTTGTTGCTAATGTGGCTCCATATAACCATAGTTTGTCATCTTTTTATGTATAATTATTACATCATGTCTAATTTTGTCCTTTGGCGTGAATTGTAATGGAAATAATAAATTGGGAAAAGAAAGAATATGAAAAATTATTTTCAAATAGTTGTCAATCAGCATCCATAATGGTAATTATGTCTCTTAGCGTGAATTGTAATGGCAATAATAATTTGAGGAGAGGAAGAGTATGAAAAATCATTTTGAATTACTGGCTCATCGACAGTTATAAGGGTATTTTTGGTACTTTGGACATAGATGACACATTTTAACAAGTTTAAGGACCCAAATATGCATTTTAAGAGTTCAGGGACCTAGATGACACCTTGTGACAAGTTTAAGGACTGGTGGTGAACTTTACTCTTTTTTTTATTATGGTAGTCAAAGAAAAGATGTTGATTAAACTAATTAATGTTGAGACAACTAGAATCAACATCAATATGGATATGGCTCGCGGAGTGATCAATCATGGGAGTGATGCATATTGCAAGCCATTGAAATGGGGTCTTGAATGTGATATTCCTTTAGTGATTTATCCTGGGTATAGATTGCAGTTGAAGAAGTGTGGCTCCGGCTTTAGTTGATCTTATGAATGACTTAACCTCTTTTATGGAGCCTGCAGCAGCAGGCAAGAGTTTGTAAGTTGTGTTGTGTGGGTTTTAACGGGTAAGCTGTGTTGGATTTGATCCCTTGTAGTCGGAGTACGCATGGATCTTTCTTTTATTTATTTACTTTGTTTGGTGTTTGTAATAAGAAATATCTATTTGCATCCATGCTCTGGCGGTGACAGACAGGGAGGATGGGTCAAAATAGAAAGCTCGAGCGGAGCGACTGAGCTGGCCAGGAAGCGGATTCACGAGTAGGGAACACACTGCAACATGCCAAAGGAGCCTGTGGGTTCCTGCTCATTTATATCTCTGGATTTTGGTGCCTGATGAGTAAGCAGCCGTCGTCATAAGGAAAGGACCACTTGCAATGTACCCCCTCTTGGGCTGAACCTGTTCTCTAACAATTACTCTTCTCCTCTCTATAAGAACATTAAAAAAATGAAATGCACCCAAGGTAAAATTATTTAGGGATGGTCATCTAGGTACATAAACTCCTAAAGTGACCATCTAGATCAATAAATTATTTATGAATGGTCATCTAGGTACATAAATTCCTAAGTGACCATTTAGGTCCACACACTAATTATATTGTAGTTGTCCATGTCCAAAGCCCTTCAGGAGGCAAGGCGGCGATATGTGAGGAAAATGGTGACAAGCAACATCATATACTGTCAACTCCGCTCGACAACAGGATCGAACGAGGGCCCTTCGCCTCCTCAGGTCGTCACCTCCCGATTGCCGGTAGGGTTCTCCTTTCCGCAATTTCCACCCCCAGGATTTTCCTCACGCGCGCATAGCATGTGCCTCTCATCCATGCTGGCATGTCCACGTAGGGTTTTTTTTTCATGCACTTTGGATTTGAGCAGCTATATCATGTTAGTTTGTGGACCTAAATGATCACTTTAGGAGTTTATGTACCTAAGTGACGATTTCTAAATAGTTTGTAGACTTAGATGGCCACTTTAGGAGTTTATGTACCTAGATGACCATCCCTGAATAGTTCATGTACCCCTGGTGCATCTTAAAAAAAAAACATAGAGAAGAAGGAGCTAGCGGATAAGAGTGGTGCGTTTGAATTCCAAGCTGCATGGTGAAATAAAACCCAAGAACAACTCAATGGAGAATTAAAAGCCAACAAAATTTACAAGGGACAAATTCCGTGCTAAGAGAGGTATATATGATCTGCACATCGATTTCGGTGGCTGCTCAGGACCAAGATTTGCAATTCAAATGAAGAGCACGCAACAGCACGCCAGACTTCGCCACATGTAAAAGTTTGGTGTTTGCGGTCAGTGCTTGTTCCAGCAAGAGTTTGGCGGCCACAGCAGTTCCGTGAGCAATAAAGCGTGTCGTTTTGTTGTGGTAAAGTGTGGCTGCTGTGGCGGTGTTTGGCTACTGGAGGCTGGAACCAAGCATACTTGAAATATATTAGCTCTAATAACTCGAGAGTATCCACGATCTGGATGATCGTGTCCATTTCAGATGCAT
>CM017439.1:50507928-50609800 GCA_007726485.1 Eragrostis curvula
TCTCGACGGACAAGTGTTCATGATTTGGTTGCTAAAAGAATGCAAAATGATACTCTTTTAGGGAAGCGAAACAGACAATAACTCTCGATGGACAAGCACCATATCATTATTATGATTATTATTACCATCATCATGAACTCAATTTGGAGTAAGCATGTCCAAGAAAGTCTGCCATACTACCATAGAAGGCCTAGCATTTTCCTACTAGGTTTCTCATCTCATGCATGGGCTTCGACCCTCATATCCCTTCACCTTTTCCACCACCGGCCTAGTGGGGGTGTATTTGTCTCCTGGGCTTGGTAGGGGAGCGTGGCGGGGGATCTTCACCCTTTCCACACTCCAGCATGCACATGCACTCCCGGGCCAAGCCTTTGCATCTACCTCCAAGGAAGCCCTTTTTGTAGCAGAAGTCATTGCAGCTCATGCCGGGATGGCAGAATCCTTTGAGGTAGGAGCATATCTCAGCCTCCACACCTGCATTTAACCAAACAAATAAGTCATTAGGCAGTTGATAAATTACATAGTCCAAGAGATTATTTTTTCAAGATCGTGCTTTGCACATATTGTACTAAGAACAAGAATGTCTGAGATTATCAATGGTGGAAGTAGAGTCATCAGCTTTCATTTATTGATCGGAAGCATACTCACCAAAGCTCGCAATGAGTAATACCAGGGTCGCTATTGCAATCTTGTAAGGTGTCATGGTTGAAGTGAACTGAAGTTTGCTGGCTGTGGAAGCTGCTACTAGCAAGCATCTTATTTATAGACGTCATGTACGTACTCATGTGCATCCATCCACGTCATGCATTTAAAAATGGATTTTCATGTGTACATGTCGTGGATACTCTTTGAGTTAGAGCAAATTCATTGATGCCGATTTTATGTATTGGACTCATGCAACCCAACATGGATGTGTTACATCCTTGTTGTGGATACTCTTCTCTAAGAGAAAATTTTTATCAGTAGAAAAAGAGGAGTGTGGATATATTATACATACGTATTGGTGTTTAACATATGCTAAGTTTATATATACATTATAATTCCGTTGAATGGTTCATTCACATTTATGGTTGGATATGTGTCATGTGAATTTTAAAATCTTCTAATATTTTGTGGGTTTTCAATTAAGTAGTACTACTAGGTGATACCCCGCGTGTTGCTGCGGGAACTCTAAAGGACATTGTTTCATGCAGTTGAGAAAACAATGGAATCTAGTGATCAAAATAAGATCCATGACATACTGGAAAGACCAATAAATACAAAGAAAATATGCATGTATCACAAATTATGGTGGAGAACTAAGTCAGATCGTTAAATACCCTAGGGAATATGATTCCATCTCCTTAAATACATCTACCTTTTGTGTTCACATTCTATTCTCAATAGAAAGATGAACGATTGTGCCAAGATAGCCAAGCCAGGCTCACCTTTAGCAATAAAAAAAATATATGAAAATTTGATCTAGTTGGAGTTGGGAAGGAGATTCTAAAGCTGAGAAGAAGATCAAGTGAAAATGTAAAGCATCTCATCTTTCGTGCGTGATTTATCTTTGCTGTATTTGTTTCCAATGCCTAGTGACTGGTGGATGAGCATCGCCGGTGCCGGCATTGGCAGAGTTAGCACACGCTGCAGAGGATATATGTCGATGGAAATGAAAGAAAATGCAAAATTTTAGGAGTTGTGGAATCATGTAGGAAAGAGGAGATATATAGTGTCGGCGTTGAGAAACCGGCCGACGAGTAAATTTAGACTACGCGCTTGGTTGCTTGGGAAGAATGAAGTTTGACACGAGGGATTGTCCTGGTTCGGGCGATCGAAGCCCTACGTCCAGTGAGTTGGTTCGAATTGTATTGCTCGTAGTAGGGGTTACAAGCTCAGCGAGAGAGGGAAGAGTTCCCAAGTCTCTAAGTGTTCGTGTGTGATCGTCCTAGCCTGTGTCGCAAGGGCCAGAGACAGTATGCGAGTGTGTTGTGTGTGAAGTGAGAGTGGTCCCCCAGCCGCGAGTCAATCTCCCCTTTTATCCCGTCAAGAGAGGATTGACCGTTTACAAGGATGGAGGAAAAAAGAAAAAGAAAGTAAGGGAAAGTGTATAGGTGGGCGGCTTGGCAGGGACGAGTGCTTCCTTCCTCGACGCCTCCTTTTGCAGGTGAGGACGGTGACGTTGGCTGCTGTCCCGCCGTGGCGGGGATGTCCGGGACCTGTTCTCGACTGTTCATGCACTGTTCCGACCCTGTTGGGTTTCGGCCCGAACTATTACCGTATGGGGGGGGGGGGGGGGGGGGGGCGGGCTTGACCGCTGTCAAACATCTTCATGGGACGTGCGGGACAGCGGCTCACGTCGCTTGATGGCCTTGAAGGACGCCCACTTACGCCCCAATTAAATGCGTCCCACCGGCCGGGTTCCGTCCCCTGCCGTCCGATTGATTCTCGCTATGGCCGGAGTCGGGCGTCCGGGGTCGGCCGAGGCGGAGTTTCTCCCCGACCCCCTGGGGGTCGGGAGGATTATCGCGGGGTCGGGCCGTTTCTTGCTCGCGGGGTCTTCCTCGGATG
The DNA here is from genome assembly GCA_007726485.1 of Eragrostis curvula. Taxonomy (NCBI): domain Eukaryota; kingdom Viridiplantae; phylum Streptophyta; class Magnoliopsida; order Poales; family Poaceae; genus Eragrostis; species Eragrostis curvula. The sequence goes on from CM017439.1 coordinate 50,510,479, forward strand.
GGGAGCAGGCGCGGCTCCAGGAACCATCTGGCCCGTCCCTGCCTTGTATCGTGGGCCGGGCTTATCACCATCCTTTCGGCGGTAGCGACGGCCTTCGGCCTGGCCCCCGGTGATTATGCGTAATCATAGGGTTTACGTGGTTAATCGCGGGTACCTGGTTTTAGGTATCCGACATATAGTGATGAAATATAATTACAAAGCCACAATTGGAGGCTGCCTGGTTTCTATCCCGTAATTAGTGTCTGGAAGAAATAATGAAGACGTGAAGACGAAAGGATTCAGGAGAGATGTTTGATAAGACGTGTGCTTTCATGCAGCAGACTAAACAACTGAGGCAAACCTGAGTGATTGCAATTAGTGACATTAATCCCTTTGGCAATCATGGGCTCATGGTTATTTTAAGGACCTGTCCCATGTTGTCGATTGAAGCATGTTGGGCCAGTTGACCAACTCACATAACATACATGTTGCCATTACATTCTTCAATGAAGGCCAAATCATGCAGACTGAAGAACGGTGTGTAATACCCTACTTTTCAGAGGCAGAAGCAACAGAAAAGGAAAAGAAATAAATAAATAAATAAAGATCAAAAGGGATAAAAATCACTCCAAATTTGAACCTTTTCTAAACTCTCACCTTGACATGATTTTTCAAAAATAAAATTTCACCAAATAATTGAACCTAGTTTGAATTTGGGATTTTTGGAAAATAAAATATGTGCTCAAGTGCTTGTCTACATTTAAAAGTTCACTAAAACTTGAACTTTTCGAATTTACAACAAATTAAATAAATTTGTCCGAGTTTGAGCTAATACACTTGAATTTTCAAAAGTTTGAAATTTTAAATCTGCATCAAAACTTCACCATATGCATTCATGTGTTTTATTTGATTTGTTTTGAGGTTTTGATCAGCTTTTGTTTTTGTTTGAATTTGAAATTCATTCAAATTCAAATTCCAGAAATAGAAAACCAAATTCCATAACCAAATCGCCTTTCGGGCTGAAATCCTTCTTCTGGCCCAGTCCGCTTTCTTCCTTCTCTTCCTCCTGCGCCAGCCCGACGCGGCCCAACCCTTTCCTCCTCCCCAGCCCAGTCCGGCCCAGCCAGCCCATCTCCTCCCCCTCCCGCCGACAGGTGGGGCCCACCTGTCGGAACCTTCGTTCCCACGCGGCGCGCCGCCGCGCCCGGCCCCTACCGCCGCGCCCGGGGCCCGGCCGCCGACACCGACCCGTCGCCGCCGCTCCCGCTGCCCTGCCGGTTCCGTGGCCGCTACTCCTCGTCGATAAAACGCGCCGCACCCCGCTCCTCTCCCTCTTCTTCCTCACTCGCCCTTCTCTCTCTCTCCCTCGAGCTAGGGTTCCGGCCCTCCGGTGATCTCCCTCTCCCGGCCTCCTTCGCCGCCGCGGTGCACACGGTGAGCACCGCCTGGAGCTCCCCTTCCCCCTCGGCCTCTCCTTCTCCACTCCCTCGCATCGCGCGCACCTCCTCGCCGAGCACCGCCATGGCCGTCGCCCTCCTCTCCGATCCCGGCCACCATGGAGCCCTCCCCGACTCGGTTAAGACCACCCAAAGCTCTCTCACCCGCGCGCACACGTTCACACTCGCCCAAACTCGCCCCCACGCACCCGCGCACCACTTTCCCCTTTGCCCACCGCCGCGGCCCACAACTCCGGCGAGCCCTTGAGGCCGCCCCGTCGACTGTCGACATCGACACGTAGAACACCCGGCTCCGCCTTCGCGCGCTGACCCCCGTCGACCACTTCGCGTCGTCTCTCTCCCCTCCGTAACGCCGGCGGCGAGTAATCCGGTGAGCCACCGCCGCGCGACCCTTTCTCCGACCATCTCCCAGCCCGGTGCATCCGGTGCACCGTGGTCCACAGGCACGTGCCCACCCGGTCCACCGCACAGTGGACAAAATCCACAGAACAGTACGCCTGACCCCCCTGTCCCACATGTCAGTCACACATCCCTTTTTCCTAAAGAAAAATAAATCCAGAAATTCCAGAAATTCCCAGAACCCTGTACATTTTGCATATAGGCCCCTGACCTTTTCAATAATCCTGTTTAGGTCCTGACTTTTTACAGAAAAGACCCTAAACTTTTCTGTAATTATGTTTTAACCCCTGTCTTTTTGCACTCAGACCCCCAAACTTTTTCATAATTACAGATAGGTCCCTAGACTTATTCTGTAATTACACTTAAGCCCTCAAAAACCCGTTTATAATTACAAATCAGCCCTCCAATCTTCAAACGTCCATATCTTCTTAATCCGAACTCTGTTTTGGGTGATTTTTGCGCCCACGGGTTCGTGGAATCGCGAAGTACCTCATGGTGCTATCCATGGAGCCCCACACTAGGTTTAGAAATCTTTACCTCCTGAAATATCTCTCACTCTTTATATCTTTTCTCAGCGGATCATGCGATGATCACTCATGTCGCAAATATCTGCGCATGTACACCTAACCCATCCTGTGATGCTATTCCACCTAATATCTCCCGCACCCTCACTTCACCTCTGCATCACCTATTCATTCTTTTGCTCGCTAGCGTTAAACCTAGCGATCATTCGTACCATTCCATTTCCAACCCAGTACCCTTGCCTTATCACAAACCCAATCTCGAACCTAACCCAAGCCAATCACCCCTCGCTCAATCAAACCTAACCCATCTTATGGTACTAATCTGCCTAATATCTTCCTTATCATAAACCCTACTTCATCCTTGTAGTCCGCAATCATTCTTATGCTCACTATCTATAAACCTAGCAAACCTTAGTGTCATCTCACTTCCAATCAAGTAAACTATATCAATCATCACTCGATCAAACCTAACCTAGTATCCTCGCCCAACCCCTTTTGATTTATTGCTCTGCTCTTTTAATTGATCTTTTAATGGATCTTATTGGAGTTTATCTGGTATTTTAATTGCCAGCTGCCTTTATTGAATTTTGGCATTTTATCTGCAGTCATGCATTCATACCGCGCATAGTCACGTACACACGCTGCATATACCATCGCCTGCATTCATGCATGTTCTTTTACAGAAATAATGTAGAAGCTTGCATATTAGATATGCACGCAACCACCATCAATGAAGCGCATGCATCTCATCACCATCACCCCAAGACGTTCACCCAACGAAGACCATATGCATAACCACACGCCCATGTTCTCATATTAGAGACAATAGATAACTAATAACTTGTCTAGGTGAATATGGCCCTTACACGGCCAGGTATATCACCTATGACATGTCACCTGCTCTGCATTAGTATGCTGCATCATGCATAGTTAAGTCTCTCGTTCTTCGCGAAGTTTCTTTGGATCTTATTTGGCTTTTCTTGGTTCTTTATTTCTTTTGCTCTTTTATTTCCTTTTGCGGTAGTTTATACGTACTGTTTTATGCGCTAGTTTACGCGAGAGTCGAGGAAGAGCCTGAAGATTTTGAAGAGCCGCTGAGGACTTGAAGCGCGAAGACCAACCCAGAGGTACAAGCTCCAAGTACGAAGAGCAACTCAGAGAATCAAGCCTCGAGTCAGAGTTTAAAGATTAGGAAAGCGATTTGCAGGCAAGCCCTAACTCCTATTGATCATGTTGAACCCATGATTACAAATGATCCTATTTAGAGCTTGATTTCAAATAAAACCTGCATGGAATTTAAAATGATTTAAATGCTTAGAATGACCTAAGTATTTGTGATTGCCACCATCCCTTGATAATTGCTTATCCAAATTCCCTTGATAAACCTAGGAATCCACCATCATTAATTCTTTAATGATGTGTTGGATCAATATGCTGCTTAGGACTCTTTCACACCGTGTATTTAATAATCTGACTCACATGCTTTTGCGAAAATGTGTGCGTGCTTGGTGTTGTGTGCGTAAAGTGAAAATGGGTGGGATTAGTAAGTGCAACCCATAGTGGGGGTATGTTTTAGACGGGTGCAAGCGAGGTAGTCCTCAGTGGGGAGGCTATCTCTGGGACGCTACTCCTCGCAGGAGGGTAGCTATTGAAGATGCTTGCATCGGTCGTATAAGGACCGGTTCTTGTGCCGCCTGGCCTAGCAGCAGTACAACCACGAGGCCCTATTATGGGTAGGGTTTGGAACCACACCCTACCAGTGATCGCCCGGTACCACCAGGAGGCAGGGAGTTGCAACCGGAAGCCAGGAGAGGATCTTGACGAGGTTGGCGTCGGGTCTGGCAAGTGAAAATTGATGGCCATGATATTTATTTTGATGTGAAGCCCCTGGTCGCTGATTTTCCGGGGTGGTACCGAGGTGACACTGGGCAGGTACGGGACCATTAGTATCCAGTTTCCGAACCAGTGCACTGGGGAGGACTGGGTACCCTTGTGGGGAAAGTGTACAACCTCTGCAGAGTGTAAGAATCTATCCGGATAGCCGTGTTCCACGGTATTGGACAACGCGAAAGCCATGGCCACACAATGATTAGATTTTCTGCGTGAGTTTTCCTTGGCGTGTGTGTTTTTTGGAAATACGCCGGTTTGGAGCCGTGCGCTGGTTTCCTGCCAGCATTAAAAATTGAGGAACTGGCGGGATTGAACCATTATCTCCCCCAGGGCCGACCAACCCCACTAAATTTAATCTCCATACCTGACTTAGGTTGCGAACTAGTTTTGTTTTCAAAACCAACCCTTGCATAAAATTGGCTTTCCGCCGATACACTGAACCATCAGCCTCATCCTTGTTTACACCCCTGCATGTATTTACCCCTTGTGTTAGGGTTTGCTGAGTACATTATGTACTCACGGTTTGCTCTTAACGTTTTTAGTGAGAGAAGCTTTCGTAAGAGACGACGGCGATTGGTTTTCGTTCGCACTCAAGTCTGCCTGTAGGCTTGGGCCGTGTTTCCGCTGATTGTCTGCTTCACCAATAGTTGGTCGGACGGACTTGGATAGTTCTGTATCCTTGTCGAACCGCCACTAAAGGTGATGTCTCAGGTATTATAATATTTACCTATACGGAGTATGCTTTCGATTACCATATCTGTGTTCTTGTGCGTATCAGCTACTGATCCAGGGACTGATACATGATGCACAACATGCTCCAGAAATTGGGGTATGACAGAGTGGTATCAGAGCAATACTTGGCTGTAGGACGAAAACCTAGGACTAGTCGCGCTTGAAAAGAATATTTTCAAAACTATTTGCAAAATATTCCATATAATCTTCCCCAAATTCTATTTAAAAACCCCTCTGCTCTCTCCAACGACAAGAAAAGAAGCTTCAATCCGAAGTGTCTGCGTGCAGAAGCCTCCAGCTCAATGGACAACCACGACTACGTGACCGTAGAAGTGGATGGAGTATCATACCAGGTGTACCGCGCACCAGACATGGTTCCTGAACCCGAAGACAAGGTCAGATCTGCAAAGAAGACCAAGTACCAGATAAAGTGCTACAACTGTCGTGGCCCCGGACATCAGCTTTCCGACTGCCCCTCGTATGGATTAAGCGAAGATGAAGAAGATTCAATAAATGACATAGAGAGAAACCTGCCTGCACTTCCGGTACCACCTGGAGATGCCCGCTCATCGGTACAGGAGCGTGAGAAACAAGAAGTAAGGAGTAATATGGACAACACACACCTGTCGCTAACTCCCATCATCGGGAGTATACTTGAAAGGTTGAGCAGTTTGGAAGAGTCAATGAAGAGGTTTAGTGGAGGAATCATCCACCTCACACAAGACGAGCAGCCTCAGAACCCCAGCAAGAGCTGCGAACGGAAAAGAAAGAAGAATAAACAGGCATCAAATCAGGTCACGCGTGAAAAGATCAAGAAGCCAAGACACTACGACCACTGTAAAGATCCAGAGCACATGACAGCAAGTTGCCCTCTCTACAAACAGGGACCTATCCTTTCCTAACGGACCCACGAGCACGACCACCCAAACAATACCAGTCTGCCATTCCAGAAGGTCTGGAAAATACCACGGACAAATCGGAAGTGTTACAAATGTCGAGAACGTGGGCACCTTGCAACGGATTGCACTAAAGCCCGTGAATAAAGGAAACGAGGACATCAATAATTGATGTCAAGAATTGCAAGGTAGCCAGGCGTCACCCACAGACAGCCATGTTATATGTGCCAGAATCTCATGAGTAGGTCCTACATGATGGCGATTTAGGGCTTCGCCCAGCACCATGAAAGGACGCTATCATCATGCAAGAGCTGTAGTAACGATATAGAATAATGGTTGTACCTGCAAGGCACCTTGTGGTTTGACCAAGTGGACTGAACAAGAACTGTAAGATGTTCTATAAGTAACAAAAGGATACCAGTGACGTCCTAATCTAAATATGGATTCAAGTCGCAGTCTGTGCTCGAGAGAGATTGAGTTGAGAAGTGAAAGCCCAAAGAACTCAATGATCATGTGGCACGTACCCAAATAACTTCGAGACAGCAACGCAATGAGGTCTTTTTACCACAGAAATGTGGGCAACAGTTTTCCTTTTAACCGACCAAGTCATGTGACCCCCTCGATTCTTTTTGGTCAAGGACTATTGGTCGAGTTCTGATGCCAGCAGAAGAAATCGATAGTCTACCTACCCATAAGCCTTAAGCCTCGATCTTAGCACGCTAACATCATAAAACCACAACAAACAAATCGCGTTGTTTAAGTGATTCGAGGGTTTCCGTTGTTTTTGCTCGGTGTTTCTATGTTTGAGTGCTCAAACCAAACATCATAACAACAAGAATCAAAAGATAAGAGCAACTTAATGTCAAATCGTTCCCCAACCTATACCTAAACCCTGCCAAGGCAAAAGCATCACATCAAGGAGATGTCAGCTCAGAGTCCAGCTAATCAGAAGTTTAATCTAACCACAGCAAAGGTCACAGATCAGATGAAAAGTTGCATAAGGCAGCACATAAGGAAAAGACAAGATGACAAACACTGTCAACCCACAACACGTAAGAGAAAGCTTAATCCAGAAAGTGAAACAAAAGACAGTCGAGATGATGACAAAAGGGTTTCAGTCATCACAACCAGTGATCCAGCTCGAATTCAATGGTCGCCTACCAGCCAAACAGCAGAAGCTAGCAGCCACAACCATGGAACCTCCACCGTGAGGGCACCCTGTCAAGAACAAAGCCCACGCCACTTGTCCACGACGATGCTGATAAAGATCTGTTGAATGATTAATGGATACCTCAGAAATATCCCCAAATGAGACCCGAGAAAGATCGCTGATAGCTTGGATAGAAGTGGAACACGATCCAAGAGAATTAGAAGCTACACATATGGCAAGCAACATAAGGGCCAGACCCTTAGAAAGAGAACTAGTAAAATATAAGTACTCAGAAGTCTTCCCGACAAACCATCGGCAAGCTACATGACGAAGACCAAGGAGTTTCCTCCACGGGCCAATTTCAGAACACCATGATCAGAAGCCAGTGTCAGAGTAGCGCAGCGGAAGCGTAGTGGGCCCTAACCCACAGCCCAGGATCAAGTGACTGATACAGTCAGTTAAGGGAAAATTCAAGTTTGTCCTTGAGACGGACATAAGGGTCAAATGCCACACACAGAAAGTGTGAGAATGAGACACATCCATGACAGCCTTTCTGTCACTTGTTGTGAACCTCAGCGAAGACGCATGGTATTAGAAGCAAAATACCATAAACCTGCAGCGTCAGATGTTGGCAGAACCAAACAGAATGGGAGCAACACCCTCAAGGACAGTGTTGCATTCCCTCCAGGCTTTCTATGCATATGTCCATGATGACCATACAGTCAAAATCAATCCTCTCATCCGCTTCCCTTTTAGCGGTAGACTTCGAGAGTGATTGCATTCACATCAGTAATACGCAGTCAGTTGCTGCAAAAGCTGAAGCATTGGAGCTTTTTAGCGTGAGAAATCAACTAACTAGTTCCCACAGTGGAAAGGTGAATCTGGAGCTAAGTAATTACAGATTGCTAGCTCTGAAGCATATGTCTTCCAGAACCATGTTAAGGAAGAGTCTGCTAACCAGCTGGCAATGTTTGTGCCATGTTCACTCCCATACCCTGCTGTAGTCAAGTCAATGCCCTCTTGGACAATCTCTCAAATAGCCCAAGGTGCATTACCAACTAATTTAACCTGTCAAGAGGACAAACATCTGGTTAGGGACAGTGCTGTTCTAAAGCTGAATCTTGACAGAGAATCTGTTCCCGACTCATTCTTGAATCTGGTGTCCCGTAAGATGGGATGTCAGGACTGTGATTCCACCATGATAAACAAAGAAAGTGTCAGCACACCAGACCAGAAACGGTGGTTCAGACCACAGGAGAGACTTATGAAGACAGTCAACATGTTGCACCCTGCATGGATCAGAATACTCAGAATCATCAGCCCTTCACAGGAAAGGTTGAAAAGCCAGCTAACAACCTCACCTCGAGCAGTGCTTAGAGATGACCAGAATGCAAGGCAACCACGCAGTATCAACCAGAGAACCCCGAGTGAAAATCCTTAAGTGGGGTAGGATTTTCAGTCAGCGAGCCCTAAAAATAATAATAATAAAACAACCCTGAAATCGAAAACCTTAAGCTGCCTTCACGTGATGAAGCAACCGGCGTGGGAGATCCATAGAAGCAAGAAACTCTGTCTGTCCGCAAGCTTCGCGTTCTCTTGCAATGAAGAGAATCCTCGCAACGTTAAGAAGCCCCCAACAAAGTTTTGGATGTTACAATCGTCAAGCACGAAGACCCAAAAGAAGAACCGCTCCACCCAGAAGACCTTTTCAAATCTCGAGGACGAGATTTCTTTTAAGTGGGGTAGATCTGTAATACCCTACTTTTCAGAGGCAGAAGCAACAGAAAAGGAAAAGAAATAAATAAATAAATAAAGATCAAAAGGGATAAAAATCACTCCAAATTTGAACCTTTTCTAAACTCTCACCTTGACATGATTTTTCAAAAATAAAATTTCACCAAATAATTGAACCTAGTTTGAATTTGGGATTTTTGGAAAATAAAATATGTGCTCAAGTGCTTGTCTACATTTAAAAGTTCACTAAAACTTGAACTTTTCGAATTTACAACAAATTAAATAAATTTGTCCGAGTTTGAGCTAATACACTTGAATTTTCAAAAGTTTGAAATTTTAAATCTGCATCAAAACTTCACCATATGCATTCATGTGTTTTATTTGATTTGTTTTGAGGTTTTGATCAGCTTTTGTTTTTGTTTGAATTTGAAATTCATTCAAATTCAAATTCCAGAAATAGAAAACCAAATTCCATAACCAAATCGCCTTTCGGGCTGAAATCCTTCTTCTGGCCCAGTCCGCTTTCTTCCTTCTCTTCCTCCTGCGCCAGCCCGACGCGGCCCAACCCTTTCCTCCTCCCCAGCCCAGTCCGGCCCAGCCAGCCCATCTCCTCCCCCTCCCGCCGACAGGTGGGGCCCACCTGTCGGAACCTTCGTTCCCACGCGGCGCGCCGCCGCGCCCGGCCCCTACCGCCGCGCCCGGGGCCCGGCCGCCGACACCGACCCGTCGCCGCCGCTCCCGCTGCCCTGCCGGTTCCGTGGCCGCTACTCCTCCTCGTCGATAAAACGCGCCGCACCCCGCTCCTCTCCCTCTTCTTCCTCACTCGCCCTTCTCTCTCTCTCCCTCGAGCTAGGGTTCCGGCCCTCCGGTGATCTCCCTCTCCCGGCCTCCTTCGCCGCCGCGGTGCACACGGTGAGCACCGCCTGGAGCTCCCCTTCCCCCTCGGCCTCTCCTTCTCCACTCCCTCGCATCGCGCGCACCTCCTCGCCGAGCACCGCCATGGCCGTCGCCCTCCTCTCCGATCCCGGCCACCATGGAGCCCTCCCCGACTCGGTTAAGACCACCCAAAGCTCTCTCACCCGCGCGCACACGTTCACACTCGCCCAAACTCGCCCCCACGCACCCGCGCACCACTTTCCCCTTTGCCCACCGCCGCGGCCCACAACTCCGGCGAGCCCTTGAGGCCGCCCCGTCGACTGTCGACATCGACACGTAGAACACCCGGCTCCGCCTTCGCGCGCTGACCCCCGTCGACCACTTCGCGTCGTCTCTCTCCCCTCCGTAACGCCGGCGGCGAGTAATCCGGTGAGCCACCGCCGCGCGACCCTTTCTCCGACCATCTCCCAGCCCGGTGCATCCGGTGCACCGTGGTCCACAGGCACGTGCCCACCCGGTCCACCGCACAGTGGACAAAATCCACAGAACAGTACGCCTGACCCCCCTGTCCCACATGTCAGTCACACATCCCTTTTTCCTAAAGAAAAATAAATCCAGAAATTCCAGAAATTCCCAGAACCCTGTACATTTTGCATATAGGCCCCTGACCTTTTCAATAATCCTGTTTAGGTCCTGACTTTTTACAGAAAAGACCCTAAACTTTTCTGTAATTATGTTTTAACCCCTGTCTTTTTGCACTCAGACCCCCAAACTTTTTCATAATTACAGATAGGTCCCTAGACTTATTCTGTAATTACACTTAAGCCCTCAAAAACCCGTTTATAATTACAAATCAGCCCTCCAATCTTCAAACGTCCATATCTTCTTAATCCGAACTCTGTTTTGGGTGATTTTTGCGCCCACGGGTTCGTGGAATCGCGAAGTACCTCATGGTGCTATCCATGGAGCCCCACACTAGGTTTAGAAATCTTTACCTCCTGAAATATCTCTCACTCTTTATATCTTTTCTCAGCGGATCATGCGATGATCACTCATGTCGCAAATATCTGCGCATGTACACCTAACCCATCCTGTGATGCTATTCCACCTAATATCTCCCGCACCCTCACTTCACCTCTGCATCACCTATTCATTCTTTTGCTCGCTAGCGTTAAACCTAGCGATCATTCGTACCATTCCATTTCCAACCCAGTACCCTTGCCTTATCACAAACCCAATCTCGAACCTAACCCAAGCCAATCACCCCTCGCTCAATCAAACCTAACCCATCTTATGGTACTAATCTGCCTAATATCTTCCTTATCATAAACCCTACTTCATCCTTGTAGTCCGCAATCATTCTTATGCTCACTATCTATAAACCTAGCAAACCTTAGTGTCATCTCACTTCCAATCAAGTAAACTATATCAATCATCACTCGATCAAACCTAACCTAGTATCCTCGCCCAACCCCTTTTGATTTATTGCTCTGCTCTTTTAATTGATCTTTTAATGGATCTTATTGGAGTTTATCTGGTATTTTAATTGCCAGCTGCCTTTATTGAATTTTGGCATTTTATCTGTAGTCATGCATTCATACCGCGCATAGTCACGTACACACGCTGCATATACCATCGCCTGCATTCATGCATGTTCTTTTACAGAAATAATGTAGAAGCTTGCATATTAGATATGCACGCAACCACCATCAATGAAGCGCATGCATCTCATCACCATCACCCCAAGACGTTCACCCAACGAAGACCATATGCATAACCACACGCCCATGTTCTCATATTAGAGACAATAGATAACTAATAACTTGTCTAGGTGAATATGGCCCTTACACGGCCAGGTATATCACCTATGACATGTCACCTGCTCTGCATTAGTATGCTGCATCATGCATAGTTAAGTCTCTCGTTCTTCGCGAAGTTTCTTTGGATCTTATTTGGCTTTTCTTGGTTCTTTATTTCTTTTGCTCTTTTATTTCCTTTTGCGGTAGTTTATACGTACTGTTTTATGCGCTAGTTTACGCGAGAGTCGAGGAAGAGCCTGAAGATTTTGAAGAGCCGCTGAGGACTTGAAGCGCGAAGACCAACCCAGAGGTACAAGCTCCAAGTACGAAGAGCAACTCAGAGAATCAAGCCTCGAGTCAGAGTTTAAAGATTAGGAAAGCGATTTGCAGGCAAGCCCTAACTCCTATTGATCATGTTGAACCCATGATTACAAATGATCCTATTTAGAGCTTGATTTCAAATAAAACCTGCATGGAATTTAAAATGATTTAAATGCTTAGAATGACCTAAGTATTTGTGATTGCCACCATCCCTTGATAATTGCTTATCCAAATTCCCTTGATAAACCTAGGAATCCACCATCATTAATTCTTTAATGATGTGTTGGATCAATATGCTGCTTAGGACTCTTTCACACCGTGTATTTAATAATCTGACTCACATGCTTTTGCGAAAATGTGTGCGTGCTTGGTGTTGTGTGCGTAAAGTGAAAATGGGTGGGATTAGTAAGTGCAACCCATAGTGGGGGTATGTTTTAGACGGGTGCAAGCGAGGTAGTCCTCAGTGGGGAGGCTATCTCTGGGACGCTACTCCTCGCAGGAGGGTAGCTATTGAAGATGCTTGCATCGGTCGTATAAGGACCGGTTCTTGTGCCGCCTGGCCTAGCAGCAGTACAACCACGAGGCCCTATTATGGGTAGGGTTTGGAACCACACCCTACCAGTGATCGCCCGGTACCACCAGGAGGCAGGGAGTTGCAACCGGAAGCCAGGAGAGGATCTTGACGAGGTTGGCGTCGGGTCTGGCAAGTGAAAATTGATGGCCATGATATTTATTTTGATGTGAAGCCCCTGGTCGCTGATTTTCCGGGGTGGTACCGAGGTGACACTGGGCAGGTACGGGACCATTAGTATCCAGTTTCCGAACCAGTGCACTGGGGAGGACTGGGTACCCTTGTGGGGAAAGTGTACAACCTCTGCAGAGTGTAAGAATCTATCCGGATAGCCGTGTTCCACGGTATTGGACAACGCGAAAGCCATGGCCACACAATGATTAGATTTTCTGCGTGAGTTTTCCTTGGCGTGTGTGTTTTTTGGAAATACGCCGGTTTGGAGCCGTGCGCTGGTTTCCTGCCAGCATTAAAAATTGAGGAACTGGCGGGATTGAACCATTATCTCCCCCAGGGCCGACCAACCCCACTAAATTTAATCTCCATACCTGACTTAGGTTGCGAACTGGTTTTGTTTTCAAAACCAACCCTTGCATAAAATTGGCTTTCCGCCGATACACTGAACCATCAGCCTCATCCTTGTTTACACCCCTGCATGTATTTACCCCTTGTGTTAGGGTTTGCTGAGTACATTATGTACTCACGGTTTGCTCTTAACGTTTTTAGTGAGAGAAGCTTTCGTAAGAGACGACGGCGATTGGTTTTCGTTCGCACTCAAGTCTGCCTGTAGGCTTTGGCCGTGTTTCCGCTGATTGTCTGCTTCACCAATAGTTGGTCGGACGGACTTGGATAGTTCTGTATCCTTGTCGAACCGCCACTAAAGGTGATGTCTCAGGTATTATAATATTTACCTATACGGAGTATGCTTTCGATTACCATATCTGTGTTCTTGTGCGTATCAGCTACTGATCCAGGGACTGATACATGATGCACAACATGCTCCAGAAATTGGGGTATGACACGGTGAAACTGAGATATTTGACATACAAAAACTGAGTATCATATATAGATCAAGATTTCATCAAAGGTTACTGTTTATCACGTTACCTGATGGCATGAACAAAGGTTACACAGTTTATCAGAGGCAATGCACACTTCTATTTACACAACAACAAAAGCCTCCTATAGCGACAGTGCCCAAAATCACATAGCGGCGGTTTTGAAAGCCAACCGTCGCTACAGTATTTGGTGGGCACTGTACAAACTGACCGCCGCTCGATGCCACGAACCGTTGCTACAAATGATTTGTAGCGACGGTTGGAGGCAGCAACCGCCGCTAAAGATCTGACATTTATAGCGGCGGTTGCTGTTACCAACCGTTGCTACAAATGGATTTGTAGCAACGGTTACTGCGAGCAACCGCGGCTAGTAAGCTTTTTTAGCCGCGGTTGGCATCATGAACCGTCCCTACAAAGTGGAGGAACAGAGGCAGAAGCCTCCCGAATCGACGCCGGCCGGCTATAAATTCGACGCCTCCAGCTAGCTAGAGCTATCCGCTCGCCATCCGCCGCCGTCGCCTCTCCCTTGCGCCTGCACGCCATCCGCCGTCGTCGCCTCTCCCTAGCTAGAGCTAGCTGCGCCATGACTCGCCGCTGCCGCTGCGCCACCGCCCAGACGACCTTCGTGGGCGCCCGCCCCTGCACGGAGCGTTACCCGCCGTGCAACCCGCTCCTTGCCGATCCGCCGCGCTCCCCCAACAATGGCGGCAGAGGAGCCACCGACGACACCGGGCTGCGCGTCCTTGTGAGGGGCAGCCCCTCCGGCAAGGTCACATACCTGTGCCCCATTTGCCCCGGCATTGATAGCGACTCGATGGCCGACATGATGATGCATGTGTTGGAGATGCGCCGCAGGGAGGACGTCCACGCGGTGGGGAGGAACCGTCACCACATCCTGGCTCGCAACCAAGGATGGCTGTGACTTGCGCGCAGCTACGACACCGCGCGCGCGCACCATGGAGGCGGCGAAGCCCGTGGGAGGAACGTCGCTCCGCCGGCCGCGCGCCATGCATGAATGGCGGCCAATTTTGGGACCGACAACGATGTGCCGCCGACCACTAGTACTTGTTTAGTTTTTTAGTTAAGTTAGTTAGTTGCTAGTCAGTGTGTTAGTGTGTATGTAACAATGATGATGCATATGTTAGTGTGTGTTTATGTTAGTCAGTGTGTGAGTTTGTGTGTGTGTAATATTGTATTTGTGATGTGCGTGTGGCTATACCACTGCACATCACTAAAAACAAATTGTTTATGCAATTAGTAATGGCGGTTCGTCGCAGCAACCGTGGCTAAAAATCGTTTTCTAGCGACGGTTGACGGCAGCAACCGCGACTAAAAATGGATTTGTAGCGACGGTTGCTGTCATCAACCGCCGCTACAAATCGATTTGTAGCGGCGGTTGCTGCCATCAACCGCCGCTAAAAAGGGCTACACTACTTAAAGCTCTCCCCGACCAGCTCGCACTTCGCACTTCTTCCATGGCGGCCGGAGAATTTCTCCAAAATCGCTAAAACGAGGGGGGAAGGTTTTGATTTCGGTTTTTTTGAACAATTTTGTTCAGTGAGGCAAGGGGAACACACAGCATAGGTTATTTCCTTCTAACATTTTGAATTGCGACTCAATTTTGGGTTTCAAAATTGTGCTCGGTTTTAATCGAATTTAGGCAAAATTCTCTTGATTCGTGATGCTTCAGTTGGTTTGAATGATACTATATTGCATCATGTACCTTGTATTCGCATCATCTAGCAATATATCCTTTTTATATAGCTTTTTTCATAGTTATCTAATTTTGGCCTATTTTACTCTTGAAGAATGATGAGTGGGAAATAAAAGAGAGGGAGAGACCTTGAGAGAGAGATCGATGGAGACAACACTAGAGAGAGGGGTTATGTGTGCGATTCATGGATTTTATGTGTCAAATTTATTTGCTTTTGTTATGTTTTCTTCCTTTTTGAGTATATTAAATTGGAAAAAAAAGGCTCATTTCGGTTTATTTTATCTACTTCATCTTTGTCATAGGAATGCGATCGATGGACGATAGATCTTGGATGTACGAGGCACCCAGAGTGGGATTGTTATTTCTGGAGCAACTCTCCAAGTTCATCCATTGCGCTGAACAACATGCTCATCTTGAACGGACAACGGACATATATTGTCCATGCGTTGACTGCAAGAATCAGAAGCTCTGGACAGATACGAATGTAATCAAATCACATTTGGTCAAGAGGGGTTTCGTTGAGGGGTACATGACGTGGACACGACACGGTGAAGAGGACATCGAGATTGGCGGGTCGGATGCGGTTGATGATGTTCGAGATGATGAGGGGGAGGTTGAGGTTCCAGTTGAAGTAAGAGCAACAGAGTGTCATGATAGCACCGCGGCTATGGATGTGGAACCTGATTTTGATGTTGAGGACATGTTGCGACACGTGGAACCACAAGTGTTCCATAATGTTGGTACAGCGAAAGGACTTGACAACATGGATACAGTTGAGAAGGCATCAAAGGAGCTTCTGTACGAGAAATCAAAGGGTTGTGATGAACAGTTTACTCTGATGCGTTCTGTCCTTGATCTGATGAAACTAAAGGCCACTAACGGGTGGTCAGACGGAAGTTTCACTAATTTGTTGCAGTTGCTTTCTGACATGCTGCCGAAGCCGAACTCATTGCCTAGGACCACCTACCTCGCGAAGAAGCTATTGTCCCCACTTTCCTTGGGCGTGCAAAAATTTCATGCGTGTCCAAACCATTGCATCTTGTATCGGAAAGAGTTTGCAAACACTGATAGATGCCCAAGGTGCAAACGCAGTCGTTACAAGCGGAACAATGACCACGGTGCAGACACAACCGATGGGGGTAACAAGAAGAATAAGAAGGTGGGGAGGAAGAGGAAGAAGAGCATGGTGAACAATGGAGATGACGATGACAGAAAGATTCCATCCCTTGTCATGTGGTACCTGCCTATTATTGATCGCATTAGGCGCATGTTCGCCAATCCAAGAGACGCGGAAATGATGACTTGGCATACGCGCAAACGGGATGATAAGCTCAGACATCCTGCCGATGCAGCTCAGTGGAAAAAGTTCGACAGTGACCATCCAGAATTCGCTGATGAGCCACGGAATATACGGTTCGCATTGAGTACTGACGGCATGAATCCTTTCGGTCAAATGAGGAACCCGCACAAAACTTGGCCAGTTACGGTTTCAATGTACAACATCCCTTCATGGTTGTGCCACAAGCGTAAGTACATATGGTTGGCGGCCCTTATATCTGGTCCTGACGAGCCTGGTAATGATATCGATGTGTTCTTGGAACCGTTGTTGGAAGACATGCAAAAACTTTGGGAAGAGGGGGTTCGTATGTGGGATGAGTTCAAGAGGGAGTACTTCACGTTGCATGCCATCATTTTCGTCACCATCACCGATTCCCCTGGACTAAGGACGCTCTCTGGACAGGTCAAAGGGAAGGCGGCATGCATGTCATGTGTTGATGATACATCCTATGTCTACCTTCAAAATTCTAAGAAGCTGGTGTACATGCGACATCGCCGCTTCCTGCCGAAGATACATAGTTATCGTGCAATGGCGAGAAACTTTGATGGCACGATTGAGAAAGAGTCAGCCCCACGACGCTGGAACGGAAAGCATGTGTTTGAGATTGTGAAGAACATCCGTGTAGTTTTCGGAAAGCCTATGAAGGGAGTTAAGAACTCAGAGCTTCCCATGCCATTTAAGAAGCTATCGATTTTCTTCAAATACCTCAATTATTGGAGAGAATTCTATGTGCCTCATGCCTTCAATTGGATGCACAACAGGAAGGGTGTCTTTGATAACACCTCTGGACTTATCTTCGACGTAGCTGGGAAAACAAAGGATGGTCTGAGTGCACGTAGAGATCTTAAAGACATGGGAATAAGGAAAGAGCTATGGCCTCAAGAAAGACCGAACGGAAAGTACTACCTCCCCCAAGCGGGGTACACCCTTATGCGTGAGGAGAAAACAGCTATGTGCAACTGCCTACGCGGGATTAAAGCCCCGACCGGTTTCTCATCAAATGTTAAGAATCTTGTTAACATGCAAGAGTTGAAGATAAGTGGTTACAACACTCATGACTGCCACTCAATGCTTTCAGTGTATCTTGCTATCACCATCAGAGCTATCAAGCCAGAGTGGGTCAAGTTGGCCATAACTCGGTTGTGCTACTTCTTCAATGAGGTGTCAAAGAAGGTGATTAGTCTAGACGACTTGGATAACCTACGGACTCACATCAAGGAGACCATGTGCATTCTTGAGATGTGCTTTCCTCCATCCTATTTTGATACGATGGAACACTTCATGATTCACATTGTTGACCAGATTTGGGCGTTGGGACCTGTGTACTTGCATCACATGTTTCCATTCGAGAGGTTCTTGTACTTCATGAAGCGATATGTACGGACTCGTTCCCATCCAGAGGGTTCAATGATTGAGGGCTACACAACTGAGGAGATTATCGAGTGTTGTACAGATTATATTAAAGGTAGAACACCAATCGGCGTTCCGGTGTCTCGTCATGAGGGAAGGCTATCTGGAAAAGGAATGACAGGAAGGAGATCATTCACCGATTCAAGTTACGAAGAAGTAGAGAGAGCACACTTCAGCGTGTTGCAACAACTTCAGCTTGTGACACCTTACTCTGAGAGACACCTGGTTGAGCTTCGCAAGAATAATCAGGACCGGTCGGATGAATGGATCGTAAAGGAGCACGAGCATTGCTTCACGGCATGGTTAAAGAACCTAGACCTGCCAAGTGGGGAATCTGAAGATGACAAGATGTTGAGAATGTTAGCTAGTCGCCCATCGAGGAGTGTGGTCACCTGGCAATCGTATGACATCAATGGTTTCACCTTTCACACCCAAAAAAAAGACACAAGGAGCAAGTGTCAAAACTATGGTGTTCGAGCTCTAGCCCAGAATGAAGAAGGTCACAATACATGGTACTATGGGTATATTGAGGAAATCTGGGAACTAGACTATGGAGAAAGTTTGCATATTCCTATATTCAAGTGTAAATGGGTGAAGCACCCGCGTGGCATGGAGGTTGACAGCCTGGGGATGACAATCGTGGATCTCAACAATGTAGGTCACAAAGACCAGCCTTGGATACTAGCCAAGACAGTGCAACAAGTGTGGTACGCACCTGACCCAGCGAGCGGAGGACAGAAGTCAATCGTTGTTTCTGGTAAACAAAGAATCGTCGGAGTTGAGAACGTGGAGGATGAAGATGAATACAATCAGTACGAAGAAGTGCCATCTTTCATTGATCCAACCAAATTTAAACTCTTTGAGACAAACCTAGTCTATGCTGGTGTAGTGCCCTACATGCGAAACGACAACGAAGGAAAAGTCGTTCAAGGCTAACTGGCTCATTGATGTCTTTAGTAATATTCTGAATTATGTTCCATGTAATGTACCTTAATGCAACTATGTTTCATTTCCTAACATGTTATACCATTTTCTAACATTTAAATATCATTTTATATCATTTCTAATAATTTTATATCATTTTCTAGCATTTTATACCATTTTCTAAAATTTTAATATCATTTATAATAATTTTATATCATTTTATAACATTTTATACCATCATCAAACATTTTATATAATTTTAAAACATTTATAATAATATCTATACCATTTGCTATCATTTTATATCATTTTATAACGTTTTATACCATTTGTAATCATTTTCTGTCATTTTCACAGCAAATGAAATAAAAAAAGGAAAATATTTGTAGCGACGGTTTGCTGACGTCAGGAACCGTTGCTACAAATATGTGATTTGTAGGAACGGTTCGATGACGTCATCTTGAACCGCGGCTAAAAATTGTCCTATATAAACTCTTCTCCCTCCTTGAACCCTTGTAAAATCCCGGCGGCTTCTCCACCACGCCGTCAGGCTGCCCAATTTCGCCGCCGACGCCACCACCGCATTCCTCCTCCTCAGCCCGCGACGAGCTCCATGGCCCGCCGCTCGCGACCTCGCCCTCGGCGCCGCCCCCATCTCCTCCACCCGCGACGAGATCCACGGGCCCCCGCTCGCGACCTCGCGCTCGGCGCCGCCCCCATCTCCGTCGCCTCTGTCCCGGACGCGCGCTCGTGCACGGGCCGACATCCCCAACCTCGCCACCGTCCCGGACCTCGCCGCCCTCGACCCCGGGACGCCATCCCACCTCGTCGACCTAGGGCTCGATCCTCCCCGACCTTCCCGCCATCCCGGACCTCGCCGCTGTCCCGGATATCGCCGCTGTCCCGGACCTCGCCGACCCGTCCCCAAGCTGCAACGGCCGCCTCGTCCTCCACCAGGTGCGACCCTTCTTCCTTCTCTGTCCAGAGGGTGGCCTGATGTGTTCTTGTGCTGCAAAATTGATTACCTTGTGCTGCAAAAGTAAGGACATTGTGTTAGTTCTGATCTTGTGATGCTAGTAATTTGCAATGTTGTTAGTAATTTGCAATGCTGCCCTGTTAACTGAATTTGTGTTACTAATTTTGTGATGCAAAATTCATTATGCTAGTAATTTTCAATGCTGTTAGTAATTTTGAATGCAGCCCTGTTAACTGAAATTCACGTGTTAGTAATTTTGTGATGCAAAATTCATGATGCTGCCCTGTTAACTGAATTTAACTGATATTGTTGTACATATTAGTGTTGGAAATTAACTGAAATTGCTGAAGTTCAACATGTTGCTGCCCTTTTATTAACTGAATTGTTAACTGGAAGTTGCCAAATATATTTAGTGAATGGTTAACTGAATGCGTTGGATGGCCGTTAATTCGGCAACCCGCAGTGAGAGTGAGAGTGATAGTGACAATCATTTCTTGTTTGTACCTGGCCCCCTCTTCTTCCCTATGCTCGATGATGAAAGCGGGCTAAGCGAGACGAGCGTTGCATGAAGGAGCATATCCTTGGACATTGCACACTCTATGCGATGCAAGTCTAGGACCTTAGAGCGATGGATGGCCGTTAATTCGGCAACCCGCACTGAGAGCAATTTTTTCCTTTCATTGTCGCCAAATGATGAAGGAGGATGGCCAACCTGACACTTACCAGAGTCGATGTGGCGGGTTTCTTCCAAGTGATATTCATTTGGTCGACACTTGCCACTCGACTCTGGCAAGTGTCACGTTTGCATGATGATACGGCTATCCCAGATCTGATGGCACCTTTTAGTTTCTATCATGGGAATTGTCGTAGTTAACTGAAGTTCTCATAACCTCACAGTTAGTTGATTAAGCCTGATGGAGAACAACCCGGACTCAGTAGGAGGGGTAGGAGGAAACCAAGAGAACACGGAATCCGCGATCAACATGTCTCAGTAAATCCGAGAGACGATCGAGTACATGCCCTTGAACCGTGAGTCCTCTGATGAAGAAGGAAGCACCGAGTACGAGGAACCTGAGGAGCCGACTCCTCGACCACGTCGGGAACGTCAATCTGGGGTCCCCGACCCCGATTATGAGCCCGAACATGTACGGGAGGTATGATGTGAAATAAGTGTTTCCACATTTCATTGTCTCCTTGATGTGGTTTAACTAAAATATTGATGTCTCATATGCTAGCCTGCACGACGGAGAAGGAGGCCTCGCCGCTTGTTTGATGAGGAGCCGACAGTCGATGCGACCAATGAGCTCGTCGTAGAAGGGGTGCCTGAGCAAGTGCCGCCAGCGAAACGCAAGCGTGGTCAACGCAATGCAAACAAGGCAGAAGGCATATTTGATGTCATTGTCGTTGACTCGAAAGATGGGAAACCAAGCGATCCACCAGGCGTTCTGGCAAAATGGTGCAACCGATGTGGAAAGGTGATCAAGGACAAGTGCTCCATCACTTATACAGATTGGCGTTTAGTGCCAACCCACCTGAAAGAGGAAATATGAAAAGCGGTGAAGGAGAAGATCAAATTCCGTAGGCAAGACAAAGAGAAAGGCAGGAAGGCAACAATGGATTGTCTGTGCCGATGCTTTCGGGATTTCAAGTGCATGCTCAACCGCGAGTACATTAAACAGGATCGGGTCCCTTCGAAATATGGAAATATCACTGCATACGAATGGAACGTCTTTCATGCACAGAAGACAAGCGCTGATGCTTTAGAGCTCAGTGCGAGGATGTCAGAGCTGAACAAGAGGAACAAGTACCATCCGCACCTAGGTCCAGGCGGTTACAGAGCCAAGGTTGACGAGTGGAGAGAGCTGGAACGGAAGAACCGCGAGGAAGGAAAGCCTGATCCGCTGAGATTCCTCGATGAGCGTACCCGGAATTGGATTTATGCTCGAGCCGAGTGGGTGGATGGTGAGCTTGTGGCGAGGGACCCTGTGACAGGAGAAGTGGTCGCACGCTTAATGGGTCCAATACAAGAGCAGGTGGAGATGGATGTTCTGAAGCCTGTGTATCACAAAGACACGCTCACTGCGGGTCTACAGACGAAAGAACATCCCGGGCGAGTACGAGGAATCTCGTGTTCTACACCTTGGCATGAAGGTTTCTCGGACTCCTCATCCTCGAGCATGTACAAGAAGCATGACTTCTACAAGGAAGAACTGGAACATAAAGCACAAGAAGAGTGGGTTCGGCGGTATAGGGCATTTGCAAATTCTAATCCAGTTGAGCTCAGTCAACTACAGCCCATAGTCCCCAACCTCCAAGCGTTGATGGACTCTATGTCTCAGGATACGACGACGTCCACCACGGGGTCAGAACCGGGGTTTGGACCCATCACTGAGGCCGTTCCTTGTGAGCTGCACGTGCCGTTTGGTTACAAGAAGGGGAAGACATTGAAGGTTGCAACAGGCATGGCACTTCCTGGAGACGTGGTTCACCTAAGGAAAATCCCACCTGGATTCATAAGGGTATCTGTAGATGAGATAGTGGAAGGATACAAGGACAATGAGATTGAAATCCCAATACCCGAGGAGGGGATAGAAACTCTGAAGGACACTCTTGGCACTTTCATAATGTGGAAACGACGAGAAGTTGTCCTCCTCACGCGGACTTCTCCGGTCCCGTTGTCCGGTCACGGGTCACACCATGCCAGCCAGCCATCCCGAGCCAATGGTCAGCTATCTCCGACGTCGGCTGCAGCTTCGGCTAGTAATGCTCGTTCTGCTGGTAAAGAAGCAATCATGGTGGCTGAACGGAATGAATGGAGTCCTACGATTGAGAACTTAGGGGACGCTGCTGCAACTCCGATCCGAGAGCAGCCGGGCTCAAATGATGTACCAAATGATGAGCCGCACCAGCCAAATGATGAACCGCAATCCAAAGATGATGCGCTCTCTCAGCCTCTGCCATCCAAGGATGATGCGCGTCCTCAGCCCCCGTCCTCCAAGGATGATACGCGTCCTCAGCCCCCGCCCTCCAAGGATGATGCGCTCTCTCATCCCCCGCCCTCGAAAGATGTAGCGCGTCCTGAGCCCTCGTCGTCTAAAGATAATGTACTCTCTAAGGATGCGCCCTCCAAAGATGATGCGCTTCCTCAACCCCCGCCAAAGAAAGATGTAAGGCCGCCTCCTTCGACGAAGCCATATGTGCCAGTCATACCACGGACCGTAACCGACTTCGATACGGAACCCACTGGTAGGAAAAAAGAGGTCCAGGAGGCTGTCAAGTCATACATGGAGTCATGGAAGAACACTTGGAATCCGACTTGTCAGGTAGCTCCCAAGGTCGACCACGTAAAAGATCCCCGATCATTGTTGTGCTACGACGATGAAGTTTTGGGGGACTTGACCGATGAGGACGTTACAACATTCGAACTGGGCAAGCAACTTGTACCAAAAATTTGTCTCAAGAACATGCCTTGGGAGATGAAGAAGCTGCATCACTGGTACATGCAAGCTGCAAAAGAAGGAGTATCCATGATACCTTTAAAGTATGGCTCTGACATCTTCAACGACATGGAACCAATGAAGACAAACATCATGGGGATTACCATTGATGAAATTTACCGTGCCTTTCAGCTTCAAAGGATGGATAGCACCTTAGTAACCTTGTGGTGCATGTAAGTCATCGCACCTCATCTCATTTTTTAAATGCATGTCCTTCACCGGAAAAACAATGAGAATCACTTTTCTTATTTTGTAGGCTTTGTTCCATCTTCCAACGAAAGACACACACACACACAAGGGAATTTTGGGAGCTAGCGTACTTGAACCCCCAGATGATAAATCATACCGTGATCAACCCACGACTAAACAAAATAGACCCCATGTACGCTGGTAAGACGGATGCGGAGCTAGAGACATTGGAAAAGCAGTTGGTCCAACAGGCAAGGACTCATACGGCTAAATATATCTATGACTGTTTCATGAAGTGGCAGGATAGAGAGATGATTATGGCCCCATACAACTTTGAGTAAGTTAAACCACTGTCTTCATCTCCTACACATCTATTGTAATGAGTACTAACACGATTATTGTTGTAGTGACCACTGGATATGTTTGTGCCTTATACCGACAAATGGGTACCTTCTAGTGCTTGATAGTCTTGATATGGACAACAAGAGGTACCAAGATATCATCAGCGTCATAGATTGGTAAGTTAAGCATCGCTTTTCAATTATGACGACTATTTTTATCTAACAATACGCTTTTCTCAATTGAGCAGCGCTTACGTGAACTATTGCAAAGCTGGGGGTAAGCACAGCCCTTATCGAGACAAATATATGTACTTCCGTCATAAATTTTGGGTAAGACATGCTACGTCATTTATCGTATATCGATTGTATGATTATATCAAATTGCTAATTATGTTTTCTCTATTTTAGTGCTACAAGCAGCCCAGAGGATCCGTGCATTGTGGTTACTACACATGTATATTCTCGCAAAGTAGCTCCAAATACTTGTACACCATCACCGAGGAGACCAAAGAAGAGGTATGTATATGGTTTGTGTATCATTTTAGTTGTATTCTTGTCGTCACTCGTTCACTAATTCTTCAATTAACACATCTTTACAATTGCATTGCAGAAAGAACAAAGGATGAAGCGACAAAAAACACAAAGGCAAAAGGAATATGAAATGATTAGAAGAGGAATAATCCCGCCGGACTCAATACATTTGACGACAAATGTAATGTATCGGGTGGTTGCTAACCTATGTCATTTCATTCTGAGAGAAATCATTCATCCAAATGGTAAGTTCTTTGATCCTGAGAGTGACTTGGCGATGAATCATTGTCCGCTTTGTGAGTGGACTGGTTCCAAACGTCCATATGAGCCTAACCTAGATCCTACGGAGAACGATGACTATGAAGTGTTAGAGAAGGAGGAAAGATGACACTTGTGCTGCATGGATGTATTTAGTTGAATATTCTTGTGAATAATTGTGAATATTGTTCTATGGATGTATGTTGTTGACACTTTGGTGCACCGATGGGTGTATGATGACTAAGTGATGTATACACTTGTCTTTGCACTTGCTGGAATGATTCTGGAATGGATTATATCTTATATTGTGCTATTTGTGATTTCTGTGTATTCTGGAATGTGTATTAAAGAAATAATTTTATTTTTTTTCCTGTCGAAAATGTAGCAGCGGTTGATAGCAGCAACCGTTTCTACAAAGCGATTTGTAGGAGCGGTTACTGCCGTCAACCGTTGCTACAGCAACGGTGTCAATTTGTAGCAACGGCTGGCGGCAGCAACTGTTGCTACAAATCAGTTTGTAGCAACGGTTATTTTGAACCGCCGCTGCAGGCTCATGATTTCTAGCGACAGTAACGTAGCGACGGTTGGCCTGGTCCGTCGCTGTAGGCCATTTTGAACCGTCGCTACAGGACGGTTCTGTTGTTGTGTTAGTTTCTTCTGATGCCCGCCACTGACGGTTAAATGGTTCCTGATATAAACATTGCAAAGAAATCTTTCTGGACACCAAAGGCAAGATCATTTTGATATATGGTTGTGCTCCTGCTTGACAAAGCTTGCTGAAAAGGAGAAGTAATAATTAAGACAGGTTTACAAACCAACACTTAGCTAGGTGACAATTCGATAACAGGTTTTTTCTTTGCGAACAATAACAGGGTTAAATGCGAATACAAACTGCCACTCTGCCCAATATTGCTAACATAAACAACATGATGCAGGGTGCTATTTAATAACATGACTAAATGCCAATAGAAACTGCCGATCTGCTCAATATTGCCAACAGAAACAACATCATGCATTCTAGAGGGAAAAAAAAACTGGAATAGATAACAAAATGTAAAAAAACTCAGAGAAGGGAAAATCGTGTGGATTACCTGGTGGATGATTGTATTAGATTGGTATTCATATGTGTCGTAAGAAAATCATGTTAACTTTTGAACTCTGAGAAATCAAGCCAATAATACATGCCAACATAGAGGTAAGGATTAATCCAGATGCAACTGCTTGCTGCTTCCTGAGAAAGAAGATGGCGTTAAAAAGAAAGCCACCCAAGCATATCAAGATTCCATACCAAGAAAAGGAATCTCTAGCCCCAATCGGATGGCACATGATAATCAAGTACTGGGAATGAAAATTATGATGGATAGTGGAGGCTGCTTCATTGAGATGGAGCTGGCTAGAGCGGCTTGGCTCCTCTAGTTGCTCCATGACAGAACACGGGTATTACAAGGAGAAATGGCATGTTGGAGGCACTAGGGTAACAACACACAATCCCTTACAGGCTCACCTGGTAATAGTAAGAGGGGGGGGGGGGGGGGCAAACAGTGAAATTGTTTTAAGCTGTGGGCCTAATCAGGGAACTAACACCGACCATCATTACCTACAAAATGCCTTGACATAGAAACAGGTGGTTACTATTGATGTTCATTGTAAGAGGAAAAGAATGAAATGAAATATAGGCACTCTGCAAGTTTTAGGTAGTCTAGAAAAGCACAGGTTATTACCTAAACCCATAAAACGAGTTTTAGGTAGTAGGCACCATCCTAATTCTCAGTACATGCAGACGGGGACACAACTTATATTGTGGTAGCATCGCCTTTTGTAGTCACTACGGCGTGTAGTGCAGAGCGTGGCCTCTGCTCCTGATCGACAAAATTAACCAACTGTGAGACTGCTAATTATCTGTATAATTATCATTCGTACCTAGTGATGCAACTCTAAATACGGTAGTCAATATATTGATGTCTAGCATATGAGTTCTCAACAGATTTGTTAAGCGAAATGACCGATAACCCTCATCAAATTAAACCAAAAAAACATCATTGGCACCACCATATAACTATTATAATTATTATTAGTATCATCAACTCAAAATTTTGAGTTTACATGTCCAAGAAAGTCTGTCATACATAGTCAAAGGCTTATCATGCCTAATGAGCCTCTCAGCTCATGCATGGCCTGCTTCAACTCTTTGATCCCTTGCCGACATCTCAATCCTGGGCGAGGGCGGGGCTTTAGCTCCTCCACCGCCTGGAGGAGGTTTAATCCCTCCGCCACCGGGCGGCGGTTTAACTCCCCCTCCACCGGGTGCGGGTTTGCCTTTTTCACCTCCGGGTGCGGGTTTGCCTTTTTCACCTCCGGGTGGTTTACCTTTACAATTTTTAGTGCACATGCACTTTCGGATCACAATGCCTTCACAGTGGCCGCTGTCATAATCCTCTGTCATGCAGACGGCAGCGCAGTTCATGTTGTGGGTGCACCACCCTTTGAAGGTCCTACTGCGTCCGGAACAGAGCATGGCCTCCGCACCTGCTCAACACCAAATGAATCAGCTGAGGCAGCTAATGAATTGAATGATTATCGTAATTTTTCCCCGGTGATGCAACTCTGAACAACCAATTGATGCCGAGCGTGACTACTCGTCATTTGTGGTTTCCTTCTTCTGATGGATAAAACTCACTCACCAAAGGATAGGAGGAGCAGGAACAAGGCCGTTGCCGCGATTTTGATCCTCATGGCTGAACAGTGCTTTGTTTGGTGAGAGGAAGAGATGTGCAAGTATCTATTTATAGAGTTCAGGGTGTGTTTCAACAAAAAAGGAGAGTTCAGGGTGCATTAATGCCACCATGCATCTGAAATGGATACGATCATCCAGATCGTGGATACTCTCGAGTTATTAGAGCTAATATATTTCAAGTATGCTTGGTTCCCAGCCTCCAGTAGCCACGCCACCGCCACGGCCGTGGCGCCGAAAAACACCGCCACAGCAGCCACACTTTACCACGACAAAACGACACGCTTTATTGCTCACGAAACTGCTGTGGCCGCCAAACTCTTGCTGGAACCAAGCACTGACCGCAAACACCAAACTTTACATGTGGCGAAGTCTGGCGTGCTGTTGCATGCTCTTCATTTGAATTGCAAATCTTGGTCCTGAGCAGCCACCGAAATCGATGTGCAGATCATATATACCTCTCTTAGTACGGAATTTGTCCCTTGTAAATTTTGTTGGCTTTTAATTCTCCATTGAGTTGTTCTTGGGTTTTATTTCACCATGCAGCTTGGAATTCAAACGCACCACTCTTATCCGCTAGCTTCTTCTTCTCTATGTTTTTTTTTAAGATGCACCAGGGGTACATGAACTATTCAGGGATGGTTATCTAGGTACATAAACTCCTAAAGTGACCATCTAGGTCTACAAACTATTTAGAAATCATCACTTAGGTACATAAACTCCTAAAGTGATCATTTAGGTCCACAAACTAACAATGATATAGCTGCTCAAGTCCAAAGTGCATGAAAAAAAAACCCTACGTGGACATGCCAGCATGGATGAGAGGCACATGCTATGCGCGCCTGAGGAAAATCCTGGGGGTGGAAAATTGCGGAAAGGAGACCCTACCCGGCAATCGGGAGGTGACGACCTGAGGAGGCGAAGGGCCCTCGTTCGATCCTGTTGTCGAGCGGAGTTGACAGTATATGCTGTTGCTCGTCACCATTTTCCTCACATATCGCCGCCTTGCCTCCTGAAGGGCTTTGGACATGGACAACTACAACATAATTAGTGTGTGGACCTAAATGGTCACTTAGGAGTTTATGTATCTAGATGACCATTCATAAATAGTTTATTGACCTAGATGGTCACTTTAGGAGTTTATGTACCTAGATGACCATCCCTAAATAATTTTACCTTGGGTGCATTTCATTTTTTTTAATGTTCTTATAGAGAGGAGAAGAGTAATTGTTAGAGAACAGGTTCAGCCCAAGAGGGGGTACATTGCAAGTGGTCCTTTCCTTATGACGACGGCTGCTTACTCATCAGGCACCAAAATCCAGAGATATAAATGAGCAGGAACCCACAGGCTCCTTTGGCATGTTGCAGTGTGATCCCTACTCGTGAATCCGCTTCCTGGCCAGCTCAGTCGCTCCGCTCGAGCTTTCTATTTTGACCCATCCTCCCTGTCTGTCACCGCCAGAGCATGGATGCAAATAGATATTTCTTATTACAAACACCAAACAAAGTAAATAAATAAAAGAAAGATCCATGCGTACTCCGACTACAAGGGATCAAATCCAACACAGCTTACCCGTTAAATCCCACACAACACAACTTACAAACTCTTGCCTGCTGCTGCAGGCTCCATAAAAGAGGTTAAGTCATTCATAAGATCAACTAAAGCCGGAGCCACACTTCTTCAACTGCAATCTATACCCAGGATAAATCACTAAAGGAATATCACATTCAAGACCCCATTTCAATGGCTTGCAATATGCATCACTCCCATGATTGATCACTCCGCGAGCCATATCCATATTGATGTTGATTCTAGTTGTCTCAACATTAATTAGTTTAATCAACAACTTTTCTTTGACTACCATAATAAAAAAAAGAGTAAAGTTCACCACCAGTCCTTAAACTTGTCACAAGGTGTCATCTAGGTCCCTGAACTCTTAAAATGCATATTTGGGTCCTTAAACTTGTTAAAATGTGTCATCTATGTCCAAAGTACCAAAAATACCCTTATAACTGTCGATGAGCCAGTAATTCAAAATGATTTTTCATACTCTTCCTCTCCTCAAATTATTATTGCCATTACAATTCACGCTAAGAGACATAATTACCATTATGGATGCTGATTGACAACTATTTGAAAATATTTTTCATATTCTTTCTTTTCCCAATTTATTATTTCCATTACAATTCACGCCAAAGGACAAAATTAGACATGATGTAATAATTATACATAAAAAGATGACAAACTATGGTTATATGGAGCCACATTAGCAACAAGAGGGGTACTTTCAGGATGTTGGACCCAAATGACACACTTTCGCAAGTTTAGAGACCAGAATATGCATTTTGAGAGTTTATGGACCACTTTATAACAAGTTTGGGGACCGGCCATGTATTTTACTCTATTAAATTTATTTAGAGAGGTGCAGATTTCTTGCAATAACATATATTTTTAGTCTACAATATATGTTTGGTGATTGATAACAAAGGGTTGCTAGGAAACGACGCGCCCCCACCGCCTCCTCCTCCTCCTCCTATAAAATTGTTGGAGGGGACGTCTCTCCCCTCAGATCACGTTTTATTTCTGTGAAAAAAGGATAATTTAGTTGTATTGATGAGGATTTTAACAAGGCATTCATAGTTACACATTGAACTTGCTTTAAGAAGCCATGTCTTTCTCTCATGTAACAACGGGTTTTGCAACAGTGAATTGTAATAACAGTACATAAACCGTACCTATCCTTCCATTGCCATGGTTGCACCATCATGCTTAATTTGATTTTGCACATACTACACTCGACAAAAAAAAGAAGAAGAGGCAAAACCTTATCAGACACCTCTAGTCTGCATCACAACCAAAATTAGCACCATTCCATGCTATCATCTCGCAGCGTTGATTCGATCAATGGAGAGTTCCCATGTTTTTGGACAGTGGATCAATGGATGAAACACGGATTCCACTTCGTCGCTGCTCAGATCACAGGTTGCAACGTCTCAAAGAAGTCAAGATGCTGAATCACATGCCATGCAAAATATTTACCTTCTGTGAATAGTCATTCTAAATCGTTATTGCAGTTTAAAAGCAAGCTTTATAGCTTTTTATCCTAACAACACCAGAGAGTTTCATCTTTTGTACCATCTCTGCAAAATTTGATTCGAAAACACCTTGCACATCAGGTCCCGGTTCCATGAATTATTCCACTGATCAATCAGTTCAAAAACTAAGAATTCGTCATTGCTGCTTCTTTTTTCATACTCTGGTGGTTCTTTTCGAAGTAATTGAGTTACTAATTTCTATTTTCTAGTGGTTAATTGCCAAGGTATCTGGCACAGGCTACCGACTATCTGGTCCGGCTACAGACTTAAATCTCGAACCCTTGATCATCGAAGTGGTATTGACTGGATTTGAAGTGGGCTGTTCTTTTCCTCTAGAGATACAAGTGATCCGTGTGGATTGTTTCTTCACAATATCATATCCAATTTTGCGCTGACTCTCTTTCAAATTGATTTGCACGAGAATAGTTCTATCAAAGTTCATGTGTGTTAATGCAGGTATTTTTAAATTTAACAATCTCACCATAGACTCCATGAAATATTCGCTAAGGAAAATTAATTAACTGATAAATAACACATTTGACAAACAAACACATTCTCATTATAGTTATTATATTGTTATCATCATTAACTTTAAATCTGAGTTGGCATGTAGAAGATAGTCATGTTGTCATGAAGAATTGAAGGCCCAACATGCCTGAGCACTCTCTCAGCTTACGCGTATCCTCCGATCCTCAGGGCTCTTGTTGACAGCTCATGCATGGACGAGGGTGTACCTGCGCCACAACCACCACCGGGTGGGATTTGACTTCCTCCGGGTGAGGGTAAAACTCCTCCAGCTACGGGTGGGGGCATAACTCCGCAACCGGTGGGTGGCGGTATAACTCTCCCTACAGGCGGGGGCATAACTGCACCACCTGCTGGTGGGGTTAAAATTCCACCGATGGGCGGGACTAGACCTGCTCCAGGTGGGGGTAAAACTCTGCCACCACCAGGCGGAGTTGAAACTCCTCCACCGCTAGGCGGTAATTTACCTCCCCCACCAGACGGGGGTGTATCTTCTCCTGGACTTGGCGGCTCACCACCTCCACACTCAGACGTACACATGCACTCGGTGACAATTGTTCCTTTGCAGTAACCTCCGGTGTCACCTTCTGTGACGCAGACGGCGGCACAGTTCATGTTGTGGCACCGCCCTTCGTATTTCCTGCTACGTGAGGAGCATAGCTCGGCCTCCACACCTGAGCGACAAAAAGATAAAGCAAATCGCAAGACTGTTAATAAATTTCATGGTTACCATATGTCTCAGAGATGCAACTCCGACTGTTCACTTGATGTCTAGGGACTGCACGTACATCAGCTTTTATTGGTTGGACAGAAGAACATATGTACTCACCGATGGTCACGAGGAGCAATACCAGGGCCGTTGCTGCGATCTTGTTCTTCATTGAAACGACTGAAGTTTGTTGAATGTGGAGAAAGTAAGGCTACTAGTGTCTATTTATAGAGTCGTGTACTCATGTGCTGAAAATGCATGCCCTTGTTGTGGATATTCTTTATTTATCTGAAAATGCATGCCCTTGTTGTGGATATTCTTTATTTAAAGAAAATTTATTGGTACGGATGTGCATATCCTTGCTGTGGATGCTCTTCACTTGGAAAAAATTTATTCTTTGAGTATCTTGCATATCTTAATCCAGTGCAGTCAGCCAAACGGATGTGCATATGATGACTCTCTTTGCACGAGATTTGTTGCTAATAGATATAATCCATTAAGATATCCTTTTTTTCATTGCCCATGCAATGGCTGCGGGCCTGCGGTATAGCTTGGAATTGCGTATAGCAAGGCGTACCAATCCGCCCCGTTCCTCAAATAAATATTTTGCAATCCCTTCCGCATAGTTCAATACTATTTTGTTGTGCAACTTGGCTTCTCCGTGAAAAAAATTGCATCTTATCCCTCGCGAGTCTTGCTCTAACATCACAAGGATTTCCATAACCTGTGTATTTTTTGCTCAGGAATCGATTTTGTTGAAATAACAGTTCGCTTGTGAGAAGACAAGGATTTTCATTAACGCATTGGGAGGACCCATGGCTAGGATAGAGATTTTTTGGCTGGTTTCTACTCCACCTTAATTAGGGGAGTTATTAGGAAATGGTCGTGTAATAATTTTATAAAAAATATCTTCAAGATATGTTCTATAAAAATATCTTTAAGACGTTTCTTTAATGGTAAAGACTTCTTTATGGTACCCATATCAATCTTGGTGATATGCGCGTCTGAGAAAAAATCTCGATGATATGTTAAATTATAAATGCATTATCCCACTTCAAAAAAAATGCATTATCTATTTCGCAGGTGTGCCTGGGGTTGGTCGCATTTTTGGAGAGTGTTTCGTGAAATTGTGCCCACCTCCATGTGCTCCAGACGAAGCTGGGCCGCCACTTGTAGCGTCGTGTGCGCTCGTGACATGCCGGTGTTCCTTGTCTTGGGATGGTTTCGGTGAGCCTTGAGCATCTCCAAGAGCCTAGCTAATTTTCTCTCTCTATATTCCCATTTAGCTATCCATTTAGTCCAGATTTCCTCTCCATATTTCGGCCAAATCCAACAGACTAGCCAAATCACTCTTCATATTCATCCTGACCCACTCGTGGCGTCGCAGCCGTCCCCTCCGCGCCAGAGCAGCTCGCCGTTCTCCGCGGGTCACCGGCGCCCGGAGCAGCTCGCCGTTCTCCGCGAGTTACTAGCCTCGTCGTCACCCTCAAGCTCGTCGGGCCAGTGAGGAGGCGCGGCGGTCACCACGTGCACTGCCGCCGCGGGCACCTCCTCCCGATCTTGCCGCATCGGCCGCGCAGTCCCCTCGTCGCACGGTGGCCGCTGCGATTCTGCCGCCGCCCTCACAGGAGTTCGACGGAATCTTGTCTGCTCGCCACGCTCGCTGGGAGCTCGCAAGGAGCTCACCGCGGCCTGCGCGCGCCGTGCTCACCCGTGCGGCCCGCAAGCTCGCAGCGCCGCCGCCCGCACCTAGCAAGCTCTCCGCCAGCTCGCCGTGCTGTCGCATCCGATTTCTCGCTGACCATTTTGGCGTTCCATGGCATGGCTAACACCTAGGAACGTATGAACTCGAGACCTTGCAGCATTTTTCCTACACAAAGAACGCAAGAGGATCGAACAACAACAATGAAGCGCTCCATGACCAGCTTAATTAGCACTTAGCAGTATATCACCCATAGAGTCCATATAGCCACGTCCAAAACTGGTGATCCTGTGAGGACTTTACGCTGAGGAGTGTGAACATGCTCCAGGACGACGTGGTGTCGTCGCCGGCGTCGTCGCACTCGTTGTCGCCGCACGGGTACGGCTCGAGGGTGCAGGAGCTGAGCCACGACCAGCAGAGCGTGCGCCTCGTCGGGCTATTGTACCAGTGCACCGCCGAGGTGGCCGTCGGCGACTTCGACCGCGCCAACCGGTACCTGGAGGCTGGAGCAGATCACGCAGCTGGCGCGGAAGCTGCTCAACCTCGTGCCGGGCCTGCGCGTGCTCATGTCGTCCGCGAGCTCCGCCGCCGAGGCGCACCTCGTGCCAGCCGCGCGGCGCCACCTGTCATGCTCCCATTCATGAAGCTGGCCAACCACGCGATACTGAAGGCGATGGCGAGCGTGCCTCGCTTGGGAAAAAAAGCGAGCGGAGGGAAGGGGATAACGAGCGAGAAAGAAGGGAGAGGAAGATAGCGATACTGTTGGAACGGGATTTTTTCACCTTTTCTCTATTTTTAGCTAACAAACCTCATTTAACTAGTCTCTTGGAGATGCTCAATTAATGCAATATGAATAAAGGGGTGTACGTCTTACCGATATTTTTCTTTGGCAGGAAGGCATTGTCATATTTTTATGGATTTTACATCAAAGCTTTTAGATGACAGCGAAAGGGCATGTAGCTTAGTGGTTACAAGAGGTTCAGTAGCATCTGAGGTTCTGGGTTCGACTTTTCGTGAGAGTGAATTTTCTAAGATTTAACGGCGTTGTGCTTTCAGCAGTAGGAGACGTGGCCGTCGACACCGAGGCGTCAGTGGTGACTTTGTCAATTTCAAAGATTTGTCAGCTCAGTCTTCAAAGATGCTTGTAACGGGCAGGGTTTGCGTATGTGCGTTTATAAGGGGTGAGTGTGCGTGCGTTATGAGTCTCTAAGTTGTACTATGTAATAAAAAAAAAGGTTTTGGATGACTGACTTTCCAAGTTTATGTAGGCCGACAGACCTCATGGTCGATGCATTTGTTGAAGGGGCTGTTTGGGAGCTCGCAGTAGCTCTAGGATGTCGCTGCGTAGCTGTTGTTGTTGCTCATCATCAATACATCTCGTCTCTAGATCCTGCAAATGAATACTCATAGTGAATAGGAAGTTTGCATATCAACAAACAAACAGAAAATTAAGAATACTAACAGTGAAAAGCCCATTTTTGTTTCAATTGCCCTTTCGCTTCTTCGGAGGACTGCGGCCTTTGGCACATCTAATTGAGGCTACCGTGGTCGGCGGGTAGCAAACTCCAGTGGGGATACAGACACCCTTATCGTGAGGCGTACAATCAGGGGTTGGCCATGGATCCCCTGCCAAAGGAAAAACTACATAGCATCAACAGTAATTGGTAGAACTGTTCCCCCCCCCCCCCCCCCCCCCTCCCCCCTCCACCCCCAAAACACACACCCACAAATCAACAGGAATTGTTCTCAGCTCCCCCGGTAATTGGCAGATTGTATAACTCATGCACGAACCCAAAGTCGCGAGGACTAACATCATAAATATCATGATAGACAGCACAGCTCGTGTTATGCTGTTGCAAGCCATGGCAAAAGAAAAGGCTTGTCGTTTGAAATGTTGAGTAGATTATATAGGGTCCATTGTGTTGGATTGATCTACCGGCTAAACAAGCTGGTAGAACCTTCAAGAGACAGCTAGCAATAGCTGTCAATAGCAAAGGCCTTGATTGGAGGCACAAATATCTAACTAAATATCCAACTAGGTGGGTCCCCCTTTGGTGTATTGCTTGTCTATAAAAGGAAGAGGTCTCTATAGGACAAAGGTTAAGGTGATTCATTTTTTTTCAAGCTCTTCCTTGGCTATCCAATCAAGCCTAGCAATGAAACCAAGGGAAGAGCTCTTCTCTTCTACACCGATGCCCTTCAAGATCATCAAAGTCGTATGTAAGTGGAATTCGACATCAAGAGTCGGTATGTTCTTCCTAATCATCTCTATGTTGTGGTTTTATACATGAGCTTGTCGATCCTAAATATCTAACACATTGGCCATATATATATGGTGCTAGAATCGGAGATAAGGCTTATGCCTCATGCTTAAACCTTTGTTAAGAATTAAAATCAAATGTCACCTGCTGATTATGTTTAGATGGAAAGAAGTGTCAAGATATCGATTGGCACTTGTCAAGGAATAATTTTATGTAAGGAAATATTTGTCAAAAAGTGTTTGAGGTGGGGAGGATTTCCACTACTGTTTTTGCTAAAGTTTTATTTCCTTAAATTGAAGCATTAACAATTTGGCATGGATGATAATGGTTTGATGGCAAACAAATACGGTATTTATTATTTTTTATTGATTGTGAATTGCATGTATGGAGGATTTTTCCAGGGCCACGCTGGATGATATTACTGACACGGAAACTGTCAAAGTTTTGAGTGAAACGTAATGGATGCATATCATTCCGTTTTCCTTTATATCACGATGCAATTCCTCTCACATTTTAATCCATTTTTTGCGATACTGTCCCTACCTGACATTTTCATTGCAAATTTTGTAGTCGTGATGATGAGTACACACACCTTCAAGAGCAAAAAAAATATATATATATTACAGCCGGTTTCTTCTGTACTCGTGATGAGTGTCTTGGATCATGGCCGGCCGGTCATCTCCGCCACCGCCGTCGCCGGTCGAGCCGTCTCCTGCCTCTGGTCTTTGGAGCACGGTGTAACGCAGATGCAAGTTTTGTCGCCGTCGTTGGGGCCGGCATAACAGGTTCCGCTGTCGAATCCCTTGTGGAAGCACCAGGTATCGCAGGCGTCCTTGTTCGCGGCGAAGCAGAGCGGATCTTCGCTGACGAACACGCCGCACGGCTTCTTGGGTTGGGCGCCAACTGTTTAGTGACTCATATAGTTTAATCAGAGAAAGAGAGAAAGAGATTTCTTGCGTGATTACGAAATGTATATGCGTGTTCTTACCAGAAGACAGAAGGATCAGCAGCTCCAAAATCATGATGACCGTCACAACTCGCGTGAAGATTTTGCTGGCCATGGCCAAAGCTTGGGTCTTGGGATTAATCGAGTAGTATGCAATGGTACATGTTGATCGTCACCGATTTAATTTATAGGACTACGACCTGGAGACATGTCGGGAAAGCCAGCTGTGTAGGTGCATGTATATATCTTCCAAATTATTTGCCGCCCTGTAAAATATGATTATAGAGTGAATCGTCACTATTTAAGACAATGTTTTTAATGGTTGTTTTTTCTTTTTGATAAAATCTCAAGCATGATATTGTGAATCAAGGCTAGATGCGATGGAAACCAACCCAGCAGTGGGAGAGCTTGGCCCATGCCATTTCTCTTAATTTTTGCTTGTACATATTCCTTTGAACAGTTTTTTGAGGGATATCTATCTATTATATTATGTATATAATTGAAGACAAAAAGGAGTCACCACGTTCGATCTAAAATGCTAGAAATTCCCACGTTAATCCGAGAAAATAAGAAGAGAAAATTACCCACCACTGCCATTATAAAACAATTAGTCACGAAACCCCCTATAAATATTTATGAAAAAGCTAAATTCGGAATAATAAAAAATAGACAAAAATACCCTTTACACATATTTCTAAATTACCCACCATGTTATTATGAGTCAAAAAATAGCTAAATTCGGAATAAAAAATAGACAAAAATACCCTTCACACCTATTTCTAAATTACTTACCATGCCATTATGAGTACAAAAAATAGATAAAAATAGCCTTAATTCCGATTTGTAACTTACCTACAATGCCATCATATGAGTCTAAAAACAACTAAAATCGAAATAATAAAAAATAGTAAATAGATGTCTATTTTAACATTTCAAACACAATTGAACATTTGTCAAAGTAAAATTTAAAATCATATGAACGTAAAATATAATTCCTCTTTAGATATTGGGTAAATACACTGTAATAGGGTTCAAAGCCTTGCTTGGCCCAGATATAATTTAGTTGAAACATAAGTTACAGTGAATCATAATGTGTAATGCCTTAGTGGTTCAACATTAACAATATTTATCCTCATTAAGTAAATATATAGATAATAAATATGTATACATATATCTATTAAATACGGAAACAGGCAAAATAATTGATGAAAAATAAAGAGAACATTTAACATTACACTATTCTGAACTATAAGGCTATATGATTGTTAAAATTTAGATTGCATTATATTATTTTAACTAAATATACATATGTGATAGATATGATTAAACTCTTATGACGCACGTGAGCGCAATCCATCTGTTTACATGAGCCCGAGATAAATCATTGGCATCGCTTAGTAGACCTCTCAGCGCAAAGTCATGGATCTATGAGAAGTATATGGAGTTCAGGTCTTTAGGTGATCCTAGGTAAGTGTAACCGCAGGTGACACGAATGGCTCACTTGATTAGAACTAAGTCTTTGAACCATGGCTATCTGCCATACACCTATATTTGTGCACTGCAGCGCCATGATCGATGTTTGAACACGAAAATATCATATGTCAACGCAATTTAAAAAAAAAACTTTAATGTTAGACGAGGATACAAACTAGGCTTCGTGATGGATGGATCCATATTATAAAGCATGGAACAAGCATTTATAATTCACTTATGTGCTCCATGTCAACAAAAACAAGGGACAAGACTATCAAATTGAATATGCAAACAATTATACAAACAAGCTCGAAAACGTTGAGCTAAAGTCTCATATGGCAAACATGTACTATTGCAAAGTAGAGACGAGACATGTGAGCCAAAATTAAAAAGTTCATCACTATAGGCTAATCAGGAAAATTAATAGGTATTGTCTATTTCTGAAAGTATATTGCATATCTTTTATTTGTGTTGTGTCTTTCTTACGCTAAAATCATGTTATATGTCTTATTTTCTTAAAACAATTTTGAAAAAGAACCATGTTCGAGATGAAAGAATGTTGATGGAAGAACAATAGATCATAATCAACAGAGGGGTTTGATCAAACAAATTACAAAAAGAAGGTTTTGTTAGAAATATCAATTATATTCAATTTTTTTGGTTTAATAAAGGATGCATATATTCAAATATCCAGCTATGTTAGAAATATCATCACACACTCAAACAAGACTTGGCGAGAAATTTCTCCAAACAATTTCAGCTATGTTAGAAACTTTTGAAATAATGCGAGAATAATTCAAATAGTTTAAATCTAGCCGCGCATATGCGCGGGCAGGCCTGCTAGTTCCTTTGAATAGTGCATTACACGCTGGGTTTGTAAGCTTGATCAGTTCAATATTTCTCATCAATACTTATGCCAGCAACAATTTTTTTTCCGAGGAACTTATGCCAGCTTTTTGCAAACACCACTTTAATATTTTCTTTGATACATTGAAATGGTGTGCTCGAAATGTTGAAGTGGTACGTCAAAATGCTGAATTTTGGTTCTAAGAAAAAAAGCTTTGAATCTTATTCTTTTGTCATGATTCCATAAATCGCATCCATCAAGGATTGCCTGAGAAGAGAAGGAACAAGCCCACTCATTCTTCCTATAAAACGGGCTGCATATCTCTTGATTTCTGTAAATCGGACCTAGTGGAGCCTTTTATGGTTCTCATGATCTCATACTTCTCGAGTGGTGAAAAAATAATTACACCCGGTTCCTAGTGACGAGCATCTTGGACCATGGCCAGGTCTTTTTTTGTGCACCGTGTGTAGCAGATGCAGGTGATGTCGCCATCGCCAGGGCCGGCATAGCAGGTTCCGCTGTCGTATCCCTTGTGGTAGCACCCGGTATCGCAAGCGTCCTTGTTCTCGGCGTGGCAGAGCGGATCTTTGCTGACGAACACGCCGCACATCTTGGGCTGGGCGCCGACTGTTAAATCACTCGTTCAGTCAGAGTGAGAATTGAGAAAGAGGGAGGGAAAGGGATTGAGATTGACAAGACATTTGTTTGCGCGCATGTCGTTCAACTTACCACAAGACACAAGTATCAGCAGCCCCAAAATCATGATGATCGGCACAGCTCGTGTGATGATTTTGCTAGCCATGGCACAAACTTGGGGCTAATTGAGACTAGTTAATTTGAAGAGTGCTGTGCCGTGGTACGTGTAGATCAACCAACGATTTATGGGACTACGATCGACCTGGAGACATCACGGAATGTCATCAGCTGGCATATATTTGACCTTGCAGGACTGCAACTTGGAAGGTAATAATGTTTGGATTGGCGCATTTCTTGAAATCCGTTACTTCTTTTGGGGGTGAAAATCGCAAGCGTTGATGTCTCCACAACGACAGCGGGGTACTGGTCAGATGCT
The DNA here is from genome assembly GCA_007726485.1 of Eragrostis curvula. Lineage (NCBI taxonomy): Eukaryota > Viridiplantae > Streptophyta > Magnoliopsida > Poales > Poaceae > Eragrostis > Eragrostis curvula. Next base: position 50,550,403 of record CM017439.1, read on the forward strand.
GGTAATCTTTTTCCTTAAACTGGCACTAAAGAAAGATAAGAGATTTAATGAGGCCAGCTTGGCACCCTTTCGTAAATTTACTGTACAACAAACTTGCAAATTGGGCACGCAGTGCTAACTGCGTCGATCTGATCAGGTTGCCCTCGTGTGATTAGGTTTAGCACAACACCCTCGTGTTCTTCAGCACATATCGACATGACATGCGTAGAGAGAGAGAGAGAGATGCTGGGCACAAAAAAGCCAATATTTGATCATGACTTTTATTTCCTTTGTTTAGCAGACGATTTTTTTTTTCACGACACGCTAAATTGTGATACCATTGAGTAAGGGAGTTTTGCTGACATAAATCAATAAGAGATATATCTGGATATGATCATCCGTCAGTCATTCTTGTTGAAATATGTAATCGTAGAGATATGGGTTAGGCTCTAGATAAGTTAGAGTTTAGATAGAATCATATCTTCTTGACTTGCACGTCAAGTTCTCTGGTATGCGTTGATCTGTTGTGATCGTAACCGTATGCCGTTGTAATTCTCTTCTGTTTGTATGTGCCACAGATGGGGCTGTTCCATCTATAAATTAACACGAAGGCGGTGGTGCAGGGTACCGCTTACACCAAACTTTACATGGTAATCAGAGCCATTAGTTCTCACGAACACATCTAGTTTTTTTTTTTTTTCCATGGCGGCGGCGATCTCCCTCTCCACGGTGGCTACCCTCCTCAGCCAACCGGTGACGGAGAAACTCACCAAGGCAAATCATTCGCTTTGGAAGGCGCAGGTCCTTGCGACACTGCGTGGCGCTCAGGTGGCCGGGTATCTCGACGGCACCATTGATGAGCCGGCGCAAACCAAGCCCGGCGAGAAGGAAGAGGATGCTCCGGTCCCCAACCCAGAGTATGCTACATGGGTAGCGCTTGAGCAGCAGGTTCTCAGCTACCTGCTGGCCTCTCTCTCCCGCGATGTCGCGACCCAAGTGTCGCATCGCACCAAGGTGCGGGATCTGTGGGGCGAGATCACACGGATTTTTTCCTCACAGTCCCGTGCGCGGGTGATCAACACAAGGATGGCCCTGTCCTCCACGGTCAAGGGCACCTCGACCATCACGGAGTACTTCTCCAAGATGCGTGCGCTGGCGGACGAGATGGCGTCCGCCGGCAAGAAACTGGACGACGACGAGCTTGCCGGCTACATTCTGGCCGGTCTCGACAGCGACTACAATGGCGTCATCGGCGGGCTCACGGCACGGGTCGAACCCGTGGGCCTCGGTGAGCTTTTCTCACAGCTGCTGGCCTACGAGCAGCGCATTGATCTGCAGCAGGGCAGCTCTCAGGTCTCCGTCAACGCTGCGGCCAAGGGATCGCGCGGCGGCGACAACAACTTCCGCGGTGGCCGGAGTGGGTACACACCCAACCGCGGTGGTGGGCAACAACACCAGCACCAGTTCCTGCCTCGACACCAGCGCAACGGCGGGAGCAACAACGACAACATCTGTCAACTCTGTGGCCGTGAGGGTCACACCGTCATCAAGTGCTGGAAGCGCTTTGATCGGAACTTCACCGGGCCAAAGAAGACGGCGGCTGCTGCAACCACTCACTCCTATGGGGTGGACACCAATTGGTATGGTGATTCTGGTGCTACCGACCACATCACGTCGGAGCTTGATCGCTTGACGGTCAAGAGCAAGTACACCGGTGGGGATCAGGTGCATACCGCATCTGGCACAGGTATGGACATTGCACACATAGGACATTCAGTTATTCGTACCCCTACTCGCAATCTTATTCTCAGAAACGTGCTTCATGTTCCTAAAGCAAACAAGAGTCTCGCTTCCGTTCATAAACTTGCTAGAGATAATGATGCTTTTCTTGAGTTTCATCCAAATTTTTTCTCTATTAAGGATCGGGGAACGAGGAAGGTCCTTCTGCAAGGCAGGGCTAGGGGTGGCCTTTATCCATTGGAATCCACATCTTCAGAGTCAAGAAATAAGCACGTCTACACTGCTGTAGTTCCTTCGGCAGAGAGATGGCATGATAGATTAGGCCACCCTTCGTGGCAAGTTGTTCGTCGAGTCCTTAGTGAGAATAAACTCCCCTGTTCGAGTAGCTTGAATACTGAGTCTATTTGTGATGCGTGTCAGTGTGCTAAGTCCCATCAATTACCTTATCCAAAATCAACAAGTGTGTCGGCATTTCCCCTTGAACTTGTGTTTTCGGATGTTTGGGGTCCTGCCCCTATGTCTGTTGGTCGCATGAAGTACTATGTTACATTCATTGATGATTTTAGCAAATATACGTGGATTTACCTTCTTAAAGATAAATCCGAAGTGTTTCAAAAGTTTCAAGATTTTCAACATCTCGTTGAACGACTCTTTGATCGTAAGATCTTAGCCATGCAGACCGACTGGGGGGGAGAATATCAGAGGCTGAATTCCTTTTTTCAACGGGTCGGCATCACACATCACGTCTCTTGCCCGTACGCTCATCAGCAAAACGGGTCCGCCGAGCGAAAACACCGACACATAGTTGAGATGGGTTTAGCTCTCCTATCCCATGCCTCAATGCCCCTCAAATTTTGGGATGAGGCGTTTATTTCTGCCACACACTTGATCAATCGTCTCCCCACAAAGGTTCTCGATTTTTCATCTCCAATTGAGAAACTTTTCCATGCTAAACCCGACTATACATCCATGCGTGTTTTTGGTTGTGCTTGCTATCCAAATTTGCGGCCTTACAATAGTCGTAAACTCCAATATCGCTCTACTCAGTGTGTCTTTCTCGGCTATAGCCCCCTCCACAAAGGTTTTAAGTGCCTAGAAGTCAACACAGGTCGTGTTTACATCTCTCGGGATGTCATTTTTGACGAAACAGTCTTCCCTTTCGCTAAACTTCATCCAAATGCGGGTGCTATGCTTCGAAAAGAAATTTCTTTGCTCTCTAATGATCTTCTTCATTCCACATCTTTTGATCAAGGGGGCGCGTTAACTAATGATCCAAATATGTGCAATGCTCCTTCACTTGGTTGCGATGTTGTCTCTGGATATGATGCAGGCTCCGAAGCTCACTCTGGAGAAGAAAACGCCTACGAAAATCATGCAGAAACACGGGTTCTGCAAGCAAGACAGATGCGCACGGGTCTCGAAGCTGATCCGATCCCACCTACCTCGTACCGGTCAGGTGGATCTTCCTCGTCGCCAGCGTCACCTGCGGCACCAGTCGCACCGGACGCGCCAGGCGCGTCGCTTTCTCTCCCGACCGGGTCAGGCGGATCCGGTGCGGCCAGAGAGAGTGCGGCCTCCGCTCAGGGCGCGCCACGTCGCAGCCCACATGGAGCTCAGCAGGCCGCTGGATCGGCTGAGCCACGGCAACCAGATGCGGTCCAGGAGGGATTTGCTGCACAAGCTGGTGGTGTAGCTGCTCCTGCGGCACAAGCTGCTGCTCCTGACGCACAAGCTGATGGTGCTACTGCTCCTGCAGTACCATCTCCACCACGTCAACCTGCACCTCCGCAAGAACCACAGATCGTTACACGACTTCAGAAGGGTGTGATAAAGCCTAAAATCCGTACTGATGGTACGGTGAGGTATGGTAATATGGCGGTCAAGGAAGAACCGTCAGATCTTCAAGATGCTTTGAACAGCAAGGTATGGAAACAGGCTATGGATAACGAATATTTTGCTTTGATGAACAATAAAACTTGGCATCTAGTTCCTCCTCAGCATGGCAAGAATATAATTGACTGTAAATGGGTTTATAAAGTCAAAAGAAAGGCTGATGGGAGTATTGATAGATACAAGGCACGTCTAGTTGCAAAAGGTTTTAAACAACGTTATGGAATTGATTATGAGGATACATTCAGCCCTGTGGTCAAGGCTGCAACCATTCGTCTTGTGTTATCTATTGCAGTGTCAAGAGGATGGTCCCTTCGGCAACTTGATGTGCAGAATGCATTTTTGCATGGTTTTCTTGAAGAGGAGGTCTATATGAAACAACCTCCTGGCTATGAAGATGGGAAAGTACCACATTATGTATGCAGGCTTGATAAGGCATTATATGGCTTAAAACAGGCACCAAGAGCTTGGTACTCGAGGTTAAGTACAAAATTAGTCAGTCTTGGTTTTGTTGCTTCAAAGGCTGATACATCTTTATTTTTCTATCACAAGGGTCAAGTGACAATATTTTTGCTAGTTTATGTTGATGACATTATTGTAGCTAGCTCATCACAATGTGCTACAAGTGCTCTTCTTCGTGATCTTGAGAAAGATTTTGCTCTGAAGGACTTGGGAGACCTACATTATTTCTTGGGAATAGAAGTAAAGAAGCTTGATGGAGAATTATTACTTACTCAAGAGAAATATGCTACTGATATTTTGAAAAGAGCAGTGATGACAAATTGTAAAGAAGCTGATACTCCATTGTCAACAACAGAAAAACTCTCATCACATGAAGGTACACTACTTGGCCCTGAGGATGCTACTAAATACCGAAGTATTGTAGGAGCATTACAATACTTGACATTGACAAGACCAGATATATCTTTTGCCATCAATAAAGTTTGTCAATTCTTGCATTCTCCCACTACAGTACACTTAAGTGCTGTAAAGCGTATCTTGAGATATGTTAAAGGAACGGTTAATCTTGGGATGAAAATAAGAAGGTCTCGGTCTACTACTGTAAGTGCTTTTGCGGATGCAGATTGGGCTGGCAGTTTGGATGACAGGAGATCAACAGGGGGATTTGCAGTATTCTTAGGACCTAATTTAGTGTCTTGGAGTGCTCGTAAGCAACCTACGGTGTCTAGGTCGAGCACTGAAGCCGAATATAAATCCTTAGCAAATGCTACTGCTGAGATAATGTGGGTTCAAACATTGTTGAAAGAAATTGGAATTGATACACCAAAGGCGGCACAGATATGGTGTGACAATTTGGGAGCCATTTATCTTTCAGCAAATCCTGTTTTTCATGGAAGAACAAAGCATGTTGAGGTTGATTTTCACTTTGTTCGTGAAAGAGTAGCTCAGCGACTTCTGGATGTGCGATTTATTTCATCCAAGGATCAGGTAGCCGATGGTTTTACTAAGCCCTTGTCTGTGCGGTTATTTGAAGATTTCAAGAGCAATCTAAATCTTTGCCAGTTTAGATTGAGGGAGGGTGTTGAAATATGTAATCGTAGAGATATGGGTTAGGCTCTAGATAAGTTAGAGTTTAGATAGAATCATATCTTCTTGACTTGCACGTCAAGTTCTCTGGTATGCGTTGATCTGTTGTGATCGTAACCGTATGCCGTTGTAATTCTCTTCTGTTTGTATGTGCCACAGATGGGGCTGTTCCATCTATAAATTAACACGAAGGCGGTGGTGCAGGGTACCGCTTACACCAAACTTTACAATTCTCAACAACAGGCTAAACCAATCTCATACGCGCGCGTAGCCTTCTCCGGCTCCGGTGGGCAGGGTGCCGTGCACATGCAGACGCGGTGGTCCGGGACGGCGACGTCGAGGAAGCAGTAGCCTCCTGTGTACAGCTCGCGCCTGCAGGCATCGACGCAGGCGGCCTTGCTTTCGCAGTCGCCGTCGAACGTCTTGCTGCGGCTCACTGCGGAGCACTCGCCGCCGCCGCCGACATCGCCAGCCTGAACCTGACCACCTGCGGCAGATCAAAGCAGATACTCAGTGTATACCAATAAGAGATTTCAACTTTTGAAATAGCAGAGGTTTGTCTCGAGGCAGCGCACCGACGATCAGGAGGAGCAAGATCAGGACGGCTGCTGCGGCGACCTTGCAGGGCTGCAACCCCAACTTCATGGCTGATCTACTTCGTTTTATCTACACCAAGAAGGCTGCTGCAGCGTCGAACATATATAAGCGGGAGCATGCCGCCCAAATGGAAGGACGCATTATTTCTTCTGCATGTCAAGCTTTTGAATACGTTCAGACTTTCTTTTAAAAAAATCTGGCACTTTTTTTTTGCCCAAAAAAACTGGTGGTGCATTCATACGTTGATCTTGCATATATGTTGTCAGAGCATTTTTCTTTGTAAAACATGTTGTCAGTAAAATTAACGAATCTGTTTATCTGTTGTTGTTGTTTTTTGAATTTTTGTTAATGGAGGCTTTTCTTCCATTCCCAAGTGTTCCTTCCGGATCCTCATGTCACGAAAATATGTCTGGGGTCTTGGAGAGAGTTTATTCAAAATTTTGGGACTTTAATCAACATCTTTCCAAACATATTCATCAAAACTAAAAAAAAAAATCTAAATGTTCTCGATTCTACAGTGCATGCGGCGGCGGCCCCTGTTCGGCGCATGCGGCGCAGAGGCAGTCGTCGAAGGTGTTGCATAGCCCGCCCTGGTAGCCCCCCTCCTGGCACTGCGCCGAGCAGACCTGCAAGCCGTTCTTCACTCTGCACACGTAGGTGTTCGGTGCCGGCACCGATATGCACCAAGCTTCCACACCAACGTCTGCTCCATCAAATAAAGTTTCGTCAATAAAAAATGTATGTATAAAAGGGTTTCATCACGACAAGGAAGAATATTCGCGGGTTTTTGTATTATCGATTGATTTGTATGTAGTACGTGCTTACCCGAAGAAGCGATGAAGACTACTACTGCCAGCATCAGCGCAGATGCAACGAGAGCTAGCTTGCACGCCATGGCTTGACCTTGGAACTGCGATTGTCTTGCTTGAGGTTGAGGTGAAAGAGGATTGTTACTGCAAAGGATGCTCTTTCCAAGAACAGCTTATATAATAGGGGCCTTTTCACCCGGATCCTTTCTCTGTTGATTTTTTAAATTAATAGAAGTAAATAAAACGGTATGTCGCGTTAACCACGTCCCAAGGATCTTCTCCTCCCCGATCTCCTCCCAGTGACATGGAAATAGTATTGTGCATGCTTGCCGACGATCTCGGGATGAGCCAGAGCCAGCTGAGAAGACTATCACGGGCTGTTATTGGAGATTAGTTTCGCTGATTAGACTGTCTCCAACGGGAGACCCATGTACTACATAATAGCCAAAATAGGTTGTAAAACTGCAAAAACACCTCTCCAACGGATGACGCAAAGCAGCTATCCATTCTTCGACTCGTTCCGTCGGCGCCGCACAAATACATCACCGCGCGCGGCTCACGTCGCTGCTGTCGCCTCGTTCTTTCTCGAAGCGGTATGAGGGCGGGTGGAGCAGGGGACGGCGATGCGGCACAGGAGCGGGTGGAGCAGGGGATGGCGACGCGGCACAGGAGCGGGTGGAGCAGGGGACGGCGGAGCCACGCACCTCCCTCAGCCGCTGGTCCCGTATGAAATTGTTGCTCGTTTCCTTCTCTTGATTTTTTTTGCTTCTTTCTTGGTTTTCGTTTTAAGCAAAAGCCAGGGGATGCGATGTTGGTTACTTGGTGGCGATGAGGAAAGAAATCCGCATGCCAGAGGCTTCTGCCGGTGTCGGTTCCACAAATCCTCTAAGAAGTTCTGAGCCGCTTGTAGTTCTTGTTCCCCTCTCGGATCTAGGATTTCCTCTGGTATTTTTAACTCGCTTTTTTGTTGCCTTTGATTCGGCTGTGTTCTTGGTTTTCTTTCTCTGGGCGATGCGAGGTGATGATGCATGTATCAATCCCCTGATGTCACAAAGAGATGACTCCTCATACATCCCTACAGGCTCTGATCGCATTTTCTAGCTTTGTTCATTTCATTTTTTTGGCTATGGATTGCAATTTATTTTTTTTTCCTTTTCATCCAAGAACAGCTGTTGAAGACCTGCTTCTCTACCATGGTGTATCGATTTGATCCGATTTGATTGGGGCTTTGGCTGCAGTTCGATTGGAGATTTGATTCGGCTGGAGGAGCTGCGACGAGAGCGGCGGGAGCGGCTGCCCGAGCTCGAAGCGGCGGTGGCGGCGGATACGATTTTTGGTCTTACCGTTGGAGACGGGCAAGTTTGGCGAGTGCCCTTTCAGCCGCACAACCACCCATTTAGGTGTTTTGGCCTCCGATTTTGGACTTCATCGTTGGAGATAGTCTTAGGAGTGCACCTACCATTCGTTTGGCAGATATTTTAGGTTGTACACTGCCGCATCCTGATCAATACACGTGCGATACAGCGATACTCCATTCCATTCGCCTCCAAATACTCCCTCCCGCCTTAAATATAAGGCCTTTTTCACTTTCAGACATCACGTTTGACCGCTCGTCTTATTCAAATTTTTTGCGCAAATTTTATTTATTTTTTTATAATTCGTTTTATCATTGAAGATATTTTAATTAAAATATATTTTTTAAAATATTTATGTAAAAAATTTGAATAAGACGAGCAGTCAAACGTGATGTCTGATAGTAAAAAAAAATCCTATATTTAGGGACGGAGGGAGTAGAAGCTAGTTCAAGAAATTATTGCCCGATCTCACAATTTGATTTCTTTTAACTCACCACGCGTAGATCTGTCACGTTATTTCTTTCTTTCTTTTGTGATGAAGAAAAAAGGGCTGGCTTGCACCGCCATGGCTTGGCTTTGGAATGCTTGAGACTTGAAGTAAGACTGTCTCCAACGGAAGGAGGCACCCAAAACACCAAATTGGTGTCCGCTCCTCCTTTCGTCGCCCACCAAAAACCTTGCATCTCCAACCGTCGACCGAAACCCAAATCCCGCCGTCGCCGCAGCCTCCCGTGCCGCAGCCTCCCGCGCCACCTGTGCCACCGTTCCGCTGTGGCCCCGCTCCGGGGAAGAAGAAACGGGAGGGGAAGCAGTCGAGGAGTCGCGGCAGCGCGCCGGAGGCGAGCAGGGTCGCCCGGGCGTCGAGCGGGAAGCCTCCAGGTCCGGCACCCGTGCGCGAGCTCGGCCAATTGAGCTAGACGCGGGCCAATCGAGCCGCCAGAACACAGGGCGCTCCGAGCTAAAGCCCAGGCGCGCGCTCCGAGCTATTTCCGAATTGAAAATGTCGAATTGCTTATGAATTTCCGAATTGTTGCTGTATGGTGTCCATGGTGTTTTTGCCATCGAAAGGCAAAGCAAAGCAAAGCGACCGTCCCCAACGCTACACTAGCAGAGATCATATCATCGTCTTCCTCCTACAACGCAGCAGCTCGCCATGGGCCTCGTGGAGTAGCAGCTCAAATCCATGGAAGAAAAGATTGAATCGTGGAGAGAAAGCTCAATTGCAGCTTGAATCGTGAAGGGAAAGCTCAATTGCAGCTTGAATCGTGGAGGGAAAGCTCAATTGCAGCTAGAATCGTGGAGGGAAAGCTCAATTGCAGCTGGAGAAAAAGGAAATTGCGGTGAAGGGAAAGCTCAATTGTCGTGCGATTGGTGAGGCTCTTCTACTTTACCAGGGGCAGCCCACGCTCTCATTCTTGGCAGGTTGCTTCATGCCATCTGCACTCCTCCTCGCCGGGGCCCCGCGCTCGCCTCGCTGCTCCCTCACCGGGGCCAAGGGAAGCTGGTGGTGCGGCCGAGGATGGGAGCTCCTGCGCGTGGCCACCCCGCCGCCGCGCAGCCAAGCCCGTGTAACACCCCTACTTTTGGAGGAAAAAGAAAAAGGAGAAAAGAAAAACAAAAAGAATAAAAATCACTCCAAGTTAAAAATTTTGTCCAACCTCTCACCTTGAAAAGATTTTTATTAATAAAATTCACTAAAATAAATCAAACTTAGTTTGAATATGAAAATTTGGAAATATAAAACTTGTGCTCAAGTGTTTGCCCTCATTTAAAAATATACTAAAAATTTGAAGCTTTTGAATTTTCAACAAATAAAATCAAAGTAGGATTAAATTCCAAGTTGATTTTCAAAATTTTTGAATTTTAAACTTGCATAAAACTTCACCATATGCATTTCTGTGTTTTATTTGATTTGTTTTGAGTGTTTGATCAATCTTTGTTTTTGTTTGAATTTGAAATCTCTTCAAATTCAAATTCCAGAAAAAGAAAACCTATTCTAAACCCCCAAATCTCCCTCGGGCCAAAATCCTTTTCTGGCCCGGTCCGCGCCCTCATCTTCCTTCTCCCGCGCCAGCCCGCCTTCGGCCCAGCTCCGCAGCCCGTCTCCTCTCTCCTCTCTCGCTGACGTGTGGGCCCGTCCTGTCAGCTTCTTCCCCGTCGCGTCCCATCGGCGCCCGCGGAATCCGGCGACGCCCATGCCGCCCTGCCGGCCGACGTCACCGCACCGCGCACCGCCTTACTGGCGCCGCCGCCTTTCTGTGCCGCACCGCCTTCGCCCCCCATAAAATGGAGCCGCGCCCCTCCTCTCTCCATTTCTCTTCCTCCCTCTCTCTCTCTCTCTCTCTCTCCGGCGCGACCTAGGGTTCCGGCGACCCTGTCGCCGCCTCCCGAGCTCGCTCCCGCCCTCCTCCGGCCATGCCGCACCCACGGTGAGCTCCCTCCGGCTCTCCTCTCTCTCATACGCCTCTCCTTTCTCCTCCTCTCCTCTCGCGCGAGCTCACCACCGAGTCGACCTCGCCGCCCATAGTTTCCCTCGTCGTCGGCCATCCTTCGCCACGCCCTCGCGCACCCGCACGACCGCGCGCACAAGCCCCACGCGCGCGAACTCGGTTTTGCCCCCTCCTCGCCGGCGCACCTTCTTCTCCGGCGAGCCCGCTCTCCCTCTCCACGGCGTCTCGACATCGACGTCATGTCGAGGAAGGATCGCCGTCGCGCGTAGATCCCGTAAGACCCTCCCGCGTCCCGTCCTGGCCATCCCAGCCGCCTCCGGTCAGGATCCCGGCAGCCCGCCGCCGCACGCGACGCCCCGGTACACCGTGGACCTGTGGGCCGCCGCTCATCCCCGGTCCACGGACCTCGTGGACCCGGTTCACCGGGTTATCGATTTATTTTAAATCATTTCCCACCTTTATTGCGTGAGCACCACGCAATAAATAATTTCCAATACAAAAATAATTCCCAAAATCCTGAAAATCCCCGAGCCCTGTACATTTTGCAGATAAGCCCTCAAGCTTTTCTGTAATTATGTTTAAGCATTGTCTTTTTACAGAAAAGTACCTAAACTTTTCTGTAATTATAATTTAGCCCCTATCTTTTTACACGAAGTTCCCTAAAGTTTTCCTAATTACATATAGGTCCCTAGATCTTCTCTGTAATTACAAAAAAGTCCTCTGTAATTACAGATGAGCCCCCAAAACTTCAAATATTCATATCTTTTCAACCATATCTCTGTTTTGGGCGATTCTTGCGCCCATTCGTTCGTGGAAACGCATAGTACCTCATGATACTATTATTGGAGCACCATCTTATACCTAGACATCATCAATGACGCAAAACCCTCTCACCTATTATATCTTTTCCCGGCAGTTATGCGATGTCAATCTCGCACGTCGCAACTATTGGTCATCCAAAACCTAACCAATCGTGTGATGCTAGTTATCTTTTACCCTCCACACGACAACACACACCCCGCTCTTTTCCTATTTTACATATTCATTCCTTTACCTGCTAACAATAAATCTTTCATCGTTCCAAACCTAGCGATCCTCGTGCCGCTTCACTTCTAAAAACCTGTAACCTTCTATACCACAAATCCAACTCAAAACCTAGCCTTGATCAATCATCGCTCAATCAAACTTAACCTAACAATGCCTGCAGCACCTATTCCAAAGCCCTCACCAAATCCTACCAAACCTTATCAATTCGTCGTCCTCTTTTATAAGTGGTATTTTATTGGATCTTATTGGAGTTACTGCTTCGTTAATTACTAATTGTCTTTATTTGATCTTAGTGTTTTATCTGCAGTCGTGCATACATGTCATACATACTCACGTACACGTACCATCGTCGTGCGTCCGACGCATGACAACCAACTTAATAAATAATAGCTTGGTCTTAGTAATTAATCAATCTAGTAAGTAATTAATAGCTAAGTCATCTTTAGTTAACGATATAAGGTATAGGAGCCCTAAGCTGACCAAGGTTTGAATTATCTACGGTATCAATGAAACCGAGCTGCAGCGATACGACCGATTTTCGCGAAAATCGAGGAAACCGGACAAAAATTTGAATTCAAAAACTCAAAAACCGACCGATATCGTCGAAAATCGACCGGTTTTCAGTGAAAATCGACGATTTTTACTGAAAATCGAGACAGTGAGAAAAACCTCGAAAAAACATGGAAAAAATGTAGAAAAAATCGCCATGACCTTTGCTAAATATTTCCAATATGCTTAGACACACATTGACAATATAGTATGCATAAAACATAGCACAAGTCATAATAACTCCAACATAAATTGTCTGACATAGTTCATGAATAAATACAATATACAACATAGTTTTCAATATACTACACATAGTTTTGGACATATTACAACAACAGATGCTCATTAACATACAAGCACAGATAACAATAATGCTCATTAACATCAATAGTTCATTTTTCATCAAAGTGTCCTGAGTTAGTTCATTTTTCGTTAGTTCATTTATCATCAATATCACAATTTTGCTACTTGAATTAAAACATCAGACATTCATCTTGATATTCCTCTTGAAACAAACTTTCCTACAAGCTTCATTATGGCATTGCAAATGTATGGGTAATTCAGATAACGAATGTATAATTTCATTTTATTTTTATATATTCATATGCAAGCATATTTTGTATTGCCAACAAAAATCGGACACCCATCCACGTTCTGTTTCAGTCCATAGGCCATCAATCGAACATACTAGCGCTAAACAAAATAACTCATGCATACATCAAAGAAACAGAAAAAAGAAAAAAAAAAACCAATCCTCACCTGCGCAGAAGCGACGCCTCGGCTAGCCGCGCCGAATCGGCCGGTTACCGAGCGGCGGAGGCGGCTAGCCGAGCGACACCGTCGGTAACCGACGCCGTCGATCTGGCCCGGCTTCGAATCGACGCCGCCGTTGATTACCGCGCCCAAATCGTCGATTATCGGGGCGACGGAGGCGGCACGGCGTCGGTGGCCACCTTCGCGGCGGCGGACCTCACCGGAAACCGGTCGGCGACCAAGCGGAGCGGGGAGGCGCCGTGCTCGGGGCGAACTCGACGCGGCGATGTGGCCCAGCCACCAATAATGGAGTCCGACATTTGGGATAAGGTGAGTTTTCCTTTTTTTTTTCTTTTTTTTTCCGCCCAGAAATCTTCGATGATTTTTTTGCCCCATCAAACGAATTCTGATTCGGGTTATTGTTCCACCAATCTTCTCCAAATTTCTTCTAGTTTATTTACATATTTTTTATTTCAAATTTTGTCAAATTTTCAAAAAATTTCAAATTTGAAATTCGAAAATCGGCGAACCGGACTTACCGGACCGGACCGGTAAGTCCGGTTTTCGCGAAAATCGGCCGGTTTTTGTCGATTTTGAAAACCTTGAAGCTGACACACCTTGTACTTCGTACACGTGTTGCATGAACCTTTATATAGGTTACTACCTGTATGAAGGCTAGGGCCACGAATGTACGAAGAACACGTACACACGCTGTCCCTGTCACTTCATGCATTCATGCTCTTCTCTTAGTGTTTAGCATCTCTCATTACACCAAAAGCCATAGAGTACGATGCATCACCCCTAATGGCCTTTTTAAAGAAACAAAACCTTGTTAAAGTAAAACTGGATGCATCATCCGTGTTTTGAGTCTTTTGTTCTTCATTTGCTTTCTATCGGTTTTGTTGGAGTTAATTGGATCTTATTCGGCTCTTTTTGCTTTCTATTTTCTTTTGCGGTAGTTTATTTATACGTAGTATTTCTATGCGTTAGATTACGCGAGAATCGAGGAAGAGCCAGAAGAATCCAAGTACTCGTCGAGAAATCTCAGGTCAAGACCCGTCGAAAGATACGAGCTTCTAGAAAGGACTCGAAGGCATCAACTTCGACAGAAAAGACTGAAGACCCAGAACTTAAAGATTAGGAAAGCGATTATCAGGCAAGCCCTAACTCCCCCCCTTGATCATATTGATCCTATGATTGCAAATAATCCCACTTAGAGCCTGTTTTCAAATAAAGTATGCATGATATTTAAAAGTAATTTACAAGCTTAGTATGTCCTACATACTTGTTGATTGCCATGCCTTGTTTTTGCTTATCATGATTCCTTGTTAAACCTAGGAACCCACATCAATAATTCTTTAATGATGTGTTGGATTAAAACGCTGCTTAGGACTTGTCACACGTGTACTTAATTAATCTTGCTCACATGCTTTTGTGTTAAAATGTGTGAGTGCTTGGTGGTGTGAGTAAATGTGAAAATGGGTGGGAGTGGTGTTAAAGTGCAACCCATAGTGGGGAATGTTTTGGACGGGAGCAAGCGGGATAGTCCTCAGTGGGGAGGCTATCTCTAGGACGCTATTCCTCGTGGAGGATAGCTATTGAAGATGCTTGCTTCGGTCGTATAAGGACCGGTTCATGTGCCGCCTAACCTAGCACTTCCCGTACAACCACAAGCCTTGTATGGGAAAGGTTTAGAACCACACCCTACTATAGCGTTCACCCGGTACCCACCTGGCGGCAGGAGTTGCAAACGGAAGCCAGGAGAAGACTCGACGAGATAGGCGTCGAGTCCGGCATGTGGAGACAGTTCTGGCCTTCGATGATGATGGAAGCCCCTGGTCGCAGTATTTCCGTGGTGGTGCCGTGATGACGCCAAGTAGGTACGGAACCATTAGTATCCAGTCCAAGCCATGGCAGTGGGGAGGACTGGGTACCTTGTGGGGAAAGTGTACAACCTCTGCAGAGGATAAGAATCTATCCGGATAGCCGTGTTCCACGGTATTGGACAACGCGAAACCTATGGCCACACAATGATTAGTCTTTTCTGTGTGAGTTATCATTGGCGTGTTTTTGGAAAACACCGGCGTGAAGCTGTGCGCTGGTTTCCTGCCAGCACTAAAATTTGGGAACTGGCGGGATGGATTGCATCTCCCCCAGGGCCAACCAACCCCACTAAATATAATGACAATACCTGAATGTAGTTTGTGAACTGTTTTGATTTCAAAAACAACCATTGCATAAAGTTGGCTTTCTGCCGATATGATAAACCACAGCCTCATCCTTGTTTATACCCTTGCATATATTTACCCCTTGTGTTAGGGTTTGCTGAGTACCTTATGTACTCACGCGTTTGCGATTGATGTTTTTAGTAGGAGAAGTCTTCGTAGGAGTCGACGACGCCTTGGTTTTCGGTTCTGCTTCTCAAGTCTGCCTGTGGCTTGGGTCGTGCTTTCCGCTGTATGTGTGTGTTTGCTTCGCTTTTATTTGACGGAAGGATTTGGATACTTCTGCATCCTTGTCGTACCGCCACTAAAGGTTCAATATATCAGGTACTATACCTATTTACCTATTCGAAGTATGCTTGTGATTACCATATATGTGTTCCTGTGCGTATCAGCTACTGATCCAGGGACTGATACATGATGCACAGAGTACTCCAGAGATGGGGTACGACAGCCCGCCGCGCTGCTGCGCCCTCGCGCCGCGCTGCTGCGTCCTGCGGAGGAGAGAGAGAAGGAGCGAGAGAGGAAGACGAACAGAGGAAGAAAACGATTCAAGCGTTTCTGTGGTGGGGGTCGCGCGATGCGTGGCGGGCCTGCCGGCTCCAATAATGCGTCAGCTCTCTGGGTCATCGGTTGGAGATGCGTTTTTGTAGTTTTGCACCCCATATCTCATGTAAGTCCCAAAATAGAACATCCGTTGGAGATAGTCTAAAGGACGTGGGAATAGGTGAAAGAGGATTATTATTGCAAAGAATGCTATGCTAAGCGTATTAAGATCCTCCCCCTCGGTACACGGTGACTTTGTGTGCCATTGAATCATTGACATGTGGACCTAATACTACGGGGACCTATGTGTAAGTGAAGGAACCCAATCAAGCACGGCTTATATAATGGTCTTTTTATGGTAGTCCCATCTCCTTTATCTTGTTGGTAAGATGCAAGATAAGAAATGAATTCCGACTTTTCATTTTCTTTCCAGTTAGTCCCATGCGGTGGTGGTGAACCCCGCTAATATTTAATGTCCGGCAGCGAGCTCGGCAAATAAGAACAGCCCTAGTGCGTTTGTGCCTGCTCGAGCGGGCGTTACGCGAGCCGCCGACTCTATTCTCTCTCTTGTTTTCTCTTGCCTCCATGTGGGATTTAGCCGGCTCTTCACCTCTTATAATACTTGCTCTTAGGAAAGTGGGTTTGTTTGGGCCGCCTCCATTCATGACGTCCAACACTATGTCGGTCCAGTAGCATGTCATATGCTCGTTCCTGACAGCTTCTCGACATGGTGCCGGACTCGACCACCTAGCTCATGAAGCCACGGTACGCCTGGCTGGGCCAGCGGTTAGAGGTTGAAGAAATGGTGAGGGTTGAAGCTTAACAAAAGGGGGCACATGCTCCCTTAAGGCGCGAGCGATCGTGTGTTAGTTGCTTTCTTTCACGATCTTTGTTGCATGCATTTTTTTCTTTTTTCTACATACCGTCTTCGTTGCCTCAATCAAATTCCAGCCCCTAACCGTTGATGCTTGATTCCATGCTAGTGTTTTCCGACTCCTACACGAACAACACCATATTCAGATTTAAAAGCGGGTAGCTCCATATTTTTTTAGTTCTTATTTTATTTTTACCAAAACGGTAGAGTTTTGGATACTGATACATCCTGGACATGGCCTCAGTAGTTCCTAACAGATCATCTAGTTTGTCATATATTGATGTGAATGGGTCTTTAACTGAAGCCACGTTCTGGGTTTGACTCTTTGTGGAAGAGAATTTCATATTAGAGTTAAAAAAAATCATCTTGTTTGTTCCATGTTGAAGCACAGATTTAAGATCCGGCTCAGGCGTTTGTTGTTCTTAATATGAGATATGGTGCCTTGTATGAAGGTGAGAGAGGTTTGAGAGTTTTCTCGGCCTGCGTGAGAATATTTTCTTTTGAGTAAAGTTCATGATCGGTCCCTAAACTTGTATGGGGTGTCATCTAGGTCCCTGAACTCTCAAAATGCATATTCAGGTCCCTAAACTTGCGAAAGTGTGTCATTTGGGTCCAACATTCCGAAATTACCCCTCTTGTTGCTAATGTGGCTCCATATAACCATAGTTTGTCATCTTTTTATCTATAATTATTGCATCATGTAGTCTAATTTTGTCCTTTAGCGTGAATTTAATGGAAATAATAAATTGGGAAAAGAAAGAATATGAAAAATTATTTTTGAATAGTTACCATCGGCATCCATAATGGTAATTATGTCATTTGGCGTGAATTGTAATGGCAATAATAATTTGAGGAGGGAAAGAGTATGAAAAATCATTTTGAATTACTAGCTCATCGGCGGTTATAAGGGTATTTTTGGTACTTTGGACCTAGATGATACAATTTAGCAAGTTTAAGGACCTGAATATGCATTTTGAGAGTTCAGGGACCTAGATGGCACCCTGTGACAAGTTTAAGGACCGCTGGTGAACTTTACTCTTTTCTTTTTAGCAAAATGCATGGGGCTGTCTTATCCTGCGGGTTGAGTTTTTTTTTCTTTTTGTGATGTTGATGACGGATGCATAATGTTCTTCCCATAAGTGGTTAGACAGATAAACTTGAGTCAAATCTCGAACTTGAACGATATATAGAAATAGGTCACTGACCTGACCTTGAACACTTGAACTCATTTTTCACCATTGTCGTGGTCTATGGGGCCTCAACTTGTCTAATTAGACTGACATATTTTCGTCCAACTGCCTGATTTCATTTGTCAGGCAGTCCTGTTGGGCGTTGGTGCCGCATACTTATGTTTTTGAGGCGTCGCCTAGGCGTTGTGGCGGGAGTGTTTCGCCACAGGACGCCACAGGATTTTAGTTACGCCACAGCGCTTCGCCTAGTTGTCGCCTAGGAGCTGTGACGGGGGTGAGTCGCTACAGGACGTCAACGCCTTAAAACATGGCCGTGGACCGAACGTTTTGTCATACCTTTGTCCGACGAAATAAAAAAAATATTTTCTTGCAATATAAAGGAGGATTTGGGCGCAATATAAAGGCGGCTGCTGTGGGCGGATGTTGTTTCCTGAACGAACCCGGATGTACGCAAGGGAACGAAACACTCGATCGTTATTGTTTTAATTTGGAGACTAGCTAGCACTGCGCGCCTGTTTCTGCTTGCGAACTTCACAATATATGCGATGCATCAGTCTCGATGATCGATGCTTATTGCCATTGGTAGTAACTGTTATCAATTTATCATGAAACAATTCTTCCTAGCATGTAGATAAGGCGGTGCTCGTCTACCATGCACATGAACACGCATGCTCCTCGAGCGATTGCAGGCACATTTCTAGGGCAGTGTGTGCTGCGCCGGCGGCGGGCCCTGGTCGACGCACTTGACACAGAGGCAGTCGTTGAAGGTGTCGCACTGCCCGCCGTCGTAGTGGACGGCCTCGCACTTCTTGGCGCAGTTCTTGAGCCCTCCCTTCTCGCGGCACGCTGCGCTGTCCGGCGACGGGAACGACAGGCACCACGCATCCACGCCTGAATCTGCTCCATCAAATCGATCAATTAGTTCCTTTCGTTAACTACTAAACTTTCATATGAAACAGAATTTGTACATCACGAGGGCACTAGCTAGTCATGTGCTCAGACGTGCTCAACTTTCATGTGAAACAGAAATTATGTACTAAGACGTGGGGGCTGTTCGTTTCATAGGGGTCTAAAATTTAGAAAGGTCTAAAAAAAAATCTTATTATTTAAGAGTATTAAATAAAGTTTAATTATAAAACTAACTGCAGAACCCCTGGTCTAATTCGCGAGACGAATCTAATAAGGGTAAGCAATCCGTGGTTAGACGATGGTTACTGTAGCATGACTGTAGCATGACTGTAGCAAAACATAGCTTACTTAGGCTCGTTAGATTCGTCTCGTAAAGATGTATCCATCTGTAAAAAGGTTTTGTCATTAGACTTTATTTAGTACTAGATTCTCTTTATTTAGAGGTCTCTAAAATTTAGCGCTAAAAGAAACGAAAGCCGTGCTCACCAAAGGACATGAAGACTAGTGACAGAATAATCAAGGCGGATGCACCGACAGCTGTGGCCTTGCAAGCCATGGCTGAAGCTTGGGACTGAGGGATTTGTGTGATTCGAGATGTTGTTAGGACGGGGAAGAGGGAGTGGACCTGGATTACTTATCGTAGGAGTACTGTGTGGAAAGGCTTATATATGCAAATGAAGGGCAACTTTAATCTTGCACTAAATTAAATAGGTCTTAGAAATGATATTGAGAAACTTGTACGGCATTCATTGGAACTTTTAGTAATGGAGCAACATTCAGGCCTCTACATTCAAGGATGACTACGGTCCGGTTAGTAACTCATGAAGAGCGACTAAACCAAATACAGTAACTTATGGCAGTACTGAAACGACGTAAGAGAAGGCACATGCAAAGTCTACGTATTTTGGTGTGGTTTGAAGAACCGCTAGCTAATTATCTCATTTTTTCTGAAATGAACCTTTTAGCTATGCCTCTATCAAGAATTTTAATACTACTTACAACTTTTGACATCTCAGCTAATACAAGACTTACCAGAGGCGAAGATCAAGACAAGTAGCGGCAGAAGGAGCAATGTCGCCGAGATTTTGCTCGCCATGGCTGCAGCCTGAACTTTGACCGACTGATGAGAGAGATCTGTGGAGATGATACCATTTGGCGTCATAGTGTGTTCCTACTTATACTGCTGGGTCGGGTCGGGGCCATGTAGTTGAAGGAAACATATTGATACACATGGGAATATTTCGTAAATTTTGTAATTTTGGCAGTAATATATAATTGGCCGTTGATATCGGCAAGGTAGAAAGATTTTGAAATGGGGCAACGGACATAATGGAAGGGACGGATTTTTTTTTTTTTTTTTTTTGGCATGATGGAAGGAACGATTTAATGCTCTGTCTGTCTTATTCCATTTGACAGAGAGAATGATACACACGGGAAGTATTTCCTTATTTTTTGTAATTTTGGCATGCAGTAATATAATTGGTCGTTGATATCGGCAAGGTAGAGTTCCCAAAAAAAAAAAAAAATCGGCAAGGTAGAAAGATTTTGAAAGGGGCAACGGATATAATGGAAGAAACGTTTTTTTTTTTTTTTGACATGATGGAAGGAACGATTTGATGCTGTCTTATTCCGTTCGAGTATTTGACAGAGTGTCCATTTGAAAAATGTTCCACACGAAAATATTCAAACTTCAATGCAAAAAATGTGCCACCTACATCAGTTCGTGTTTTTGCTGTGTTGTGAGAGAAACATAGAAGTGCTTGTGTTCTGGTGCGCGTTCTTGCTCATTGTGTGTGTTCTTCTTGTGTGTTCCACCAAGAGAGAAAGAGAGATAGCTGGGCCAACAAACGGCGGCACCGCCAGGCTGCTGCACCAGGGCGCCGACCTGGCCAATGGCGTCGTGCTCCACGGGGACGCACGCCCAAGGCGGTGGAGAAAGCGATCAGCAGCGGCTCCAGGGACGCCATCGGCGCTTGGATTTGGACAGAGGAGGCTAACTGCCACATCAGTGATCTGAGCCCGGTCTCAGGAAGGACGTGCATATTTCGTTGCAGAACTAACTTCAGGAACTGACAACGCTCGGCGTCGCGGCGCTAGTGCATCGTCGTGGAAACCGTAGGCGCGCCCGGTCCTGGCGGTGTGGAGAACTGTTGATTTTCGGCCCAACCCACATGGAAACTCATGGATGTTAACCAACCCACATGGATCAAGTCATGGATGTACTGATGTGCATATTTTTTTCATGAAATTAACTAGTTCCCAACTTGTATTGAACGACTTTGATTTTGGCATGTTTCATGAAACTGAGTGACGTGGTTAATTTTTTATTCGAGAATTACTTTTATTCTTTCTTATCTTTAGGTGTTGAGAAATTTAGGCGCTTGAAGACCTTCCAACTCAAGTCTTTGAATCTAGTTTTGGACTTGAAAACTCCAAAGCACTCATCGCGCCTCTTCATAAAACATTGCGAAATCAAATGAAACTTCACTGCTAATCAACTAGTAACTGTTTATCAGCGATCCTCCAATAACACTTTTAACTAGGGAAAGAAGCTTCCCTAGTGAAACTACCCTATCGCTAACAACTGAAACGATGCAACCTAATTATTCTTCCCTAGTGCTAACAGCATGCCACTACTCGAATTCTCCGGTTTGCCTAGGATTGCCAATGGCCAAGACAACGACGACGTTTCAATTTCAAACGCCGGCCGGCCCGCCTACGCCTGGTTGCCAAGACAGTTCATGCAGGTGCAGTCGCCGAGGCGGCCGTTGGGCAGGACGTCGCAGTGGCCGCCGCGGTACTTGTAGACAATGCACTGAGCGGCGCAGCCGGCGAGGCCGGGGGGACTCCGGCAGGCGTCCACGAGGGCGGGCACCCGGATCATCGGGCAGTTGTCCTTTTCTGTGTAATCAGTTTCAGTTGGAAGACAATATCGTCAGAACCGAGTGCGTGGATCACGCGAGCCAAGAATGGAACTCAGTTGTGCGATCAGGTTACGTACCTGCTGACATCATCGCCGGCGGCGGTGGGGGCGTTGGCGTCGGCACCGGGCCGGCGCGGCGGGCCACCGGCGGTGGGAATTCACTGGCGTCAGCTTGAGCGCCTGCACAAGTAACCCGGTGTAACCGATCGATCAGTCAAATCAATCCAGCAAGAAACAGAGACTATGCACTTGCGAGGTTAGAACGTGTAAATAACTTGCACATTAATGTGATATTCACATGGATCTATCCATGTATGCTAAATCAGTACGCTTACCAGCGACGAAGAGCACCGCGATGAGAAGGACGAGCAATGTCGCTGACATATTGCAAGCCATCGCTGCAGCCGGAGACCGATCGAATGTTGGAGGAGAAGAGGGTGAATAAGGGAGACGGAGCTGAAGAAGATGGTGCCGAATGGTGTCGTGGGATGTGCCTATTTATAGGCATCGCCTGACGGTGCCATGCATGCGTTTGCGTCCGAACGAAACATGGCATGCATTTTTTCCTTAAAAAAAAACTATGGCAGGAAAGCGATGATATGGATTGGCCAGGAATCTTGGCAGATCATATTGGTAACATGTAGAGGAAGGAATGATTTCGACAGATGATATTCGTTTGACAGAATAGCAAGTATCAGCGATGAGGAAGAAAGGTTGGATCTACTACAGATTGCTAACTTAATTTTTAGCTTCTCCATTACTGGTGCGGAAATTTGTTGAGATTTGCTAGTTCTCAAGCGATTTTGATTTTGCAAATCTCCTGGTCATATTTTTAGAATAAATTAAATGTAAATATAGAACATTCATTTCATGACGTTGTAATATTGTCTAATTAAATCTGAAATATTGATCCCTAGTTTAGATTCGGAAAGGCTCTCTTACATAGGTAACTAGGGTGTTGCATATCTCTTGATCATAAACTATGGAACTAAATTAAATACACATCTGAAATATGACATTTTTTGTTGAAGCTAAAATATTTTTGTTAATTCTGTGAAGAGGTAAAGATTAAAAGAGGAGATGTAGATGATCAATATCTAATGGCTGAGGCAAATCTCAGTCTCGTGAGACAAACCCATGTACCAATAAGATCAAAAAAAAAAACATGTACCAATTCATGCATGGTAATTAGTCTGATAAACTCCTACTGAATAAGGGAACTAATAGAATGCTAATACATTTGTAAAAATCACCAATTCATGATTGAAAGGAATTGATAGCGACAACAGACGAGGAACCTAAAGTAATGCCTTGGGGTTACGAGCGACAGAAGGTTGCGCAAAAGTGTTTGACCATTGGCACTAATCTCCATTTGACTCTGCTGTTAGTACAATCATGGATCACTTCAATCGTAACTTCTTATTCATGGGCTCACATTACAATCAATGAATAAATCGACAAACCATATGATCCATCCCACAATTCCATACCGAGTAGATGATACCAGAGTGCTACAGAGAAAAGTTTTACCCCTGCTAAAGCTACATACAAGTCATGGATTTAAATCCATTTTGCTTGTGTTCAACATTATAGCTTATTCCAAGCCACGTCTAGAAAGGAAAAAAAAAAAAGGCCGACAAAATTGCAGCCTTCCTAAGGCTACTGGAGGATTCTCACTTATCAGAACATCAATGCTTGGCGCTGACAAGAGCCATGTGGGCGATCAGATCCAGAACACGGTTGCTGTCAAAGCAATAAAAACTCATTAGCATGTCCATTTGAGATTTTGAGGCACGCCATAAATAGAGAAATAATTTGCAAATGCTCACCTGTAGCCCCACTCGTTGTCATACCAAGAGACAAGCTTCATAAAGGAAGAGCTCAGTCCAATACCAGCCTTGGCATCAAAGATGCTCGACCTGAGACAAAAATACAGTGATGATATCAGCACCCTCCAGTAAAGGCTAAAGTCCTTTATCTAATGTATTCAGATTTAAGTAATCACCTAGCATCACCGACAAAATCATTGGAAACAACATCCTCGTCTGTGTAGCCTAGAATACCTTTCAGAGCTCCCTCTGATGCGGCCCTGAAAATAAGAGGTGATGGGTCAGATCCATTGTAGTCCGGTAAACAAATATGCGCATAGTGATCTCTCCTCTAATACATAGTCAAGATGGTAGCAACACTGCTTTCAACTGAAATTTACCAAGACCTTCTGTTAGAGTCAACATCACCTATCTTTTGAGCTACAGTTTGTGCAACTGCAGGGGAGCAAGATGTAAACCGAGAAATTTTGTTACCCCTATCTATATCCTTTGCACACTACAACTACATCCAGTAACAGCACATCATAATCTCTGGAGTACTGTGACCACATTACAGGACCACAAATTATTAACAACCCATTTAACAATAACTTCTGTGGAAGCATACATATTACTTAACAAACAGGAAACCAATAGCTGCAAGGTGTTGAACAAGGAGTCAAGGAACCAAACAGAAGTAACACACAATATGCATGAACAAATGATACAGTTAAACATACTTGATGGCTGCTTTCACATCATCATAGGAGGCACTCTTCTCAATCCGGCATGTCAAGTCCACAACAGAGACATTTGGTGTTGGAACTCGAAAGGCCATGCCAGTGAGCTTTCCATTTAGCTCTGGGAGGACTTTCCCAACAGCCTGTCGGCAAAGTGAAACCAGTCAGCCAAAAGAAAAAATTCAAAATAAATATGGCATGCCTTTCACTCAAGCTACCTTTGCGGCACCAGTGGAGCTAGGAATTATGTTTTGGGCAGCACCACGACCGCCTCTCCAATCCTTCATTGAAGGACCATCAACAGTCTTCTGGGTGGCTGCAAAATAAGCATTTAATACGAATTTAAAGCTGAAGATAACAGAAAAAGACTGTATAACCGGTAACCAACCTGTTGTCGCATGAACAGTGGTCATGAGACCCTCAACAATGCCAAATTCCTCATGGACGACCTGCATAACATTGTCTATCAATAAGCATAACTGGAACAGCAGCGGTTATGAAGCTAAGGAGCAAAAATATTTATGTGATTGTAATGTAATGCGAGTATGTTACTCGACAGAAACTGAGCATTGGAATAGGGAAGTGACCTTGGCAAGTGGAGCAAGACAGTTTGTGGTGCAACTTGCATTAGAAACAACATTCATCTTGGGATCATAGCTGTTCTCATTTACTCCAACAACAAACATGGGTGCATCTGCTGATGGTGCAGATATCACCACTTTCTTGGCGCCACCCTAAAAATAAAGCAGCAAGGACCTCATGATTTGTTTGATTAAAAAAGGTATGCAGCCCTCTGTAGAGGTCATTGGTAAAGAACTGGTACACGAACCTTCAAGTGAGCTGATGCTTTCTCAGTCGTGGTAAAAACACCAGAAGATTCAACGACATATTCAGCTCCATAGTTACCCCATGGAATCTCTGCAGGATCCCTGAAAATAGTGAAGCAACAAAATGCAAATTCTTAAATACATGTCAAAATAAGTAATAAACCATACCGGTAAAAAAGTTTAAAAGCTACAGAACCACGAAATACTCAATACTGAAATAGTAATGCAGAACCACAAAAAAAAAACATTATATGAGCATGGAAAGCGGAAAAGAAAGGGAGTGGTGCAGCACACAAGATATCAACACTGCACTGCTCGTGCTCCAGGCATAAATAAGTTCAATGCTGCTATAAATTCATCAAAACACTGTGCATTGTACACATTAACGACATCTCTCTAGTCTAGGTTATAAAGTATGATGGGGTATCGAAGAAGCAGGGAGAGTTAAACATTTACAAAGTGATCAAAATAACTAAAGTTCAAGCTACCAAATAGCACATAAACAAGGGTATGAGTTTGCAAGAATTCATCAAATCCTACTTTCCTAGCAAAATTGCAAGAGATAACATGAAGAATAAACATACACATAATATTAAAACTCCGCATAGACCCATACTATTAGAGAACACAGATGAGGATTCAAATGTCAATATTACCTTTTGCTTGTAATAGTGATTTTCTTCCCGTTGATCTCTAGGGATGAATCATCCAAAACCTTGATAGAACCTTTAAATGGACCATGAGTGGAGTCATACTTGAACATATAGGCCTGGAAAAAGGAGGATTAGTTTTAAAAAAAATGAAAAATAAAACACAAACACAACCTATGCTAGATCTCATGGATATATGGAGTTTTTCTTCCTATAGTAAAGGACGAAATGCCATATTATAATTAACATAGCCAAATTCCCATGGGCTATATCATTCTAGAGGATTTTTTCCATTCAGTAAACAGATGCTTCATAAGGGAAGCAATTGAAAATTATGCTTTCGTACACAACATACCATGCAAGTATAAATAAGAATTAATTATCTTGTAACGTAATAGTGATCCATGTTCATATTTTAGTTGCTTCCCTCATGAAGCATCAGTTTATACTGAATACAAATAAGCAGTTGGCACCAAAATATAATATGTAATAATCAAATCATTTCACATTGCTCCCTTACCATGTACTTAGCATCAATGAAAGGATCATTCACAGCGACAACTTCAATATCATCTCTGCTGGTTGCAATTCTCAAGACCAGCCTGCCAATCCGTCCAAACCCTACAACAAGAAACACCGGTAAGAAAGAACCGGGAAGAGAGCTACACCTAGTTTTGATTTTCTCTAAGAACATAAAATTGAATAAGCAAGCCAAGTGGGATTCAGTTGCTCAAAGGTTAGCTAGTGCATCGAATACTCAGCTGAAAGCAGTATCGTAACAACTTATTAGTGCATTTGATTGTAATGCATCCTATATATCAGTGCAAAAGGCAGGCTAAGCATCAAGACAAAGATGCATTGATCAGCACGGCCCGTGGAGGTCAATCGTTGATCTGTCTCATCAGATTACAACATTTCCATTTCAACATGGTTCCTAGGGTTGTAACTAAAGGGCTCACCGTTGATGCCAATCTTTGTCTTCTCCCCGCTCGAGTACTCTAATAAAACAACAGAAGAATCACAGAAACATAAGTCCACCGCAGGCTGCAACGTTCTCTTCAAATAATTGTGAACCCAGCAACAACTTACGGGGAACAGAAGGAGGCGCCTGGGTTGCTATTGCCCTCAGTGGCTCAATGTTCCTAGCACTTTTGTACACAACAAGTTAAACATACCATACCACTACCTAAGTATAGTAAAGTCGAAGTTACAAAGCAGTGAGAATTGAGGCATCAGGATCAGGCGCTTACGACGAAGAGGAGGCCGCGAAGGAAGGGAAGCTGCTGCCAAAGGGAGCTGAGCCGGTTGTCCTCACGCAAGAGACCTGCAACATTGATTGAAGCCGAGTCGCGTCAGCGTGAAAGCGTCCATTGAAAATTGCTAGGAAACTCGCGTCTCCACACATAAGGAGGGAGCACATTGTAATTTCAGTAAACGAAACAGGAAACTGGTGTCCTTGCGCTGGGTACAGGGGGGACAACAAAACAGGAGGCTGTGGGCTTCTAGTCTAGAAACAAACAACACCAGGGACAAAACACTAAACCACAACGATTTGGTACGCAACCAAACATACGGTGCATTTTGCATAGCACATACTGTTGAGAGCCGCACCGAAGTACCAAACCAGGATCGGGACCAAATCTAGGCACAGCAATAAACCACGAAAGGACCACGCAACCACCCGCGCGGGCCGCAGTAAATTGCTAGCGAGATCTCCGCAAATTCAGGGAAGTCGAGAAGACGGAGAGCACGGGCGCCGGGAGCCATACCTTGACGGGGTCGGCGGCGGGTCGGGATCCGACGGCGGCGGAGGCGGCCGCGGCGCGGAGAGGGACGGAGAGCGCCGCCATGGGGAGGAGATGGGGAATGGGTGAGCAGATTTCGCGTGGTCAGGTGCGCTAGGGTTTGACCGGGACGGGAGGGTTTTGCCTTTCCGGGGGTCGGAAGCGTCGGAGGCGAGTGAGCAGGAGAGGGGAAGGGGAAGGTGGCGGCGGCGCGAGGACAGACAAAGGAGGCTGGAGGAGGACGCCTTCTAATAAAAAAAGGTGGCCGCGCCGCGCAACGTGCAGCGTTCCGTGGGGGTAGGTGGTTGGCTGCCCGTGCGCCGCTCCGCTCGGCTCACGCGTTCGCCACGCTCCGCTTTGCGTCGTCGCCTACCACCACCACTCCACGGCACCACCACCCACCGAACCTCCCCAGACTTTGGGCCATTAATATACTGCTAACCACTCCGGTAAAGACAATTAGGGTCGCGTCAGGGCTCGATTAAGAAAACGGAAAGCAATTGCGATTCGTCTATGCGCTGGTTTTGACCGTATCGATCGATCTTTCTCCATGAAAATTGGGAGTATTGAGCTTGGTGTTTTCCTCTGATGTTCACCTACCAAGCCATTTTCAGGTGATCATGTTGGATTCGCGCTTCGCTTGGAGGCTTCTTTTTTATTTTCATTTTTGAAAGGCCAGTTGGTACAACAATGCATTTTCTTAGCTCCTCATTTGCCTTTCTTTCTCCCAAACGAATTTTGTATACCGGTGAATATAACTGTGCACGTTGTCCCTTTATGAACCATAACCGACACTTTGATGTCAACCTCAACGATAGCTTAGCATCTCCTTTCCTTGCCAGAATAAGTACCCAATGATTCAGCATTACGCTCTCGCCTTCCACCATTGGTCTGTACAGAAAAGAAAACGGTGGCAGATTCGATTCCCTTCCCACTCCCTCGATCGGTCACTCCGAGAAAAGTGCTCCATATATACTTCTACGTCGATTGCGACTTCCCATCACGCTCCACGGTTGAATCAAAAAGGTCATGCGAATCCTTTTAAGTATTTCTTAGGACGTCGTCATTGCAAATGCCACCGTAGGAACCTGTTTTCTGTTGCTGGTTACAGCAAGCCAGCCACTATCGAGTGATATCATTGTCGAACGGCTTTGGGAATGTGGGCCGAAAAGGCCTAGAAACACCCGTCCAAAGGTGTGACGACGGGCTGAAAACTGATATGGTGTCTCTGCTGGAAGCTCGGCCCACCAATCACATTTTACACCAGAAAAAATTTCGGAAGCTCGGCCCACCGAAATCTCAGACCCACCCAATGTCAAGGCGAACTTTTGAATTCAAAATTTCTTAAAATTTGAACAACTTAACTTCAAGGTTATGACTCAGTTCAAAACTGATTAAAATTTGAATTCAAAATTGGTTGGGGTGCGCCAGGCAAGGGCAGTAGTGCAACGCCCGAGCGACGCGTGAGGGCCCCAGTGGCAAGCCACTGTGGTGGACCCTCCCCCACAAAAAATAAGATTAATATCGAAGTGGGCACATGACCCACATATCAGATATTAAACTGATAAGAACAGATACTACACTTGATCTTAGCCAAAAGGCCGAGAAAGGTATGCTTTGGAACGGAGCCCTGCGCCTTATTTTGTAGGGAGCTCGACCGTCTCACCCCCTTCAGCAGGCGATGTGGTATTATTCGTTGCGATGCTGTGCCGTCGTGCCCGTGCGGGAGGAGCGCTGCCGCTGCCGTTCAGGCATACGGATATTTTCTTACGGCCCAATATGAAGGTGCGGCCCATGTACTCGGACAGCCCAGGAGCTCGGCTTGCATGTGGACAGCCCATGTACTCGGAACAGAAGGGAAATAAAAATCACCGGGTTACACGTGATAATTTGCAGCGACAGGAGCGTTCTTCTCTTTCTTTCTTTTTTCGCCTTGCTAAAGATCACCTCGCCTCCTGAAGTCAAGGAGAAGATTAGACTAATCCTCTGGTCACATTACACGGTTCTGTAAGTCTATCGGTGTTTGTTCCAAATGCATTATCTAAAGATAGAGTTGATTCAAAATATGTGATTTGTGCCCGTGGCTATATGCAGCCAATGCTTGCTGCTTCGTACCTAGAGTACAATTCATACGCATAAGCAAAGAAGTCAAGGTCATTGTTGGTGGCACAGTGGAGTTCTCAAAAAGCCATGGGGACGATGCACACACTCGTTTTAACTTTTCCCTGCGATACGAGCAGGATCGTCT
Organism: Eragrostis curvula; assembly: GCA_007726485.1. NCBI lineage: Eukaryota > Viridiplantae > Streptophyta > Magnoliopsida > Poales > Poaceae > Eragrostis > Eragrostis curvula. Next base: position 50,579,841 of record CM017439.1, read on the forward strand.
CGTCGACACTTAATTAAAGTTTAGACATCAATGTTACACTACTCTCCTAGTCACATTACACAATTCCACACGGAAAAGCAGGTCGTCGTCGGTGATCACAACATGTCACACTCTCTCAGGTCCTAACTAACAGTCCACTCTCAAACTCCCCGGCCAAGCTATCTGCCAGTTGGCCCAGCAGCCGTTGAGCCTGCACATGAGAATGCCATGATTCCTGCAGGCACCGTGCAAGTCTGGTGCACCGACGCGCCGTGCTTTTGATGTTCGGTTCCCGCTGCAGAGGATGCAGGGTCACTTTGTGGGAGGTGACAGCCGGCACCGTCAAGAGATCGCACCCGGCACCGTCGTCGCTTCGGTCGGACGCGACGCGACTGGCCGGCCTCACCCAACCGATCGATCACGCGAACCCACGAGCTCCGCGCGCTACAGGTCCGCCACGTGTCCCCGCGCCGTGCCCGCGAATTTAAACGTCCCCGCTCGCTCGCCACCCATCCGTTTCCAGTTTTTCACGCGCCTCTCTCCTCTCTCTCCCTCCCCAGCAATTCCCCATTTCACCAATCCATTCTCCGCCCAAATCCCCGGCGAGCCGGAGGGGAACGGAGGCGTGACCTTCCCCAATCGCCTCCAAATCCGGCGCGCCCGCCGAGGTGAGCTGGATTCGCGACCCCGCCTCGATTTATCCGTTCTGTTCGGTGATTGAGCGAGGCGTTCGTCGCCGCCAGCGATTCCCCCCTCTCCCTTTTTCGTTGGAGCTGTAGACGCATTATATTTGGGTTCGATTTAGAGCTGCGCTGTTCCACGGGATGCTTACTGCGGGGGGCCTCCGTTTGGTGGCGCGCTGGTGGTGACAATGCGGTTGCCGTTCTGGTGGTCTCGCTGTGCGGCGTGTGCGTGACGCTATGGCATTGTCGGTACGGTCGCGCGACGCTGGAGTTGGGTATCCGCTCCTGCGCCGTTCCAATCGCGCGTGGTTCCCATTGTATGGCTGTGTGCGTGTGACTGCTCTGTGTGCTGCAGAAGGTTGTTTGGTGTTCAGTATTTCTGTCATGGATCGTGTGTGCGATGTGGTCTTAAGATACATTGCTGTGGGTGATATTGATCATGAGGTGTTACGTGCTTGTTGTGTCCTTTTTTTCAAAGCTGATTCAACCACATAATTTGAGACATTGGGCGCATGTTTGATGATTCAGTGTGTCCGAGCTAGTTTTGTTTTGGTATGGATTTGCCCTCTGAGTGTGCGTTTCCCTCTAATTGTTCTTATTGCGGTGCTAAATTCCATATGTTTTTATTTCATAGTGGTGCATTGAGATCTGTACATTTATTGTCGTGTCCTGTGAGGCAGCATGTTCGCTTACTGTTTCTCTGTTTCCACATACTAATTGTCAGTTGTTTGACTCCTTGTTTGTTTATTGATTTCGCATGCTTTTGTCAGATGTATGCAAAGGAAGGATTTTCATCTGCCACTTGTTTTAGGTTTGCAGAAACTTGGTTGCTATTTATATTTTTAGGACACAGTCATGGCATATTCCTTTCCTTTTACTGTTTATCTTCCCGTTAACATGATGCGCGGTATACACACCATAAATATTCTTGCTGATCATCTGCAAGCTGTTTCACCTTCTATGTAAGTCAAGAACATAATGCACATTGAGGCACCAGGTTTTGTTTTACGTAATCAGAGATGAGGTACTGTATGGGGTCTAAATTTCGTTCTCTCTTCTATTTTCCTGCAGTTACCAACAGAAATAACAAGTCATTAGTCAAAATGCCAATAAGCTTCAAATATTGGGATGACTGTGTAGACCCAGAAGATATGAGGTTAATGTGGCAAGATCCTTACGTAAACAAAGAGTGGACAGATGCTGGGGAGGAGGAGGGACGGAAAGTTCATCTATCAAGGGACCCTGATGGCGAGGCATATCTAACACAAACTGAAATGATGGTGAGTGGTTCTGTAAAGCTTGATAATAATAGCTCCAGAACAATGTAAGTCATTAAAATAAGGCCATATATTTGTCCAACTTGTATTTCAACTTTCTACACATATCAAATCTCTGTCTATTTGTTACACCGACATTGCTTAGGTCAATATTGAACTAACCAGCTTCATATACTATAAAAAAAATAGATGGAGTATTGGTTCATTTGACATCATTTCCCAAGAAGGCTATCATTATTATATAGCACAAAAATAAACTCAAATTCTCCGAATATAAACAAAAAAACTATCAGAACTATGAAATTTCTTGCCAACATATTGTTTTCTTTTTCTATATTTAACAAAGTGGTTATTGATTATGGTGTTGGTCAGGGCTTTGTTATTTCAAGAATGCTAGAATTAAATTCACTGTGCTATGAAAATAAATATAACAAAGGGAGCCCTTTATTCAAAATTCTATATGTTGTTTGTGAAATTGTAGCTTCACTCAGCATACTGACTCTTGTGTACGTTCATTGATTCTTACAGGCAGTGGCTGTAATTACTGTTCATAGACATTTCAAAACACAGTTAGACCCGGTATTGCTTCTATTGCTCTATCTGTAACAATTATTTGCCCTTTTTCTATAATCTTCAAATTTTATTATGGATTACGACTGCGTTTTAATTTATTGTGACAACACATTGGTTGTGATGCTTCTCTGAGTCTGAGCATAGTAATCATGTGGGACAAAACAGAGATAGAATCCAGCTATTTTCCACAGTACATACCTCCACCTACTGTGTATCCCTGAAGATCCCGCTATCTTGGTACTGGTAGGTATCCTTGTGGACTTTGCTGAGCATGTTTCCCCCATCGTGCAGTATATGTTGGGCGCACTTGCAGAAATTGCAAGTGGAAGAAGACTCTTTGTAGATACCTACGAACGCAAGACCAAAGAAACCAAGGCTGGCATGATGCAGGTGACACCTGAAGTTGCTCAATGGCTTGTCAGGTTTTCATCAAGTCTGATAACACAATATATTAACTATTTTTATCTTTTATGTTCTCAAATTTAACTTATTATTTGCAAAAAGGGAAATGGGTTACAAGAGTTATGACATTGAAGATAATATCAATTTGCTGTACTGGCCCTTTGTAAATGTCTATTTTGGTGCTGCCTACGCAAAATGGCTCTTCTCTTGTGATGACAAGTACGCATTTCATTGGCACACTATGTTTTGCTATGAACTTCTATTGATATTACCATCTCTGATCTTTCAACAGCTGAAACCCAATTATATCTAAAATATTCTGCAGACAAAGAACCGAAGAATTTGTTGTTAGAGCCTATAAAGGAGGCAAAAAGAAGGCTACTCACAAATCAACTGCCCCGATTTTCCAACGTTATCTTTATGTGAAAGAGAGCTTATTGTCTATAAGGTATCGTGCTTAATAGTGCTTTTCCCTATTATACATTAAACTTTCTTATGTTTTGACACGGTGTGGCTCAACTAAATTTGTTACTCTCAGCACTTGTGGAGCATAAGGGTCTTGTTTTACAAATCTTGATTAGGTCTAAGACTAGTAAGGTCAAGTTGGGGTAAGATGGTTTAGTCTTTTAAAATAATAACTGGCTCCTGAGCCGAACTTGATTTGCTTGACAGGGTTCATAGGATTCATTTCAATTTTATACTCCTAATAAATAGCAATACTTGACATATATGAGGTGTTCTGATATATTAACAAGCAATATTCTTGTGATGACTGTATCATGAAGTGGATCTAATTAAGATATTGAGAAATCCGGGTTACATGCATTGTATGTCATCTAAATCTATCTTTTACGTGGCCTTAAAACTCCATACATCTCATCACATATCCCTTAAGGTTAGCCCTGTATAAAATTCACTGCGAACAAAGCTGTAGCCAGCTTCATAACTAAACTTTCTTATGTCCCTTTTGGAAGTCTGAGACTCCTGACATACTGTTTCTCTCTATTATTTGGCAGACAACCAGAAATATACAATGAGCTTTCACCTGACCGTTTGACACATTCATCAAGCACAGGTTTCCTTTTACTTGGTTCTATTTTATTCATTGTTCTATTTTATTCATTGTTTATTTTCTTGTTTGACATATATGAGGTGTTCTGATAAGGGGAAAACGTATTAACATATGATCTTCCGCCAAACAAAAGCTGATATCTTATCGTCAATTTTGAGTCAGGAGCACAGTTGATATACTGGGATTCCAAGGTATCAGAGGGAGATATGGATGCAATGTGGAAGCATCCTGATGTGGTAAAGGAGTGGACAAAATCTGGTGAGAGACGTGGAAATGTACGATTCTCTCAGGATGCAAAGAAAAGGCCGTATCTTTCTCGCGTGGAGGTGAAGGTATGATAGGAATATTGCCATCTGCCCTTGCTACTTCACATTCAGTAACTCCACTCTGTTCTAAAATATTGAGTAACATGTATTCTTGCATAAGGCCTGTTTTCCCTTCTTTATTTGCATAAAACTACACTTAAGCCTTCCATGAGTAGAGCTTCAATGTCAGAAATGGTCCGATTTGCAACAAACAAATCTCTCTGGTATTTTTCTTAAAAAATATTTCACTACGAGTTGTACAGCTTTATGGTTTCTACACTATAGATGTTTGGAGATTACAGAAGCACTACTCAACTACTGAATTTCAAGACTTTGTAAGGTCAGAGGAATATTTCATGTGGATCGAATGTAACAGAATAACACTATCGAATTGCCTAACCCACATTTGCACTATAGTAATAGGTGTCACTCGTAATTTGCTTGTTACCATGCCTTTAAGACATTCTGTTATGCTAAGTCTCAAAGTTCAGCAGGTGGTTTTGGGGTTGTCTGCAGTACATTAGCACTAGTTTGTTACTATTTTGGTATTTACTAGTCTGGAAAAGGTGAAAAGTCTCAACAGTCACTCCTTTTCTTGCGATATAACATGTGATTCTAAATGCCATGGCCAAACTTCAGAGGCGCTTTTGCTAATTTTTATAACTGCAATCAACTCATTTCTCATTTGACATGGACATTGTTTCTCATATAAGCCCTTTCTTACAGACTTGCTCAGTTTTCGTTATGATTTCAGGCCGTTGCCGAGATAACCATATCACGCCATTTGAGCTCAAGAGGAGTAAAACCGGTAAGTTTTGGACGGATAAGCATGTGTATTTCAAGCAGATAATGCAATGTGACAGACTTAATAGAAGATGCCACTTCTTGTATCAGTTCATTTCTTGATGTAATTTTTTGCAATTTTGTGAGATATTAACATGTTTTTTTGCAAAAAAAAACATATATTTTGTATCATCACTTAACTCTTAGTAGCATTTTCTTCTGTTAACATTGAAGTGCATGCTATGAATATTTTGTCTTCAGTTCATGCAACATCTTTGTATCTCCTGTGCATTTGATAGTTTTTATTTATTATTATGTATGGGTGTTATAATATTCTGTAAATGTCTGTGAATCCCTACTTCTAGCCTGTTGTGTTGAAACGTTACAGTACATTTTAGGATTGTCCATCACGTTAGCATAGCATATCATCTCCCTATAAATTGATCGATATGATAGTTAGTTGAGCTGACAATATTGTGATATATGTAGATGCCTGTCCCAGTAACAGTGAGTATATTTCTCGAGTTTCTCATAGCTTTATGAACTTTTTTTTTTACAACAGCTTTATGAACTCCTGCCTTGTAAACTATTATTCATTAGAATCTATATTTATTTATTAGAATCTCTATTTCTGATTGAAATCAGGAAGCTCTTGCGGCTCTTGCAGAGGTATGCAGTATGCGCTTTGTCCATGGAGTTAGTACTCGGACTGGATTGATGGGAATAGACTACCCTACTGCTGAATGGCTTTCGAGGCAAGTTTTTATAATGCACTTTTGCTATCCAAGAAGTTGCACACAGTATATAAAAGTTATGGTGAGCTAACCTGGAACTTCAGTAGGAGCTTAGTAGAGTTATATTTCGTAATGTTCATTCCAACAAATTGGAAACTCTCTTGTGTTTTACCTATCCTTGTTTCTTGTGCTAACTACTATGCCTCACAGTGTTATCCACTGTCCAAGATTGTTGAACTTCAGTTTTGGCCTATACTGCTCCGCTAGTATGCATGCAGTGATCAAAGTATATAAACCTAAAATTTGGATTCTTCCCATAGCTTCCTATGCCAGATAAAGTGAATTCTTTAGTAGAATATATAGGTACTAGGAATAGCTGTTTGCTTGCTCAGGCTATCAGATGTAAAACAGCCACTGCTCTGTCTATTGTAATAATATAAATTCTATGGAAACTTACCTGCAGTTTTTTGTATTAGCAGAGATTGTGGCTACAGGGCGTACACGGTCATCTCCGTGGATGATCTCTACAATCCTTTTGCATCCATGTACTTTGGTGCAGCTTACTTGGGATGGCTGTCACAATACGAAGGAAGGTCAGTTGAAAAAAGAGCTGACACTATCTTCATCTTAGTTGATACATGAATCTTCTGCAAGGAGCCGGTGCAATCTATTTCAGGGAACGGACCCATGAATTCATCGTTCAAGCTTATCTTGGGGGACCAGAGAATGTTAATCTTCAAGAAACTGGCCCGTTTTGGAACCAATTCCTGGAGGCATTAAAACACTACCAAGATCCAAAGAAGTACACCTCTGCTATCATGACTACATTTTTATGTTCACAAATGCTACATACGGATTATAATCGATAGACACATCAGTACTTAACTCTCTCACGTTTCTAATTCTACTTTATTTTTCAGGGAACATTCAGGCTGTTGTATTTTGTGAAGCTTTCTGATGTGTTTGGTTGCTGAAGGTACTCATTTCAGCCTAAGACCATAGTCATTCTAATTTACTACTTTCCCCTTTTTTCTGCAAACAACTGGATTTCTTTACTTTCTTTTTCTCTTATGAAAGCACTTGTCAGAATGGCAAGGATTTCATAGTAATTCAATATTGTCCTTTACTGATATGATCTTCCTACTATCTCCTTTTATTCCACACAAGTATGGCTTGTATAGTTTGTCTAGTCCCGAATTTGTAATTTTGTATATTGCTCACTTAGCCATTTATATCGAGTAATGTACTAAGATTTGGTTTCTTTTGCTGGGCAATTTCAGAACAAGTTGATATTCGAGATGACAGATTGGCTTACTCCGTTCCAATGATTGTTGGATAGCTACATTAGCTATGTCAAACCATCTAATCTGCATCTGTTGTATAGTTGTGCTTCTAAACTGCTAGCTATGGGCTACAACAGCTTCTAAGAACTGGATGGTGTCTTGGATGATGAGTTGAGGACTGTCAAATACCTTTCTCTTTTATAGGCCAGATGGAGAGCTGTTAGAATGTGATTTTGAAAGAATAGTTTGTCGATTCTAGTGGCATTTAAGTGCTTAATGTGTAATTGTAAGTCGGTGCTACGGCACGCCAAGTTGAGCTTCTCAGCTTCAATTTGTAGATACTGTGGTTCCTCCAAAAAGAAAAAATGTAGATAATGTACCATTTTTGCGGAGGATCGTCTTCCCGGCCTGGCATTCCGAAGCAGTAGCCGTCGCCAAATTAAATCCGGAATCGATTAAATGACGTTCGGAGTTATAAGAAATACTACTGTTCCAGTGTATATCAATCAATGAACAAAAGCCAGGGTCATTAGCAATTCCGCAGAGCATAGAAGAATCACATTTCATATCCCTGCAGCAGTCTGTTTAAAAAATGCCGTTCTGAACATAGCCATGTTACCACTGGTCTTCAGTCCTCGGTAGAGACAAGGAATACCATCAACTTGCGAGGCTCGATTCCGTCTGATTATTCGCATCAGTTCTGCAAAAACAAAGTGATCTTGTAAGGTTGCCGCCGACCGCCAGAGATTCTCGTAGAACCGGAACGTATGGAGGCCTCACTGCAACACTCGGTGACTGTACTGGTCAGGCGTGTGATTGACTTGGTGGAGATCTTATTGTTTTCAGGAACAGGCACAGGCACCTACCCAAGCATCATCCAAAGCAACTCAGATCAGACATCAGAAGAGTATGGTCATGCAGTTTTAGACTTTTAGTAATGTACTAGGAGCATACTAGGAGCATATTAAGGAGGTGTTCGGCGCATGGGGGTCTAAATTTTAGAGGGGTCTAAACTCTAGATAAGCTATATTAAATAAAGTTTAATTACAAAACTAACTACAGAACCTTGGTCTAATTCGCGAGACGAATCTAATAAGGGTAATTAAGCAATGATTAGATGATGGTTACTGTAGCATTACTGTAGCATGACTGTAGCAGAACATAGATTACTTAGGCTCATTAGATTCGTCTCGTAAAGATGTACCCATCTGTAAAAAGGTTTTGTCATTAAACTTTATTTAGTACTAAATTTTCTTTGTTTAGAGACCTCTAAAATTTAACGCTAAAAGAAACGAACAGGGCCTAATACAGTCTTGAAACGTGCGAGTGAGTCATCAGCATAGGTATCTCATATGAGTCATGATGGGCTCCACGCGTGGCAATCTTGTCGGATCCTCCGCAGAGGGTGGACAAAGCGCCGGAGCTTTTGGTTGCTTAATCATGGACCCGTTGGCTTTAAGCAAGGCTCCATTGTCCATTCCTCCTCCAATCTGCAGCGGATCGCTGGATTCTTTGGGTAATCCGGCGAGCACGTGGGCCATGAACGACATCCCCCGTCCGGTCACATGCGCGCGTCCTGCCTGCATGCGTGCGCCCACTGGATCATGGGAATTGGGAAATGCTGCGCCTCGTTTACCTAATCATGCAAGTGCTCAATGTTCTTTCACCGTGGCCGATTCATCCAGGCATATGCGTTTGTGGTGATTCAGGTAAAACTTCAGAACTTCGAGTGAAAGGAATGTGTGTCTGCGTGCGCTTGTGCTGCTGGAGCCCCATCGAAGACTCTGTCGCCGGTGACGCTGCGACGGCGAGCGGATGTGGACGTGCTGCGTCACGCCCTGGTCGGCGACAAGGAACGCCCATGACTCCCGCCCGCATGTCTCGCGTGGGCGCCACGCATGTTTGATTGTGCTCCTAGGATACGACTGCCGCTGCCCACCGTTTTTGTTCCCTCGAGACGCGATGGTCCGTCCGTCCGGCTGGCCGCCAGCGTCACCTGCAGTCCACTTGCCAAGCTGACGACACCATGGACCTTCATCTGGCAAATGCTTTACACCATCTCCAAGGGAGATAACTATTTTTTTTTTCTCTCGATCAGTTTCCTTTCACTCGGATCATGGACGCCCAGCATCCAAAGTTACGATGTGTGCTGCCCTCGTGAAGCCAGTCACATAATCGGAGTGATTAGGTAGGCGCGCCTGTATAAATCACGGACATTCCCGTCCACCTAACAAGCGGCACATTCACACTCGCTAGTCGCCACATACAGTCTGCAGACCACGCGCTCCTGGAGTCACTCACACACCCACCAATCCACCAGGAAGAGGAAACCGTAGCATCCGCTGCGATGGCGGAAGGGAGCGCGGCCGGAGCGTCCTCGAGCCGGCGCGGCGTCGGGCCGGCGTCGTCGTCGTCTGGCCGCCGGTGCATCTGCGGCGTCGGCGGCGGGTGCGGGCTCGGGCTGGCGCGGCTGGTGGGGCGGCTCCGGCGGCAGGGCCGGCGCGCGCTCTGCGCGCCATCGGCCGCGGCGGCGCGGCGCCGCGGGTGCCAGTGCCAGTACGACCCACTCAGCTACGCGCGCAACTTCGACCTCGGCGGCGACGACGACGGCGCCGCGAGCTCATACTACAGCTACTCCTTCTCCTCGCGCTTCGTGCTGGCGCCCTCGTCGTCGTCGTCAACGTCCGCCGCGGCCGCGGTCGCCGCCTCTGCTCCGGGCGTTCTCAGCAGCCGGTCAGTGGTGACTAGCCATTGATTAGAAGTTTAGGACTGGAGCTCTCGAATTGATGTCAGCTCCGTCCGTCGTCTTGTTTCCGATACTAGAAAGAAATTAAGGGCGGGATGACTGTACATATACATATGGAGCAGATCGGCACACACATGCGATGCAGTTCTTGTCGAGCGAGCGCAACCGTGCAATGCTTGCCTCGCTCGGCGATGCCTCCGACCATCTCTCAGAGAACAGAGCATGCATGCTCTGTTTCTTTCAAAAGACCTCTGCTTTCGAAACTCTGAGCTCAAGCGGCGTTGGGCATCTCCAGCGCTGCACCGCTCCTTGTGACGGCGGAGGCGTCCGTGTCATCATGACGCCTCCTTCCTCTTGCTCTGAAGAGCATCCTGGCCACCTTGCTCCTCTCGGCTCCATGGCCGCTTGCTCAGTTGCTCTGCTCACCCGCAAAGGAGCTCGCCAGATCTTCGCCATCCTCTCCGAGTTGCCGGCAACTCAGGGCGGCGAGTTCGACGTGACTCAACCCCGCCAGGCTGTGGCGATCTCGAATCCGCCAGTCCTGCATAACCAACCTCCCGTCCTCAGCGGAAGCCGGTGGATTCTTGAAGCACCTTCACGGCAAACCTGGAAAAGGGGCCGCGGAACCCTCGGCGGTAACCGCCGTCGACGCCGGGTTTCAGATCCCGGCAACCGGAGGGGAGGGAGGGAGGTCGCCGCCGCAGACGACTACCTCAGCAGGAGTGCAGGACCGCGGCGTCCTCCGTACTGCAGCTCAATCTCGGCCGCAAATCTTCGGTCCAACAGCCTTCTGTCAAGTTTTATAAGATAGAACCCTCATTTAAATCGGAATTATTCTTCGCGATTCAGTTATTTACGAAAATCTCTTATTTTGGCTTGTGATTATCCTCTGAATCCAATCTATCTATTATTACCTTAGTATTTGAAGAAAAAAGAAACCACCACGTTCGCTCTCAAGGTCACGAAATTATCACGTTAATCGGAAAAAAAAAAACTACGAGCTGTTGGATTTTATGAAGATCTAACGGTCTAAATAAGACTAAATAATCCGTGCCAAATACAATTCGTATCATGTATATATTTCGGTTAAAACTAAATATTTGTTGATTCGGATGGATTACAGAGTCCTATTTGAACGCTACTACGAACATACCAATTATATCCATCGGAAAAAAAGAACATAGCAATTATATATGTATATCTAGGGATGGCAATGGGTCGGGTTCGGATCGGGTGGAGCAAAAACCCACCCATCAAGAAAAAGTGTTCGGGTGAAAAATGACACCCACATCCACACCCATAGGTGAAATTTGTCATCCACACCCACACCCATCGGGTTTCGGTGGGTCTCGAGTGCCCATCGGGTTTGTGATTACTTGGGCTACCAACTATATTTGAGAAATAAAAATTCACTTTTAACTCTTTTTTTTGTCTTAGTTCGTGTTCAATTAGTCTATGATCACTTGTGGGCACAACCGGTCTTAAAAACAAAGTGAGCAATGCTTTTTTAGACATAATGCTATCTACAAATTGGTGACAAACATTGAATTGTCTAGAGAAAAATGTAAACTTAGGCCGACTTCGGGTGCCCATTGGGTCACCCATGGGTGGTAAATGAAACCCCACACCCACGTTTATTTTTCGCGGGTCAGATGCGGGTGAGACCTATAGGTGAAAAATCACACCTACGATCACACCTATCGGATCGGAACCCATCGAGTACCCACGCCCATGGGTGAAATTGCCATCCTATGTATATCACACGGTAAAAGATCGATTAGCTTGATCGGATCTCATATGTGCATGACCATCGGAGCCTAGGGCTAGGGCCTTGCTTGCACGAGGCGAGGTCAACTTTGGCCATAGAAGGCTAGGCGGTAATCGCAAAGTATCACCATGGATGTGTTCACAAAAGTGACGACGGTCGATTATAGCAGATGTCCATTGATAAGGGTGTTGATCGTCAGCTTCACGTCAAATCCGCAGCACGGTCGAGCGAAATTGATCTTTGCGTATGCGTGCATGACGCTGCACGCGCGTGCTGCCGAGCCTCGACGATTGGAAGATGAATCAACAACTCCAAGACATTGGTAAATTTAATTCATGTTTGTTGACTAGGCTCCCACTCCTATTTATGAACTTTTTTCTAATCGTTCTTCTATTGGGTAGGTATGAATATGATGGTGAACCTGAATATGATGATGATTATCCATACGAAACAGATGATTCGAATGGTAGTTTTAGAATCAAGAGTTGCAAATTAATTGTTATGGTAATTACAAATTTAAATTAGCTGAACTCTTCCATCTTGAAAATGCAGCTGAAGATAATCCGATGTATGATTATCCCGAAGAGCCATCAGGTGACGAGAATTGGTGATTACCACTTTGAGGGATGGGAAGATTCTGAGTTGAGAGAAGAGAACATTCTGATTGGTTGCATTGTAGGCAAGCTAAATGTAATATATGATAATGAGATTCGTTGAGCCAGATTATTGATGCTGGAATAGGAAACTGTCCTTGCAGACATTTTTGTTTTGCATGTGCACTGTTGTACCGCAGTTTTAGATAAGTGGGAGTTTTAAACCTCTCCTACTGAGTACAGCTGTAGTATCGCGCGTCGAGAAACGTCGCTCTCCCTTTGTATCACCACGCACGGAGCGCTCTCCTACTGAGTACAGCTGTAGTATCGCGCGTCGAGAAACGTCGCATTCCCTTTGTATCACCACGCACGGAGAGATACCTGTAAATTTATTATGCGAACAGTGCAATGAACAGCACCACTACAGACACTGTTCACTGCAACCGCGGGTGCCGCGCTTCGAACCCGGGCAGGCGCAGTGCAACCAAGTGCCACTGGCCACTCGCCCGGAGAACGCAGGCAGATAAGTGGGAGTTTGTGTAAGCTATTATTATACGCTCCTTGTTTTGTTGGTTTCTTGTGCCTGCAATTTTAGATAGCCTGTCTCATGACAGTTTTGGAGGAGACAGTAGTTACCTCACTATTTATTACTTGAAACGTTCACATGGTTTTTATGGAGTATTTAAGAGGTTAACATTATCTCTTGAAAGGCTTTTAAAATTATGCAAATAGCACACGTACTTCAACAGTACATTGTTCTATCCTGGCAAACATTCGTGGTGAAAGTCTGCGAATGGCAATGCGGACCTATATAAGAAATTTCCAAGGCTAGGATTTGCCCCTGAGGCACCTGCATAGTCCTTCCTCTCCTAGGCCTGGATATGCACATCAGGCGGCTATGGCCAGAACATGCTTTAAGTCTAAGACAAGCACTTTTCCAACGTTCAGAGTTTGCAGAGTAAGAATTATAATACCACTATAAAAAAAAACACAAAAAAAAACTGTAATACCTGTCACGCTGAGGGGCGATGTGGCTCGACCGGCGGCCATGCCCTATGCTCTGCAGGACTAACAATGAGCTGTGCAAGACGACATGTTACTGTTTAATCTTTTTTAATTGAGTTAATTTCACAAAACCATAACTATTTAGTCCCATGTTGCAAGGAACTACAACTTTTGCAACAAATTTCACAAAACCACAACTTTAGTTCGGGCCCACATGTCAGCCACACAAACATGCACAAGGCCAATAGAGGATGACAAGTGGGCCCGGGATCAAAACTTGTGGTTTTGTGAAACTGGTTTTAAAAGTTATGATTCTTTGCAACAAAGAACCAATTTGTGAAATTAACTCTTTAATTCGAGTACTCTTGAAAGAACTCAGCAACGCCGAAAGAAAGCTTGCACTTTGATAATATGCAACTAGGAATTCGATTGTAAAACTGTAGGATGTGTACAATAATCTAACAATAAAAACTGCAATATACATTCACAAGGAGACACATTTTTCACATCTCCAGTAAACACACACAACAGAATGCCACAAAATGAAATTTCACCACCGTTATCTGCAGCAAAGCTGTGAGCCTAGGTTTCCTATACCTCCTCAGCAGCAGCGACGAACACACCACCCTAACAGACGAAAACGCCGTGCACGCGCCCGCCAGCCACGGCGGCATCTGGACTCCCGTGAACGGGAACAGTGCGCCTGCGGCTACTGGTATGGCCACAACGTTGTACACCATGGAAAAGAAGTAGTTCCACCGGATCCAGCTGAACGTCTTCCGGGAGAGGTCGATAGCCGTGATGACGTCCTTCAGGTTGTTCCGGACCAGCACGTAGTCTGCTGCAGCTAGGGCTGGCGAGTCGTTGATGCCGTCTCCGACCATTGCAACGACGCTGCCATCCTTTTGGAGGGAGCGGATGACGTCGCCTTTTCCAGCTGGCATGACCTCCGCTCTCACATCCTCGATGCCAACCTGCAGAATCACAGATATATTTTGATTCAGCACACGTTACCGAGAGGTTAATTGAAAGGATGAGATGCAGATGCTAGGACTAAACATGTCAATTCAAACTAACCTCCTTTGCAACTGCTTGTGCAGTCCTCCGGTTGTCCCCGGTGACCATAACTGGATGAACACCCATCTTCTTTAGGCCTTCTACAAATACAGCAGCCCCTCTTTTCAAGGGGTCGGTGATCCCAATCATGGCAATGAATTCACCATCATATGCTACGAGAATACCAGTTTTTGCATTCAGCTCCATGTCTACCAAGAAATTTTTAGCTTCTTCAGGAACATTTATCCCATTTTCAGCTATCAAAGTATGGTTTCCTACCTACACAAACATGTAAGTATCATATTAATGAATTAAATTTACTCAGCAATGTAGCACACTATAAAATATGTCTGTCCTCGAGTTATTTGAAAGGAAAGTAAAAGATAGCTGCATCGTACAACTCACCAAAATTTTCTTTCCATAAACCCAACACTGAATCACTTTGCCTGGCAAGGCAGAGAAGTCTGCAACATCCAGGAGCCACTGAGAAAATATCTCTTCTTTTCTGTTCTTTATGCTGTCTTTTGATGAGGGGAGTTTGCCAAAGAAATGGAAATGAAATGCATAATGCAATATAGATTTGGCAAGTGGATGCTCACTGCTTGCCTGAATTAAAAAAAAAAAAGATTAGCAGTTTTGTACTTTTGCTCGAAGAAGCATAAATATCGTTGAAAATGCTCACGGAAATTTTTCACTTCACCTCCGCAGATGCTACCAACGTGAGGAAGTCGCCAAGATCCATTCCAGAAAAAGTTTTCGTTGTTGTTGCTGTAGCCTTTCCTTGGGTCAGTGTCCCAGTTTTATTGAAGATAACATATTTTACATTATGGGCTCTCTCCAGAGCATCTCCACCCTTTACAAGTACTCCATGGAGCATTTTCGTTGAGGCCAACTGCTGTTGCGACCATAACAGCAGTTGGTGTTGTCAGACCCAGAGCATATGGACAGGCAATAACAACAACAGAGATGGAGAACATGAGGGAGAAAACAAAGCAGCTGCATTCATAGTAACCTAGAAAAGTCTAATGCATGAGTCAATTGAACATTCATATCCACAGTATTGATTTCAGAGATGTCGAAACTTACCATAAAAAAATGTCAATAAAGACAAGATGATGACAATGGGAACAAAAATGCTAGCCACCTAATAAGATCATAGTAATGTCAGCATGGACAAATGGTGGATGCAATAAGACATGTATATAAAAGTGAAAAAAGTAAAGGTGTATGAAATTTGATTTATGAATCATCAGAACAGCCATAGTTTCAAGAAAAAATATCACACAGGTATGAAAGGTGCTTTAGATGAATTCGTTAAAAAAATGCAACCAGATCATGCCAGGTAATTATGTGTAAACAAATGTGCAAATTTGCCAGAAGTGATGTGATTTCCTCTAGAAGACAATGCACTAAAAGTCTAACAAGTGTGTTTTAACAAGTACAGAAATATACATCAGCTAAAAAGTAAATTTAGTAACCAAAATAATGATTTATAGATTTAATAGTAGAATAAAAATAATTTCCTTAAAACTAACGGATTGAGAAGTGTACTTACATAATCGGCAAATTTCTGAATTGGGGCTTTCGACATCTGGGCAGTCTCAACCAGGGATACCATCTGGCTTAAACCTGTCCCTGACCATACTTTAGTCGCTTGGATATGAAGGATACCGTGCAAGTTATTTGTGCCTCCAATAATTAGACTGGATACTTCCTTAGATATAGGCACAGATTCACCAGTTACCATATTCTCATCAACATGGCTTGTCCCCTAAATGACAATACCATCAGCAGGAACCTTCGAACCAGGAAGCACTTTTAAGGCATCACCAGGCTGTACTAACGATGCATCAATCTCCTTCTCGCCAGAATATTTCTCTTTGTATATAAGAAAATTGTTTTTTTTTCCTGTGTCATTTTGTGTTTCTCTTGTCCTTGTTTCTTGTGGATGAACCTTGTGGGTTTCATCTCTAGCCTACCCCAACTTGCCTGGGACAAAAGGCTATGTTGTTGTTGTATTTAAGAAAATTGTTGAGTTGATGTGTGCGACTACACTGAAAAACTGAAGGATGGAAAAAAAATATATGCCAAGAGTATGTGTGGAAGGCTGCAATTATAAGCTACCCATAAGATGCAATGCAGTACCTATACCATGAGAACTATTTGGATAAGAACTCCCTAGAACTGCTGATCATTATTAATGCAAGTAATTTACTGTTTCATTTAGATACCTTTGTCTTTCAGAAGTAACAGAGCTGTAGCAGGAGCAAGCTCTACAAGTTTTTTGATAGCATCTGATGTTTCTCCTTTAGCAAGCACCACAAGATACTTCCCAAATAGCAAGAATGTAATTATCATTGCGCTTGTCTCAAAATATAATGGAGGATAAAATCCAGTGAATACCCCATAAAGAAGTGCACAAGCTGAGTAGACATGCGACGCAGTAGTGCCAATAACAACTAGTACATCCATATTTGTAGAGCCGTGCCTCAGGGCCTTATAAGCAGCAACATAGAATCATTTGCCAACAACAAACTGCACTATGCTCACCAGCATCCACTTCAGCAAATCTCCGATGCGAAAAGGTCCAAAGTGCATGAGTAGGAGTGACATGGCTTGCCATGCGCATGAAAAAATATCACGCGCATGAAAAATACAGGTATCTGGTGCACAAAAAATTAATGGGAGTCAGGATCCAAGAGGAACATAAAAGTACTTGCCAAATGGTATTTGTCTGATTGGAATAAAAATATAATGAAAACAGTTAAACATCAAGGATAGGCTGGACAAAATCAACTTACACTTAGGAATCAACAAGAGCGAAGAAGATAAAGTATTTTGGAGGCCTTCAATTTTCTTCAGGGTATCATGCAACACATCTAGATCTCCGTCAGTATGCAACCCAGTAACACTTAATAACACCTTGTCTTGCTCGCTACTTCTTAACAGCGCAGCGTCAAAACCAGCATCCTCAATAGCCAGAACAATTTCATCTTTGCTAATGGTGGAAGGATCATACTCGACTGCCCCCAATGAGGTTGCTAATGCAACAACTGCTCTTTTTACGCCCAGCAATTTTTTTAAGATCCCCTCAACTGAATTTACACAAGCAGCACAAGTCATTCCACCTATCCTAAACTGGCCTGACAATGTCTTGTGCGTTTTTGGCTGATAAACAGCAGAGTCTGGGAGAATTTCTTTTTCGAACCCAGCATCTTCTATCGCTTCAACAGTGTCTTCATCCTGCATAAATCAAGTTTAAATCATAAGACAGCAGCCTAATGAATAACTGAATAATAATGCAATATTTCCTGTTAGTTCATTTCAGAGACTTAAAGCAAGTTAGTTGCTCTAAAAGGACTTGGCAAATATTGAAACAATTGAGATGTTCTAAAAGACAAAACATCTGGAAAATATATGCAGTTGGGTGTTGAAATATTCACAAATCAAACTGAGTTACTCCTTCAGGATTGCCAATTGAGGTTGTTCAAAATATCTTAATGTTCCTATTAGGTGCGGTTCTGATCGAAATGATCATGAACCCCACTAAAGTTGCCTGCAAACAGAGGAAACATCAGTACATCAACAGCAGCTACCAAAATCCAGCAGTTTGCATGTCCTAATAATTCAGTTGAACGTGTAAACAGAGACAATGCTAAAATCAAACAGTGGATTCCTTTCAACGGCAGCAGCAGAAAAGGGAAGCAAAGACGCAATACGCGTCGTGCCGTTGCGCATCCTAACCACCCCAATCAACACGCCGCAGCTGAATTACCCGCCCTGAGCACCGCGATTCCGCAGTGTAGCGTATCACTAATAAAACGCCGGTAATCCCCTTAATAACGGAAACAACGAATTCTAGGAAGACGGCGCGGAGGTGGGAAGGAGGAGGGATCACGGGGCCAGCCGGCAGCACCCACGGACCTTGGCGAGCGCGGGTCGAAGACAACGTGGGCGCGTTTCAGGAGCAGCTCGACGGCGCCGGAGCACGCGGAGCACGTCATGCCGGTGACGCGAACCTGCACCCGCCGCATGCCGGCATCCTCCGCGTCCCCCTCCTCCGGTCCCGGCCCGGCCTCCTCGCCGTAGGAGCCCAGCAGCGCCACCTCCTCCATGTCGCCGTCGCCGCCACCGGCGAGCGCCGCTAGCTTGAGGTGGGCCATGGCCGTCAGCGGCGGGGCGCAACAACGCAACCATGATTTTTGAAAGTTTCAAGCTCGGTGGATTCAGGAGATACTAATGAGGTAACGCGTGTGTATCTGAAACCTCGTCTCAATATATTGAATCTGATATTTCCTTTATGTACAGCACAATGACATATCCAACGAACCAGTGATGTCAGGGGAAACTCTATTTGAACGAAATTCATTTCAAGTTTAAGAACTATCTTAGACTTGTCATTTAGAAATCATACAGACTAGTGTCACTAAATAAATGATATATTTCCCGCAAAAGGTATTAATGGATACTTTATTTTACATTCAATCCAGACACAACTCAGAAAAGCGTGACATTCCAACCACAATGAAATGTATGTTTGAATAGATCATTATATTCGTTCCAACACGCTATCTTCTCGCTGTATCATCCCACCATGACATAATTGCCGACAAAAAAACTATCTGGTCGCTCACGAAAAGAACATACTAGTAGCTGGTTTCATTACAACTGAATCACAAATAACACCAGAACGCATTACCATAAGAAAGATACGAGTTCTCGAACTTACGATAGCAGAATCACACAAGATAACCAGAACTTAGATGCCTTACCAGCAACCATCCCTGATGCTCTCTCTGCGAACCCACGGATCTCTACACCTCTTCCTCGTCGTCGGTGACCTCGATTTCGGCGTAGCCATGGACCTCGTACTGCTTGATGATCCTCTCGTGCTCTTCACGAATAGCCCTTTCTTTGGCGACATAGCTTTCTTGGATCTCCATGAATTGAACATCCGAACTAGGGTAAGATTGGAAGGGCGGGGGGTGGGGGATTCCAGCGATGCAGTCGACAAATTCCTTGCCCACCCTCAACATCTTCTTCCTCTTCTTTCCGTCCCCCGCAACCGAGAACTGGCGGGGTACGGGTTTCGGCAGCAGCTTCTTCTTCGGCTTCTCCGCCTTCGATCCGGCGTGCGCCTTCATCTCCTCCTCGTCAAGCTCGAGATTCTTCAGCATCAAACGGGCACGCCCCATCTCGGTCCTCTCCGCCTCGTTCGATCTGGCGGCGTGCTCCATGTCGGGTTTCGGCTCCACCAGATCGAAACACCTCGCGTTGGCCGTCATCATCTCAACCCTCTCCATCCCTCCCGAAACCGACCAAGCTATGGTAGATCTGGATTACAAGGGCGCAGCGGCGGTGGTGACCACGGGCGTGGCTAATCCGCGCACGCGCGCGCGCAGCCCATCGCGCGCATTCGGTTCCGACAAGAAACAGACAAAGCCCGGTCCGCCGCGTTCATTTTCTAACGCGGTGCGTGCTTCGGCCGGGCCGGCGCATGTGGTGCTTCCCGTGTTGGCTGTGCAACCCGGCGCTGCATGAAGGAGCCAGCAGCCTGCCTCACACGTGGTGCCATGGGACGACGTGGAATGATCAATTCTTATCTGTCAGAACTTATATACAAATTTGTATTTATATACAAACCTTTGTCCAAACTTTGTGACCTCAAACTTATGATACAAAGTTGTATCAGAACTTACATTCAAACTTTTTCACCTCAAACTTATGATACAAAGTTGTATCAGAACTTGAACAAACTTACATTCAAACTTTTTGATCTCAAACTTATGATACAAACTTGTATCAAAACTTATAAACAAACTTACATTCAAACTTATGATACAAGTTGTATCAGAACTTGCGAACAAACTTACATTCAAACTTTTTACTAAACTTTTGTTCGAACTTCTTCTTAAACTTTTGTTCAAAGGAGTATGGCTTGCTAGAAAACACGAACGCACAATACCGAGAGATATGGGACCATCTGCATGCAGGCCAGCAAAAGCCAGCCACTCCACGACATGCGCAACCCCATCTGCGGGAGCGAGCCGCTAGTTACCCACGCGGGCCCCACGCGCATGCGCGATTCCTGTCCGACAGCTCCTCCGCTGCCTCGCGACGCGCGCGGACGTACGCGCGTCAACAAGGAATTCCGGGTGACCACAGAGCCTGATACCGAGGAAGACGGGTGAACCTGTAATATATGCAGGCCCGCAAACCCTAGGAGCAGGCCGGGCCTAATAGGCAGAAGGCCAACTCTTTCATCAGACTGGGCCTTTCACGTAACCGCTAGAGACACTAAGTGCGTATAGATCCTGGAGCACTCATCCCAACAAAGGCCCATCAAGCAAGCGGGCTGAAGGCGACAGGCCCAGTTCAGGCAGCCTTTCCTCTTCCTCTCACGGTCTCAACTCTCTTCTCCCTTCTTCCCCCAACAATATGGCACCCATGGAAGCTCGAATTGAATGTTCCACACAAAGAATTCAAATGTTTCACCAAGAGAACTGAATGTTTTCCCTCGCAAGAAACTGATTGTTCCGTCTATAAATGACAACAGGCATATCCATTACCCGCGGGCAACCTGATGGGCACTGATTCAGGTGTGAGTTTACGCCAGCAGGGGCACCACATCAAACCCCAACAGGCATACTTTAACGTGCAAAAAAAATCTATGCCTGCACCCGCATGTCCATTTGCCTGCTAAATACCCTGACATATTGGTACAATTTTATTAAGTATATATCCCCATCCCGCTCCACAGCCGCCACAACAGCACTTGTCTCTTCCTCCTCGCTACAACTCCCCCAATTCAGATGGATTCCAAAGAAAAAATAGAGAGAAAATATTGCATCATAATTTGTTATCATTTCTTGTTTACTGGATAGATAGTAGTACTTGTTTGTTGGATATCAGTTTTTTTTTTTTAAATATTGGCTTTGATTGGTGTAGTAGTCTGTTATACGAAACTTCAGTTTCACATCATTATAACTTAAACGAGGATGGAATGTAATTCCATTTTCTAAAAAAAATAACTTAAAAAGTCTGCCATGTGGTGCTTAAAAAGTAGGTGACCATTGTTTGGAGGACACCTAACTTAGGTCGTAGTCGTGTGACTATGTGCTTTTTCTTGTTGATTTATGAGACCTACTTGTACTGAGATACATCCAAGGCAGGTACTACTATGTGCCAGCACAGCAGGTTGCAGAGGCTGGAATCAGGGGCAAAGCTAGCCGTGGCCTAACGGTGGTGCCACCAGCACAATATGGACTGAAATAGTTGTCAAAGCCTCAAAACATTAATTGATTAGTGTTAATTTCGCATTTACCCTGGTGCAGGCACGCTCCATGTAGCGTTGCCACTGGCTGAAATGATGTATGGTGGTCATGTGACATGTGTGTGGCAGCAGCCTCAAGAGCAAGAGGAAGAACCTCCTGAAGAGCACCAACAGTTTCTGGCTGAAAATAGTTAGGCCTCAAAATGTTGGCTAAAAGAGTTTCTCTGATTAGGTCATAGGGTTCCTTAATGTTAGGTTTTCGACTTTGGACGTTGCTATAGCAGTAGTAGAAATATTATTGTGATTTGGTGGATGTTTTGCGACTAATGTATTAATCACCCCTTTTTCATCTATAATATTCCAAATACCGGCCTATGGGACTCTTTGTATGAATTGTTAGCAAAGTTCATATGATGCTTATGCCATTAGCCAGACCACTGATGAAGTAGATGTTGGTAGGTTGGTTGTTTTATTCGCAAAAAGTTGAGATGTAACAAAACTTATGCAACTTGTAGGTGAATGAAGTAGATGATGTTGGTAGGTTGCTCGTTTGTTTTATTTGCAAAAAGTTGAGATGTAACAAAACTTAGGCCCTCCACAGTGTACTGTTCATCCGGTGCCTCAAATGGATTTTTGGCTTTGGAGCTTCGCTCCCCACACTGCGCAACCCAGTGCAAGCGAAGCCAGAAAACGGAGAGCGGCGCCTGCACAAGCGTCGGTTCCAACTCTCTTAAAATATTATTTCTTTCCGACGGCAGCTCAATTTGATGGCGCGAGAGGCAGCGGACGCCGAGTTGAGAGAATAAGGAAAGCATTTTTTACTGCCATATGGGCCCCACGTTTGCAGTTGGCCTTCGATGCTGACGCTGTGCTACAGAACACCGGTTCCTAATTTGCTTCAGTGCGGTCCAAAAAATTTGAGAGATAGCTATCACACTGTGGAAGGCCTTATGCAGCTTGTTGTGAATGAGAAAACCAACTCAAATAGTTGGTGGTTATCTTTACTCCTTCCATCGTAACAAGTTTGGTCTTTTTTTTCGGGGGAAATATTGTGTGCAAATGATGTATTATGTGCAATGGTGCAAACAAGAGTCTGAGTCCATCAGATTGCCATCCAGCGGCTTGCCTTCCTCCCACCGCTCAGCAAACGCAGTTTCGCACAAAGCCCCCTGCGGATATTTTCCATTTCGTGAAATAAACATGTTCTCCAGACTCCAAGCGCGCGTTCGTTTCTCTTCGATCTCAACGTCGATGGCGATGGCGATGGCCGGCGGAAAGGAGGACTCCGATGTTGGACTGCCGCTGACGCAGTGTATCTCCTCCCAAGCAGCGAAATCATTTGCGGCAACAATGCCGTTACCCATCGCAACACAGTTTGTTCTCGCAAGTCCTGCATCATCCTCGTCTCCTGCGCCTAAGCCTAGCTACAGCTTGGTTTCACTACTTTGAGACCGCCTGTGCTTGCGGAGACGGCGTTCATGCCTGCACCAACACCAGTGTTCTGAAAGATAGTAGCATCAATTTTGAGATGGTACATTAATTTGGTCGCCGGAGTGTTGCCACTTCTACTCTGGAGGAGGCAACCAAGCCAAACTTTAGACGATAGTAGAGACAAATCAGAGGTGCTCAAGGCTGCAACGGGGAGCGGACCCGAACGGGGCGGGGATGGGGGGCGGATTTCCCCGCGGGGCTAGCAGGGCAGGCCCCGATAGTTATCGGGTCGGGGACGGGGATAGATTTTTCCCCGCGGAGATCCATGGGACCCGATAACATGTAGCCTGTATAACGAATTTGAGCCCAACAGTCAAGATATTGAAGCAACTCAAGCAAATCCAGCCGGCCCAGCAGCCCACGAACTCCACTCAGTTGCAAATAGCTCATATAAGATCGGAAAGTCTAAGGTGCGTGCGGACGCGCTCGCGCGTTAACGCGCGTCCTGCCGCGGCCCGGCCCACGGGCAGAGGTGGCGGAGCGCGGGGTGGGGGCGGGCGGCGCGACGCGGCGGCGAGGGCGCCGCCGCGTCGCCGGAGGTGGATTAGCGCCGGCGGTCAAGCTCAGAGCAAGGTGGCGGCGGAGCGCGAGTTGGTGCGGGCGGTGCGACGCGGCGGCGAGGGCGCCGCCGCGTCGCGGGTGGCGGTTATTGCCGGCAGTGGGACACGTGGCGCGCGCGGGGGCGGGAAGCGCGATTCCCTAAGGCGCGTCCCTACGCGCAGTAACGCGGTCCATATAAGATGTAGCCCACCAATAAACTCACGCTCCTACCGAAGCCCTAATCCTTTTTTCCCCAAAAAATCATTCGCCGCCATCTCAGCTCCTCAGCTCGGTCTCCTCTCTCCTCACGCGACTGTCTCGCTCGGTCGTTCCCAAATCCTTTCCCGGTCAGCTTACCTTTTGCGACGAGCTTCCAATACAGCGCTCGCCAACGGCCTGCGCGAGGGCATCGCTAGGCTTGGAGGCTTGCGCGTGCGACGGAGGCGGACACAGGAGCGGCGGCGGCGCGACGACGGCAGACAGCAGCGCGCGACGTCGACTTCCGAGCCCCGCGGGGCCCCGGCGGGGATCGGGGATCCGCCCGGGGCGAGCTTTTGCCGCGTTAAGCTATCGGAGACAGGGCGGATTCGGGGGTGAAGTTTAATGGGACGGGGATGGAGGCCTCTCCCCCGCAGTGATGATCCCCGTTGGCAGGCCGAATCCTAAGAATGGGGAAAGGATGGTGAGGTGAGGAAGACGGAAAGGAACTGGCAGGCTGAAGATATGTTTTCACAAAACTGAAATATTTGCAGGGTGTTTTGTGCGAAACTGCATTCCTGAGTAGTGGGAGGAAGGCAAGCCGCTGGATAGAGATGTGACGAACACCGATCCTTGTTTGCACCATTGCACGAAATACATCATTTGCACACAATATTTCCCTGCAAAGAGAGCCCTGCAAATCCTCCATATCCATATGTACATTCTCTTACAATGAGACAACAGTGCATGGAGCTTGTACATTCTCTTACAATATTCCAGTATTCTGCACGGGATAGAGTCACTTCACCAACAACAGACTGTATGGCTTCTCTGAACTTGCAGAAGCGCAAGATGGATTCGTCTGTCTTTTTTAACATTTGGAGGGCTGAAGTGCTGCGTTAGCTTACTATACGAAACTATAGAATTATATATAGGAGGAGATATCAGGTGCACATAGAGAGATATGTGTGCACAAACTCTATCGTGGCCGGTGGATTCCGTTTCAATGGGCCAGATTGCAGCCAGCCTCCCCACACCTCCCACCCCCGCACGCCTCCTGTTAATTTACGAAACCCCCCCTGACCGCCGTTTTCCTCGTTCTCTTCCGTATTGTAACATCCTGGCCCAGGGCTTAATAGAATTGATAGAATACTCATATCAACAAGTTGCAACTTCTTTTCCGGAAGCTCATCTCGAAAGAACTCCAGGGTTAAGCGTGCTTGGCCTGGAGCAATTTGGGGATGGGTGACCGACCGGGAAGTCGTTCTCGGGTGCGTACAAGTGAGGACAAAGTACGCAGAAAAGACATGTGTTGGTCTGTGAGAATAGTCTTGATTCTTAGAGAGCTGCCAGGCGTGCGGGCCCGGCCTCAAAGAGGCGGGACGCTACACGTATCGCGGGGAAAATTTGAGTGCAAACGGTGTATTCGGTGCAAAGGTGCAAACATAAATCTGGAGCCCTCGGATCACGATCCAAAAAATATGAATGAGGCAGCGGGTTCCTATGATCTCACTTAAGCAATGTTGTAGAAACCCCCCTGCAGAAAGCATAGTATCCGCAAAAATGCTCCAGCACGGTTCTTCCTCCCACGATCTCTTTCGTCTTCCGTTCTTCCAGTAAGACAAATTGATCTAGGGACCATGGAAGTCAGGATCGAGGGGACAACACAAAAGTACAATAACTTGAAGCGGTTGAGGTGGCTATCTGCCACCACCATTCTGATAAGAAAACTGATGGGATCTAGGGCTGCCTGCACGACGAATGCCTTCGCGGCCACGGCCAGGCTGTCCATGCCTGTTTCCATGGTGACATGATTCGTATCATACAAATCAATAGTCACAAACGATTTTTTACACGGGCTGCTGATTTTTTGCACCACGTGGAGGGACGGGATCATGCTCGAAGGGAGATTGAGGAACTGGGCAAGAGCTCGAATGGAGGGTAAGAGCTCGTATCTATGGTTGATGAAAGAAGAAACCATTACTGCCACCGCATCTATGGTTGATAAAAAAAAAGTAACTGACAGATCAGATAAACGGGGAACGGGGAACCATGTGTAGGATCTTTTCCGCGAAAGCATATTTCTTCCAGGGTGTTTCTGCAACAATGCTTAAGTGGGATTGCAGAGCCCGCATCATGATTCCTGTGCACTAGATCACCATCCGAGGGATCTTGTTGAATGTTTGCATCTTTGCACTGAATATTTATTTGCACCAAAAACTTCCCCCCGTATCGCATCTGGCAGGCCATGGACTCGCGGCGCTCGTCGTCGTTCCCCGTCTCGTTCGCGCTCAGCTTTGAGGCTCGCATACACTGCTGTAGGGAGCCGGGAATGGGAAAACACTGCACGGTCGCCCGACTACTCCTCGACGCCGGCGTCAGGTCGCGTCAGACATGGTCGGAGTAGCATATACGTGGTTGAACTACTGCGAGCTCCCGCAAGCGACTTCTAGACCACCACAGAGCAACGTATACGTGGTGTGCAGCGTATACTCGGCTCGGCTTGGCTCGGCTCAGATGTAAATTTAAACAAGCCAAGCTAAAGATTTAGTTCGTTTTGTTAACAAGCTAGCCTAATGAGCCGAGAAAGATTTAGTTCAGGTCCTGTTGCTTGATAAATTTAGGTCTCAAAGCTATGAAATAAATGTCCCAAGTACTAAAGTGCGACGTTCGTTTCTATTTGTGGCATAACTAAGATATCCTCATGTTGTCCTCTAGATATTTAGACATCACATCCATAATTTTACGGTGATCATCTACAATACCCAGCTTGTTGAGCCAAACAAGCTAGCTCACAAGCTTAACAAGCCAAGCCAAGCTAAGTTTTCAGCTCATTTCAATATCAAGCCAAACCAAGCTAACTCGTTAGACAAACAAGCTAGACCAAGCCAAGCCGAGCTGAGCTCGGCTCGCTCGACATCCACCCCTACACACAAGTAGTGCATTGATCTACAAAATTTACTAAAAATGGTCAAACTCGGGAATTGAGGCCCATGTAATCTACAATGGGCCAAATCTCTTTCCTGCCCATATGGGCTTATTTCAGGGGTGCGCAATTGTCTCTGGTGTGCACTGGTTTTTTTTTTTGCAGGCCACATGGGCTGTTTTTTTTTTTTTTGAAACGTCCTGGGCTGTTGTTACTGGACCTTATCGTGCGCAACTGCCTTCTCTCGTGCAGTCGTGCGTGCACTCTCACCCTCACTGAGTCACTGGGGAAAGACCAAAACCGCTATGAAAAATTGTAAAAAACACCCCAGAAGCTCTACATGCTGCAGCCACAACTAAAACATTATCAGAAACACCCTCCTCAGTCCTCACGTCCCGAGCCCTATCAAATCAGTCCTCGCTCCTCTCCCCCTCGTCTTTCCCCTTACCCTGCCGCCCAACGCTCCGCCCGCATTCGATGCCCTCTTCCACCGGAGCGAAGCGAATGAATCACGCCGCCGAAGCGGAAGCGATTCTCCCGTTGTAGTCGCCGCCGCCGTCGTCCTCCTCGACCCCTCTGCTGGACTGGTGTGGGGTGGAGATCCAGCCGAGCTTGGAGGACTGATTCCTTCTGCTGGTAAGGATGCCCTAGCTTTCCTGTGCGGATTGTTATACGAGTTGAAAGCTTTGTTGTGCATGATGTTTGATCTTCTGTGTGCTAGCAAGTCGGGATCCTTTTTTTGTTTTGGCGGAATATTTGCTCCTCAGATTGATCCATCCACTTCGTATTTGGTTGCTGTGTGTTAGGGATTGTACTAGCCGCTCAAAACCTAGCTCTCGAAATTTTGGAGGTTTGATTGATCCCCCATGCCCCTCGATGACGAGTCCTTGATTGGTTCGGACGTGGTTTGACTTCTAAAAATAGCATATATCTGTTCCTCTGAAAAATTGTGCGTGTCACCTTGGAAGGAGTGTGTTGACTCGTGTTTAGCTTTCCACGTAGCTGAGCTTGGCACTGCCCCAGGTCATGTTCTGTAGTGATGCGTACTAGGAACTTATTCTGGTGTAGTGGTGTATGTGTCGCGCCTCTAGGTGCTGTGTGACGAGGGCATGTTGTTCTCATGCCACCTATTGAATTTACCTTGTTTGGGCAGTCTTGAAGACTGTCGTTGGTTTGGTCTGATGAAATTTCGTCATGGATTGAGACGTGTGAATACGCCTTCGAAAGTTGCATCATTCCCTGGGCACTGATAAACTTCTGTTGTAGGGATAATCTACTTGGAGACAGAGCGGTGCGCCTGTTCTGCATGTTAATATTCCATACTTGTTTCATGAAGCAATAAATAAAAGGGAAATGACATAGGTGTTCCCTATCCGTCACTCAACCTGACGGTGGCAGCGGAGGCTAGTTGTGTAGTTTGGGTGGGGTCTGGGGATTTTCTCTTCCAATCTCCATAGAATAGGGGCGCAGACGGGCGGTGGCGGCAGGGTTTTAGGTCCTAGAGATGAGCAATAAGTGAGGAGCTGGACGAATAAGACAAGGGGAAGAACAAAAAACTGAAAAAGACATGGGTGGCTTGTTATTCATGGTCCTATGCGACTCAACTTAAAAATAACACCCTTCATCCCAGCTATGCAGAATTCCCAATTTTAGATATGTTTGATGCTGTTAATAGAACTTCAAATTTTTTTAGTAAAACTATAACTACAATAAGATTACTGTACTAATTTTGCATCCATGATTGATTAGAGGCATTAGCCATAGTTTATCAGTTAGGAAGGTGAAGGTAGACGATCTGACTATTAAATTTTGCAATGAATTCTTATTTTAGCATTTGATTACTTTCTTAGTTAAGAAATCCACAGATGCACTTTACTACTGTCTCAGGTGACTGTTCTGTAAGATTTGCGCGTGGACTGCATTCCAGAAGCATGCTTAGATGGGACAGTAACGGTCGATCTGTTTCTAGACTTAGACTTCAATCTTGAATACTATAGTAACTAATATTGAAGCTGCGCTCCAGAGTCTTAATTTGTCAGTACATTTTTGTTCTCAATCATCTATTGATTCAGACTTTTGGCAAGACATTGAGTTATCCCGCTTCAAATCCATTTGTCATGTTCACAGGGCACATGTCAGCTTTATTCCACTCAAGCCGAGTGCATGAACCACCTGAAACTACCTAGCTACCATATTATTTGAGCCATACTATTTAAGCACAGTCCACCTTATGCTTACTTGCTGAATATACTGAATCTTTATATCTGGTCCTGTGAAACAGTCTTTTCCACCATCAAAGTTCCATATATGTGAGCTTTGGTTAGACAATTAGAAAATACTGAATCATAATTTGTTTATCATTTCTCATTTACTACATAGGTACATTGTTGGATGTTTGCTTATAAACTTCTCATGCTGCCTTGATTGGTGTAGTAGTCTTTTATATGTTACTTCATTTGACATCATTTTAATTTCACAAGTTCTGCTATGTGATGCTTAATGTAAATATAGGCGACAACTATTTGGAGGACATCTAACTTATTTGTAGGACTATGCTATGAGCATTTTGTGGTTGACTTATGAGATTTACTTGCACTGAGATATCTGTGAGGCTGAGACATTTGGTGTGTGTGCTGTTCATAGATTTCCTGAGTCTCTGAACTCTCTGCAAGTGTGCATGATTAATGCTATTGATCCATGTAACTTTGTTTGTCATACCAGTCCAGAAATTAGATACTTCTGCATTTGTCCATAACCAATTTGACCGATATTGGCAGGGACTGAGTGGTCATGCAAATACCCACTTTCAAACTATTGACAGTGAGTATGAAAGGTAAATTGTACCGTCCTATCGTGCATTATAGCACAAAGTTAACAGAAGGTTTTGATTTCTATTGACCTTGCCCGCTATATCCTATTGTCATTTTTTTTTCATGGCATCTTTCCTTTTGATTTCCCCTATTATTCTGTGTTTAATGAAAGTTTCTTTGTGCTTGGGATATTGCAAATTTGCAATCAACCATCACAGTGAATTCCTGAGTTCCCGGGCTTTTTTTAAAACGGCATTTCAAAAGTAAGACATTTTTAAAGGGCACTTACTATACTGCAGGTCAATGGCAATTCAACATGATACCAGAAAGCGCATGGAGAGTCCAGGTAACGAGAGAACGACTACGGGATTAAACGAGTGAAAATACCAGAGCGAGGAGCCATGACAGTTCAAGTGTCAGTGATTCTTATGATAGCAGAAAGTAATGTAGCAGCTTTACAGTA
>CM017439.1:50609825-50900136 GCA_007726485.1 Eragrostis curvula
GCTTGCATATTAGATATGCACGCAACCACCATCAATGAAGCGCATGCATCTCATCACCATCACCCCAAGACGTTCACCCAACGAAGACCATATGCATAACCACACACCCATGTTCATATATTAGAGAAAATAGATAACTAATATTTTGTCTAGGTGAATATGGCCCTTA
Source organism: Eragrostis curvula (assembly GCA_007726485.1). Taxonomy (NCBI): domain Eukaryota; kingdom Viridiplantae; phylum Streptophyta; class Magnoliopsida; order Poales; family Poaceae; genus Eragrostis; species Eragrostis curvula. Next base: position 50,609,995 of record CM017439.1, read on the forward strand.
CAAGGCCAGGTATATCACCTATGACATATAACCTGCTCTGCATTAGTATGCTGCATCATGCATAGTTAAGTCTCTCGTTCTTCGCGAAGTTTCTTTGGATCTTATTTGGCTTTTCTCGAATCTTTATTTCTTTTGCTCTTTTATTTCTTTTTGCGGTAGTTTATACGTACTGTTTTATGCGCTAGTTTACGCGAGAGTCGAGGAAGAGCCGGAAGATTTTGAAGAGCCGCTGAGGACTTGAAGCGCGAAGACCAACCCAGAGATACAAGCTCCAGGTACGAAGAGCAACTCAGAGAATCAAGCCTCGAGTCAGAGTTTAAAGATTAGGAAAGCGATTTGCAGGCAAGCCCTAACTCCCATTGATCATGCTGAACCCATGATTACAAATGATCCTATTTAGAGCTTGATTTCAAATAAAACCTGCATGGAATTTAAAATGATTTAAATGCTTAGAATGACCTAAATTGTTGTTGATAGCCATTCCTTGATATTGCTTATCCTAAGTCCCTTGATAAACCTAGGAATCCACCATCATTAATCTTTAATGATGAGATGGATCAATATGCTGCTTAGGACTCATTCACACTGTGTACTTAATAACATGATTCACATGTTTTTGTGAAAATGTGTGCGTGCTTGGTGTTGTGTGCGTAAAGTGAAAATGGGTGGGATTAGTAAGTGCAACCCATAGTGGGGGTATGTTTTAGACGGGTGCAAGCGAGGTAGTCCTCAGTGGGGAGGCTATCTCTGGGACGCTACTCCTCGCAGGAGGGTAGCTATTGAAGATGCTTGCATCGGTCGTATAAGGACCGGTTCTTGTGCCGTCTGGCCTAGCAGCAGTGCAACCACGAGGCTCCTTTATGGGGGGAGTTTGGAACCACACCCTACTAGTGATCGCCCGGTACCACCAGGAGGCAGGGAGTTGCAACCGAAAGCCAGGAGAAGACTTTGACGAGACTGGCGTCGGGTCCGGCAAGTGAAAGCGCTATGGCCAAGTTATTATGAATTATTGATATGAAGCCCCTGGTCGCGGAATTTTCGGGGTGGTACCGAGGTGACACTAGGCAGGTACGGAACCATTAGTATGCCTGTCCAAACCGCCGAATTCCGGGGAGGACGGTATACCCTTGTGGGTAAAGTGTACAACCTCTGCAGAGGATAAGAATCTATCCGGATAGCCGTGTTCCACGGTATTGGACAACGCGAAAGCCATGGCCACACAATGATTAGATTTTCTGCGTGAGTTATCCTTGGCGTGTGTGTTTTTGGAAAACGCCGGTTTGGAGCCGTGCGCTGGTTTCCGGCCAGCATAGCATAAAAATTGGGAACTGGCGGGAAAGGTTTTATTCTCCCCCAGGGCCAATCAACCCCATTAAATTAATTACCATACCTGACTTAGTTTGCGAACTGGTTTTGTTTTCAAAACCAACCCTTGCATAAAATTGGCTTTCCGCCGAAACACTGAACCCCCAGCCTCATCCTTGTTTACGTCCGTGCATAACTTTACCCCTTGCTTTAGGGTTTGCTGAGTACATTATGTACTCACGGGTTTGCCCGTAATGTTTTTAGTGAGAGAAGCCCCGTAGAAGACGACGGCGTTTGGTTTTCGTTCGCACTTAAGTCTGCCTGTAGGCTTGGGCCGGGTTTCCGCTGATTGTCTGCTTCACCATTAGTCGGACGGACGGACTTGGATACTTCCGAATCCTCGTCGCACCGCCACTAAAGGTGATATCTCAGGTATTATATTAAGTGCCTATACGAAGTATGCTTTCGATTACCATATCTGTGTTCTTGTGCGTACCAGCTACTGATCCAGGGACTGGTACAAGATGCACAACATGCTCCAGAAATTGGGGTATGACAAATTTTCTCTACTCAAGGGAGTATCGACAACAAGGACACCTTTGTTCTTTTCGAGTATCAATGACCTAATAAATGGACGCTAGCCGGTATTCGTCCACATGGCGGCTTCTGCATGGGCTTTCCGTTAAGCCTTCGCAGAAGCCGACAGTACTGTGCGTTCATAACATGACTACACTGGCGGCTTCTGCGAGGGATTTCCGCTAAGCCGGTGCATGTGCACTAAGGACTGCGATAGTGGTGGTGACTCGCCACCAGGCCCTGGCAGGCCACCGGCGGAGTTGACGTCAAGGGCTTGGAGGGCCGGAGGCCCTGTGTAAGATGCTACTCGGGCAGTGTGCCAGGCCTTTGATTGTGCATGTTTGACGTACGACGTCGCGATTTGAGTTGATGACAATAACAATGAAATGGTTTCCCTACTCGTCAGTTTAGTGATCATCGATCATCATTTCCTGTTTTGCTCTTCAAATTTCCAAGCATATGCATGCGATGCACGCAGGCAGATGGGGCGAGGCTTTATATTTGAGCACTACCCCAAAAGAGGCGTGAGAGAGCACGTTCTGTTTCACCGTGATAAATGGTACTCCTACTATATAAAGGAACACAACAAATTTTTATCTAAGTTGTGATGATTATCCTAGGCCAGGACATGCATATTTATTTGTTCCAAAAATATGCAAGGCGGCAATGAATACGCCATATGGTGTTTGGCCATATTGTGTGTATCCTAAGTGAAAGATGGAGTCTAATGACTTGCAACATATACATTGCCTTTGTGATCCCTTCCAATTAGGGTAGTCTCGTTGGCGCCTACAAACGGCGGTCCTTTGAAGCGAAAAGGTGCAGAGGTTGCCAGTTCACTATTGGTTTTGTCATATACTCATATATGAGTATATATACTGTGTACAAGAAGGTAATTACAAGGGTGACTAAGTTAAAAACCCAGTTGATTTTCTATCACTGGTATTTTTTTTTTTTTGTGAAACAAGACGTAGTCACGTAGATGCTCATATATACACTTACGAGCAAGCCCTAGATGCTTATTTAAGGAAGAATGCTTAAGCTACCAGCTTGTGCTTAGAGGTGTTTAGGAAAGTGATTAGACCCATTTAAGAAACTATTTGCACTGTAAGAGTTTTTTAAAAGTGATCAAGTATGTACTCAGCTTTTTTTTTTTGGGGGGGGGGGGGGGGGGGGGGGGGGCGCAAAACATGTTCTAATACTCGTGTCGGCTTGTCCTGAATATCCTGATGGCTAAAGCGAGATAAATGTTGGTCTCGAAGGAAAAGGGCCTCTTCGCATGGGCCTGTCAATTCGCTTGATGATGATGGTGGCGGTCGATGTTAGTTCCCTGATTAAGCCCAGCCTACTAACATTCTCGCCCTTTCCCCCTTTTTTCTAACTATTATTAGACCCTGTTTCTAAAAAAACGATTATGAAATTATGTATGCCCTTTCAGGGAAAAAAACTATGCATGAAAAAGATATCAAAGGCGTGGAGCAGGACTGCAGGAGTGTTAGACAATCATATCTGTACCGTAGCCAGTTCCGGAGAAAGATAGGAAAAGATATCTGTGATATGCTATATATCTTGATGGATAAATTATACTCCCCATGACGATCTGCGATGCACAAGAATGAGAGAACGCGCTCTCCATAACTCGGAGCGTATCCACGATCAGGACATGCATATCCATTTTCAGATGCATGCATCGTGACATTAGCTTGGGCTACGAATGACGAGCTTTCTAGGGAAAAAAAACTGTTTAAGTAAACCCTTCACTTCCTCCTCACCCAACAAAGCTCGTCATTCGTAGGTCGTAGCCCACAGTTGGGGCAAGCCATGAAGGCCGGCAAGATCGCAGCTACAACGGTCTTGCTTCTGCTCCTCCTAACCTCGGGTGAGTGCAGCGTTCATCATCATCCAAACTCTTTTTTTTAATAAGGGAAGCTTTATTTCATAATGAAATAATGTTCCGGCCTCTGCACCGCGTAAGTACATGTAGCCTAAAACATCGAACACCATGAACCGAGACAAATCGGCTTGATAAAAAATTCAAAAAAAAAAGGACAAAACCTCCACCCTCTAACTGAAGCCCTAACACCTACCATGGATCATAAACCTTGCTTCGAGGTATCTTGATGAATCCTTAAAAGTTCAGAAGAACAAGGACATATACACCATATATCTAAGGAAAAAAAAACAGCCACACACCTAATGTACTACTTGACGCTAGTGTATCCAGCTGAACTCGAGGCCACAAAATCCTCGACACCATAGCCGTTGATCTGACCAACACGAGTTGTTGGATAGCACCGCAAATCCATACTGACATCCATACTCTGAAGTTCATCTCCGTACTTGTCTTCGATTTTGTTTCAGCGATCACCACAATTCTATAGACCAAAGTTGTAGAAAGTCCTCAATGGAATCACTGTGATCCTTGCACAAACAGACACTGAAGATTGGATCTGAACAAAACTGAAACACTATCTCTACCAAACGGTCACATCCATCTAAAAACATACTGCAGCAGACCATAGACCATGGAGGTCCAAAACAGCGGCAAATCAACACCTGTTTGGCCATCTGACCATTCACACAGGTCCATCCGCCACCATGCCAGACGACTATAAGGTGACCTGGGCAACGGCAATATCTATTGCAAGGTATACTGGCACCTAAAGTTGATCAGTACACACGCATCTCACAGATGGCGCCTCGAGGCAGAACAGAGAACAGGACCACAGTGCCAAAACTACCATGAGACCTTCAATCAAATCAATACGTACACATCGACAAATCCATTAGTGAGACGATCTCACCTCCATGCATCTTGCCGCTGTAAATATTTCAAATTGATTGAATTGGTCACGCAGCCTTGCAAAACAACAGCAGCAGCCCACTGCACGCTAGACAAAAAACAATGCCCAAGTTGTTGCTAATCAGAACAAAGCAAATCTAAATAACAAAACCACCATCGATTCATAATGGCTGCCTTCAACTTGTCGCTTCCAATGGCCGAATTGATCAGTGGCCTGCAAACATCCGAGGAAAAATTGCCACCACAGCAGTTGGCCAACCTTGACGAATGCAACGACATGATCAATACCACAGCGACCGACAGACCAATTCCACAGGGCTTCAGATCTTAAGGATGAAAAGGGAAACAAGATGATTGGAGAAGGCCGCATGCGCCATTTGGCACAATTGCCGGCTGTCGCTGCCGCAATCCTGGCAACCACCACCGTCAACGCCATCACCCTGGCAGTGTCGTTACCATGACCCCCGGGTACCCTCAAGACCAAATGGCCGAGTAACCTGACAAGGGTAGTCGGACCAGCCCAGAAGAGACCGAGTAGCCCACGATGCAGAGTTGGAAGGTTCTACTACTCGGCGTGACCTCAAAGGGTTTCTTGACTTGTACTCTAAGTATTTCCATGTTGTAACCGACTAGGATACTTTCCATGTAACCCTGTACCCCCAACTATATAAGGCGGGCAGGGATCTCTTCTCAAACACACACAATTAATACCACGACATACAGGACGTAGGGTTTTTATCCTCCGGGAGGCCCGAACCTGTCTAAACTCCTTGTCTCGTGTTCACCATCGTATTCTTGGTCCCTTCGCCTCCATAACAAATCTATCGAGGTCCTATAACCTCGACAGTGGCGCGCCAGGTAGGGGGTGCGCTGGAATCCTCCGTCGAGTATGATGGACAATTCTACATCAACAGCCTCAGCCGGGGCTCGACACGGCGCCCAGCTAGCTTCATGTCGACGACTCGGCATATTGTCTCATCAAGACAACGGCCGCGGCGTACCTGCTTCAAGACAGCGTCCCTTGCTGATCTGCGTCGAGGTAACCCGGAGTACACAAGGTTGCGGCGTCCGTCAAGTCCAGAGGCCAAGGCTTCTGGTTTTCCATGCAGAAGATTGGAGTCGCAAGGCTGCAAGATCTCAACGACAACACCGCCACGGCAGTTGGAGAAACAGGTCCCGAGAAGCTATGAGACTCGACGGGATCGTCCGTCCATGCCGGCGAGTTCGGCAAAAGCAAAATCTCCACGTATTGCTTGGAACCCAAGTCCGACACGACTCCCTCAAAGATGTATCCACGACAACCAGGATGCCCAACAGGGAAAGCTCTTTCTTTTTCTATTCCTGATTTTCTTATTTTGTTCCTGATTAATCTACTCGTCGACTCATGAACGTCTGATGAGTTGAACTCAATCAGCCACCGGTGTCTACGGCGCCGGTCACATCAGGCTCCGGCAATCTACTTGCGTATGATCAGTGGTGATCTCTCCGCCGCCCCGGCAACTCCACGACGCACGGCGGCGACTACTCCGACATATAGCGTCACTCGGACACGGCGACGCGTATTCCGTCGACCCGCCGAGTATGCGTATATGGCAAGATGCAGCTCAACTTTGCAGCGACTTGGCGTGTTTGTCTCGGATACGGAGCTACAGTTCGTATGGACTTTCTAAACAAGTCCGAGGCAAGCACGGCGAATTATCCAAGAACAATGTTTTTTGCTTCAGAGTCCCAAGGCTTTCAAGCCTCAAGGGAGCATACTCTGGATACGGGAGCAAAATCAGGATGCACACAGAAGAGAAGATTCTTTCTATTCTTTACTCTGTTTTTCCATATTATATTTGAATTCCTAAACTATCTGAGCTGTTTAATTAACTACTCCTACTCATCACATGATGCATTAATTTTGGCATGCATGTACGCTCAACTCCATGGACGGCACGGGCAAGTTTACCTACGTCATGGGCAACTACAGCTCCTGTCACCCGGACTGCGCTGGCGATGGCTCCGCGCCGACGACTACCCCGGCGGCGCACTCGCTCGACGGCTGTGGCGGCATGGACTTCTTCGATGAGGCTCTCGTCAACAAATACAACCTGCCAATGCTGGAGGCGCACCGCTCGGCGCCGACAACTGTGTGCCGGCGGATACTGATCACTTGGCTGCGACGGTCTCTTGGCCACGACGATGGTCACTCGGCCTCGCGTCTACTCGACGCATGGCGCAACAATCACTCGGCCTCTTCACTAATACTTGGCCCGGCGGCAACTCCATCGGCGTATAGCGAAGGTCACTTGACGCAAGCCTGAGCTCATCAAGTCGGCAACAGAGCCACAACTTTCCATCAACGAAAGTTCTGAGCTAATGATACAGCGGCTTGGACATGCGGTCGCATCGCGCGCACCAACAGGGAATACTCTTTCCTTCTTTTTATTCTTTATTTCTTTATTCATCAATCACTTTGGTTAATGATTGGTTTATCACCTCGTACTTTATTACTTGCTTTTGCATGTATGCACCGTCACACATGTATTCCCTTGCAAACACGGGTCGCATCTATGGAAGCATGGCAGGCCGGCGACAGCTCTTCGGCTACTCGGCCGACTGGCCAAAGTGGTCACTCGACGCTACATCACCCACAACGCCGCAACCTGATGCACTAGGAGCCATGGTTGTAGACAACACCGGGCATCTGGAAGAAGACGACTGACGGGTGCCTTACATCAACTTCATTGTACACAGCAGGCTCCCATGGTCAGCAACTTCTCCAGGACATTCACTCGGGCGTTGCGGCAATCACGCAGCCTCGCGTGCTTTAGTCGGGAAAGCCTATTAGCGGGATTCTATTGATTCACCGCCGTCTTGAAGGCTGAACACCTCGTTCAAACATACGAAGGTTGTCAGTACTATACCCGGTAGACTCACATGCCGGCACAAGTTTTGCAAACCATACCCTCAACATGGCCCTTCGCGGTCTGGAGGCTTGACATGGTCGGGCCCATGAATAAAGCTCAGGGTGAATTCACTCACCTACTTGTTATGGTCGACAAATTCACCAAATGGATTTCTGGAATTATACTCGCCGACTGCATTTCATAATATTGGCCATCCGGATTTCATAATTGGCCATCTGGATTTCTCAATAATGACCTCCAATATTTCTGGATTTCTCAATAATGGCCTCTAATATTTCTGGATTTCTCAATAATGGCCTCCAATATTTCTGGATTTCTCAACAATGGCCTCTTATGTTCCTTAATAACGGATTTCTGGAGTTCTGAGTATTGGACTTATCTCTCAACATTACTTCTGGACTTCTTGTTGTTTATTTTCTGAATCCAGATTTCTATTACCTATCTCTGAATATTCACTTTTATCACTTATTGGCCATTGGGATATTTGTCTGGAATATTTTTAGTCACACGACTATATCCATTTACTTATCATTGAGATGTTCTATTGGAATATTCAATCACCATCATTGGCGTATTATATCTCCAGTTTATTTTATTGGACAACCAGCCAGTCAGCTGCAATCTATCCTATATGCAAGATAACGTCCCATACACTACTGTCTTCACCACAGCATCAATTTGATTTTTCTGGAATCAGCAGCTATATATTGGCTTTCCGGAATCAATCTTTATATTGGGTTTCTGAAAGTATCAACTCCAAAACAGCTATGCCTAACTATCCTTATTTATGCTTTTCATATGCAATGTTTTATTCCTTAGCAATTCAATTAATGATTTGCTTATTATGGATTATATCTTTGTATATATATTTCGCATGCATCAATTGTTTTCATGAGAACAGGTGTGTGATGACTACTCGGCGATGGTCGCCCCTCGGCCACTCGTGTGCTATGGCGATCACTCCGCCAAGACAGCCACCAGGCCACGGCACAACCACTCGCCACAACAGCCTCTTCGGCTCCACGACAAACGACATCGCTTATTATGCAAGCTAAGTAACTTATTTAATTTTCATCATATTTCAAGTGCTTTTACACTTGTCCCATTATTTATCCGAGTGGTTACCACTCATTTTTATGTGCCTTCACATAAATCAAATATCATTCATTCTTGGCTCTGTACCCAGTAACATACTTACTGCCTACAGAGCCGGGGGCTATACAAACACTATGAGTTATGTCTTGAGTATCTCTTGCCGACTAAGTAAGCCTTGTCTGCTCTGGTTGTGAAGCTCTAACTCGTTCATGCCGTCGTCTCCCTAAACGTGTGCTGACCCAGTGTCCCACGTCCTACAGGGCCGGCTGAATTCAAAGAGTGCATAAACATAAGGCGACAACCGGTCTCTGAAAACAGTCAAAGAGGCTCACTTAACAAACACTCGCTCTTTCAATTCAATCTTATGACTTATGTCATTTTGTAGACTTCTGTATGCCATCACTTGGCCATCAGAGTTGAAAATACCGGCTGAGCCGATACACATCAATTAATCATGATGACTAAAATCAACCATGTGTTGCGGTCATATTTGATTACTTTTTCAGATTACTACATAATCCATTACCTTGTTTTATCTACAGGAATTCATCACACAAGTCTCTTCGAGTTCATGAACATCTTCTGCACTCAGGGGCTTGACACCACTCGAGAATTAATTACTACATTCAGAGATTTCTTCAACTTCACAAGTAATCCCCCGGCTACAATAGCCCTGGGGAAGGTGCATGACGCACTTGTTTGATGCAAGTCGGAGATTATTTTTCACCTACAACAGCTGTACCTGCTTATCTGAATTTTTGTATCAAAGTTCAGAGACAGAATCCTTACTGAAGGTCAACTATAATAGCACGTGAGCTGCTGTTAAGAAGAAGAGAACATAAACCTCAAATCAAGGAAGATTACGGCTAACGCAACCAAATATTTGGCCATGTCCAACTGCATCTGGTCAGCTCATGCTGAGTGTCGCTATTACACAACGACGACCATCACTAGAGCGTGGGCTCCATCAACAAGACCATGCAAAGATCATTGCTCGTGTATTCAGCTCTTATGCACGCATCATCCCGCTGAGTACCGCATAGCTGTTATCACACAGCACAGACTACTCGGCAACATGTTACAATCAATTCTCACGAAGGAGCATGCCTCGCCGTGCCGTCGCTCGCCTCGCTCTCGTGCAGTGCTGGCCTTGCCGTCGCGGCTGGAGTTTACCTCGTCGTGTCAACGCCTGGTGCCTGCCTCGCTGCCGCGTTCAGAGCACGTATCACTGTCACGGCCGAAGTTGACATCAAAGCTCGTCGAGCACCATCATCTGCCTACTGCATGACTCGAGTTCGCCATGGTCGCATGCCGCTGTCTGCCTCGCCGCACAACTGAGGATTGCCTCATGACACCACAGTCCGAGTTCTAGTCTCATCCAATCGGGGCTTGTGTTACACTATTTACAGACCTGCAGCCTCGCTAATTGGCTCAAGCTTGCCGCGGCCGCGCACAGTCGCCTGCCCCACCGAGTGACTCAAAGCACGAGACGATCAAGCACCGCGGTTTGCCTTGCCTCAGCAAGTGGCTCGATCAGACTCGCCGTGGTCACGCACTGCCGTATGCCTCGCCGTATGGTTCGAGCTTGCCATGGTCGCACGGCCGGAGACCGCCTCGTGCCGCCGCAGTCCAAGCTCTCCTCACCGATGGAGCACGCCAAGCCATCACCGCTCCGCTCTGCCAGTTAAACTCCAAGCATTGAAGACACGTGATGCTTGATGATTGCAGTCGCAACAGAGTACTAAGAAGAAGTGCAGTCACTTGGAGAAAAATTACAGATTCCCATCTACAGCTCATCCTGCCCTATTGCCGATTCACCTAGTGTTGCGGCGCACCCGTCCATCAAGACATGGTACCGCAGGCCGTCACCAGAGAGCAGGCTCCATCAGTCAAGACCAATTGAATTCCGGCCACGCCACTTAGCCATGCATAATCACTCGGCCAGCGACAAACACATCTACAATAAAAGCGATGCATCATCATCATTGGCGGAAGATTACTCGGCCATTTATTGGCCAGGCCTTTTTAACTCTATCTTATATATCTCAATGCTTTCTCGGCCATTTAACGCAAGATCCGAGTTACTTGGCGAGGACTGCTCAACTAGAACTGCTTGACTAAATGAATTCTTCAGCCACCTAGGGGGCTCCGTCTCGCTGCTGATCGTCAACTTGTCGAGAGCTCACTGTGCTTACTGAGCTCTATGCTCTGTTCTACGTACGCTGGTTGCGCTACTCAAACAACTAGCTGTGCTCGTCAAGAATGTATCTTGCGTGGTTCAAGCTAACCGTGCCTCACACTGACATATGCCCCTGGAAGACCTCATCTCCCGTCGTCAAGCGTCATCGTCTGCCTCGCCGAGTGGCTTTGGCTCGCCGTATTTGTGCACTGTTGTCTGCCTTGCCGCGTGGCTCGATAACTCGCCATGGTGATGCAGTGCTGTGTGCTTTTTTTTGCTCGGCCAGAGCTTGCCTTGCACCCCTGCAGCCCAAGTGCTGGCTCTGTGAAGACAAGATCAAGAGCTCCGCTCACTACATCAAGTTTGGACTACACCAAGCATGCATTTAAACAATGCAAAGCATCGATCATCGCGCTCTGACCGCTGAAGACAATATCACAACTACTCTGCCCAGGTCAGTCTGCTGCTAGGCCTGCTCCAGATTACTCGGCCAAGTAACTTGGCTAGAGTATATCACTCAGCTCTACGGCCAGAGGAAAAATTTCTTCACGTCCTTGACAACGTACAGTTGGACAACTACATAATCACTCGGCTAGACAGCCAGACCATTATTTTTGTCCTCAACTACATTCAGTCAGACACTTCAACAACAGTGGCGCCACATCAAGATTGACTCATAACTACACGGCTGTTTCTCGGCTAGGCCTATTTTAGCTTCATCTACAATATTTCAATGCTTCTAGTCACTTTTGAGTCTGCACATAATTGTTCTAATTATCCACAGACTCGGGGCTAGTCCATGTGGACTCACTTGCGTGAGTTCCATAATTTACTCGGCAAACTTGCCAGGCACACGGGTTGTCTTATATCCTTGACAATTTAAGTCGGATAATACCTAGAATTTATCCTCTTCTGAATCTCAATTGTTTTCGTTGAGAGACAGCTTGAGGGCTACAGGTTGTAATCATCCCTGGCTGATTAGCTGGATGGACTTAGACACCAGCTCGGAATGAGAAGTTCTTCGCTGAGACTCATTGTGACTTCCTGTTCTAATTGCCTTGTGCGCAGGAAAACATGAGTTCCTTATATAATGGATGCTACTTTTCAACACATCAGTATGATGCACTGATCGTACATTCATTCACTCAGATCAAGATCTTATTTCTTGGTTCAGCTCACTTTGAGTTACTATGCAATTCTATGAATTACATAGTAACTCGGGGGCTACATCAGTATGATGCACTGATCGTGCATTCATAATTTTCAAATTTGTAGACATGCCTTTTGCAAGGCCTAGGCCAACTCAGTCAGTTGGATACTATTCACATAGTATGCTTTCAGCCCTGGCCGACAGATTCGGATGTTGAATTTATTTTCACTCGGATCAAGATCATATTTCTTTGATTCAAGGTTACTTTGAGTTACTATACAATTCTACGAATTACACAGTAACTCGGAGGCTACATCAGTATGATGCACTGATCGTGCATTCATCATTTTCAACTTTGTAGGCATGCTTTTTAGCCTAGGCCGACTCAGTCAGTTGGATACTATTTACATAGTATGCTTTCAGCCCTAGCCGACAAACTCGGATGCTGACTTTATTCAAATTTCCTCTATGGACTTAATCAGCTCTGAGAGCTGAGTGCTGTTCTATACACGGCATTTACATACAAACTTGCTTCAACAAGCATTTATCCAATTTTTTTTATATCATTCAGAGTTGGGTGCCAACTGACAGCATGCCTAATTTAAGGCCCCGTTGGCCTTGGTCCACCCAAGGTCAAGTACCTCAAACTTGATTCAGGTCAAGTCCTTTTTAATTTCTCAATATCACTTGAGATCAATTCCTACATGGAGAGAAGACTAGTCGGAAGAAATCTACTGGATCAATCAAAAAGCACTTGGGGGCTACTGTCGTTACCATGACCCCCAGGTACCCTCAAGACCAAAGGGCCGAGTAACCTGACAAGAGTAGTCGGACCAGCCCAGAAGAGACCGAGTAGCCCACGATGCAGAGTTGGAAGGTTCTACTACTCGGCGTGACCTCAAAGAGTTTCTTGACTTGTACTCCAAGTATTTCCATGTTGTAACCGACTAGGATACTTTCCATGTAACCCTTTACCCCCGAGTATATAAGGCGGGCAGGGATCTCTTCTCAAACACACACAATCAATACCACGACATACAGGACGTAGGGTTTTTATCCTCCGGGAGGCCCGAACCTGTCTAAACTCCTTGTCTCGTGTTCACCATTGTATTCTTGGTCCCTTCGCCCCCATAACAAATCTATCGAGGTCCTATAACCTCGACAGGCAGCTCAGCGGCCATGGCAGGGCATGGGGTTGAACGCCTCGTGAAGAACCAATCATGGACAAGTGCGGGCTGCGGCGGCAAAGAAAAGTACATACGGTGGGACGACGACGGTCGCCAAACACGGCGGCGGAGGACGGCATTCGCCGATTTGCTTCTCCGGCCATGGCTTTGTCGCGAGATCCATCAATCCCCTTGCACCAATCACCGTGACCTGAGATCCAGCCGTCGCCTTCCTCGCCGTCGCTCCGGATTGTTCCTGCGTCGGGCTCCGGCGGCGGCCAGGGAATGGAGGGGGAAGGGGACCTAAGGCCGGCGGCGCCGCGTTCGCCGCCCGTGTCGCCTGCGGAGGTGACGCGGGGGCTTCCGTAATTTTCGGATCAGCAGGAGAGGTTACGGTACACACGGGCCCCTCCTCAAGAGATGTAACATGGTAGGTGTAAAGCCCATCATCCAAACTCTGAAGCATGAAAGCAATTGAACAGTAATGTCATCTGCGACAACCATCGATCATCTCGGTAACTTGAGCTGAAATAAGCAATGGCCTCGATTCTGATGGTTCATTTGATTTGATTGTGCAGGCGCGGAGGCTGGGCTGTGCCAAGCGCGCAGGAGTACCGTCATAGGGCCGTGCTACCAGGATATGAATTGCGCCGCCGTTTGCGTGACGAAGGGGCTACAGCGGTGGCTTATGTGCGGGCATTACGCTGAAGGAGTGCATGTGCATCAACGGCTGCGATAGTGGTCATGATGACTCGCCACCGGGCCCTGGCAGGCCATCGGCGGAGTTGACGGTGAGGGCCCGGAGGGCTGGAGGCCCTGTGTAAAATGCTACTCAGGCAGTGTGCTAGTTTTTAGATGACATAAATGGTTTCGTTACTCGTCGGTTTAGTGATCATCATTTGCTGTTTCGCTCTCCAAATTTCCAAGCATATGTATGCGATGCAGCCAGGCCGATGGGGCGAGGCTTTATATCAAAATAAATATTTTCTCTCTTTTCTTTTACATTTTCTAGCACTACAAAAGAGGAGTGAGGGGGCACATTCCGTTTCAACGTAATAAGTGTTACTCTCTCCGTTTTTAATTATATGACACCGTTGACATTTTTCTTAAACTTTGACCAACAATATATAGCTAAATAATTACTTTACATGATGTAAAATGAATATCATTGTATCTATCATCAAAAGTATTATAAAGTTAACTTATACATTTAGTTATTTGTACAAATATTTATAGATAAGATGAATGGTCAAAGTAACGGAAAAGATTCAACGATGTTATATATTTAAAAACAGAGGGAGTACTATATAAAAAGAACACAATAAATTTCCTCTAAAATGTGAGTATCCTAGGCCAAAACATGCACATAAACATTTATTTGAATACACACTAGAATATGAATAGACGCTTGTGCCCCCTTCCTCCTCTCCCAATCCAACAAAGTTCAGTTCATCAATTCAGCCATGACGGGGAAGACTGCATCCATTGCCTTGGTCGCGCTCCTACTGATGATAGTCGGTGAGTGAACCAGTTTGAGTGTCCTCCAAAGCATGAAACCAAAATAGTACTAGTCACTCAGCATCAACCAATGATTTATCACTCGCATCTGTATCAACAATAACCACTCGCGCTTCAGAATCACAAACTGCTCAAGCCATAGCTTATTGTTCGGTCGATCGTTATTCATATGGCAAGTACTGCTAAGTCCTAACGTGCTATGCAATTCAACTGCAACTATGCAATTCGTCCCACGAACAGGAACCGCTGCAGCCAAGCAACATGCATGTCCAGCTGTTGTGTTGGCCCCCGCCCGCATACTGTTACAAACTAGAATTCCAAAGAACATGTGAAGCGTATGGCGAGGATTTATCAAGTAAGTGTTTGTTCACTTTTCTAATTAGGGGTGTGCGACCACTGTTTATACTAAACACATTTGACATGCAGCTATGTTAATGTTCAAATAACGTTCATTTTTTGAGCTCCATGGTTTGAACAGCCCTGCCTTTAATATCAAACAGAGGATATGCACAACAGGTGTAAAGTTTTCCTCTCTAAAGCCGGGATATGCGCAGCAGGCACTACATAATAAAATTTTCCTCTCCAAGGTCAGGATATGGCGATATGCACATCATGCACCTACACAAATAATTTCTTCTCTTAGGCGAAGATATGCACAACAAGCATAGAACATAATAAATTTTCCAAGGCCAGGGTATGCACCTTAGACACCTACGTAATAATCCAAGGGCAGGATATGCACATCAAACACCTGTATATGAAATTTTTAAGGCCAGGACATGCACCTCAGGCACCTGCATATAAATTTCCAAGGCTAGGATATGCACAGCAAGCACCTGCATAATAAATTTCCTTCCTCTCCTAGGCCAGGATATGCACATCATGCAGCTACATAGTAAAAAATTTCCTCTCTAAGGCCAGGATACACACATCTATTTTTAGAATATGTAAGGGTGCACTCAGAACAGTATACATAGACATACACTCGTGCCCTTTCCTCCTCGCAGAACAAAGAAAGTTCAGTTCAAGTTCAAACATGAAGGGGAAGACTGCAGCAACTGCCGCCTTGGTTGTGCTCTTCCTCGTCTTCGGTGAGTGAACGAGTTCATCCAAATAAACTACTCCATACTGTGCTAGCTAGTCAATCTGCATCGACTGATGATTTAGCACTAGGACGTTTGACTGCTAATGGGCTGGTTTGTTTGATTGAGCAGGCGCCGAGGCCAAGAAGTGCGGAGACTGGAACTTTAGCAAGTCATACGGGTGTATGGATGACGCGAACTGCGTCACCGTCTGCGTCGAAGAAGGCTACAACGACGGCTGCTGCAGCCAGGCATACGCGCGGTGCATGTGCAGTAAGAAATGCGGCGGCAGCGGCAGCGAAGAACCCGAACCGGCCCTCGCGTGCAGTCAGAGGGTGATTCGGGGGAGGATGAGCCGACGGCGTTGACGTCGAGGGCTCTGAGAGCCGGAGGCCATGCGTATGCGTGAGGAGCTGTGACAGTGCCGATCCTACTTCGGCGCATGCAAATTAAAACTGGGTCTTAGAGTTTTTTTTATGATGATAATGAAATGGCAATTTGCCCCGTGATGGCGTCATTTTGCTCATCTGTCGTATTTATACGAGTTGGATTTGCTCTGAGATGGAATGATTTTTATCAAGCCGCCGATACTATCTGGTCGTCAACGCAATATGCTCAATCACCAATGAGATGTTACTTGGTCAGTGACACATGACTGCAGGAGGCCAGAAACTGTTCTCAAGCCAAGCACTTTGAACAAACAAACTACACACGTCATCTTGTTTTCTCCAACGTGCAGTGTTTTGCAGAGTCAGAACTGTAATCATGGCATTGGCTCTGCAGGACCAACAGTGAACTGCACAAGCTTACATACAGGTTACTGCTCGATCTTTTGTTATTCAAGTACTCAGAGAGCACAGCAACGGCGAAAGAAAACTTTGCACTTATAATATGCAACTAGGAATTCAATTGCAAAACTGTAGGATATGTACAGGAATTTAACAGACAAAACTGCAATATACATTCACAAGGAGACACGTTTTTCACGTCTCCAGTAAAACACACACGACAGAATGCCACAAAAAGAAATCACTCCACCGTTATCTGCAGCAAAGTTGTAAGCCTAGGTTTCCTATACCTCCTCAGCAGCAGCGACGAACACACCACGCTAACAGACGAGAAGGCCATGCACGCGCCGGCCAGCCACGGCGGCATCTGGACCCCCGTGAACGGGAACAGCGCGCCTGCGGCCACTGGGATGGCCACAACGTTGTACGCCATGGCGAAGAAGTAGTTCCACCGGATCCTACTGAACGTCTTCCTGGAGAGGTCGATTGCCGTGATGACGTCCTCTAGGTTGTTCCGGACCAGCACGTAGTCTGCTGCCTCGATGGCAATGTCGGTTCCAGCGCCAATGGCCATCCCCACATCAGCGGCAGCTAGGGCTGGCGAGTCATTGATGCCGTCTCCGACCATTGCAACGACGCTGCCATCCTTTTGGAGGGAGCGGATGACATCGGCTTTTCCAGCTGGCATGACCTCCGCTCTCACATCCTCGATGCCAACCTGCAGAATCACAAATATATTTTGAACCAGCACACGTTAACAAGAGGTTATCTCAAAGGATGAGATGCAGATGCTAGGACTAAACATGTCAATTCAAACTAACCTCCTTTGCAACTGCTTGTGCAGTCCTCCGGTTGTCCCCGGTGACCATAACTGGATGAACACCCATCTTCTTTAGGCCTTCTACAACTACAGCAGCCTCTCTTTTCAAGGGGTCGGTGATCCCAATCAAGCCAATGAATTCACCATCATATGCTACGAGAATACCAGTTTTTGCATTCAGCTCCATGTCTACCAAGAAATTTTCAGCTTCTTCAGGAACATTTATCCCATTTTCAGCTATCAAAGTACGGTTTCCCACCTACACAAACATTTAAGTATCATATTAATGAATTAAATTTACTCAGCAATGTAGCACACTATAAAGTATGTCTGTCCTCGAGTTATTTGAAAGGAAATAAAAGATAGCTGCATCGCACAACTCACCAAAATTTTCTTTCCATTAACCCAACACTGAATCCCTTTGCCTGGCAAGGCAGAAAAGTCTGCAACATCCAGGAGCCACTGAGAAACTATCTCTTCTTTTCTGTTCTTTATGCTGTCTTTTGATGAGGGGAGTTTGCCAAAGAAGTGGAAATGAAATGCATAATCCAATATAGCTTTTGCAAGTGGATGCTCACTGCTTGCCTGAATAACAGAAACAAAATAAGATTAGCAGTTTTGTACTTTGCTCGAAGAAGCATAAATATCGTTGAAAATGCCCATGGAAAATTTTTCACTTTACCTCTGCAGATGCTACCAACGTGAGGAAGTCGCCGAGATCCATTCCAGAAAATGTTTTCGTTGTTGTTACAGTAGCCTTTCCTTGGGTCAGTGTCCCAGTTTTATCGAAGATAACATATTTTACATTCTGGGCTCTCTCCAGAGCATCGCCACCCTTCACAAGTACTCCATGGTTAGCCCCAACTCCAGTTGCGACCATTACAGCAGTTGGTGTTGCCAGTCCCAGAGCACATGGACAAGCAATCACAACAACAGAGATGGAGAACATGAGGGAGAAAACAAAGCAGTTGCTAGTTTCAGCAGACCATGAGTTCGGATATGCTCCCAGCGATCCACATAGGAACCTACAAAAGTCTAATGCATGAGTCACTTGAACATTCATATCCACAGTATTGATTTCAGAAATGTCGAAACTTACCATGCAAAGAATGTCAATAAAGATAAGGTGATGACAATGGGAACAAAAATGCTAGCCACCTAACAAGATCATAGTGATGTCAGCATGGAAAAATATTCGATGCAATCAGAGATATTAATAAAAGTGCAAAGTGTAATTCTGTGTTACATTTTATTTATGAATCATCAGAACTGCTATGATTCCAAGAAAAAATATTACATAGGTACAAAAGGTGCTTAGAAGAATTCATAAAAAAAAAGAAACCATACTCAACTAGCAAACCAAAACGTGTCAAGTAATAATGTGTAAGCAAATGTACAAAAATTGCCAGAAGTGCGTGATTTCCTCTAGAAGACAAGGCACTAAAAGTGCAACAAAATTGTATTTTAACAAGTAGAGAGGTATACATCAGCTCAAAAGTAGATTAAGTAGCCCAAAATAATGCTTTATATATTTAAGAGTAGAATTAAAATATTTTCTTAAAGCTAACAAACTGACAAGTGTACTCACATAATCGGCAAATTTCTGAATTGGGGCTTTCGACATCTGAGCAGTCTCAACCAGGGATATTATCTGGCTCAAAACTGTCCCTGACCCTACTTTAGTCGCTTGTATATGAAGGATACCATGCAAGTTAATTGTGCCTCCAATAACTAGACTGGACACTTCCTTAGATATAGGCACAGATTCACCAGTTACCATGCTCTCATCAACATGGCTTGTTCCCCAAATGACCATACCATCAGCAGGAACCTTTGAACCAGGAAGCACTTTTAAGGCATCACCAGGTTGTACTAATGATGCATCAATCTCCTTCTCGCCAGAATATTTTCCCTCTGTATTTAAGGAAATTGTTTTGAGTTAATGTGTACGATTACAATGGAAAACCGAAGGAGGAAAAAATGCCAAGACTGTGTTGAAGGCTGCAATTCTAAGCAACCCATAAGATGCAATGCATACCTACTACATGACAACTATTTTGATAAGAGCTCTCTAGAACTGATAATCATTATTAATGCAAGTGACTTTACAGTTTTAAGTAGATACCTTTGTCTTTCAGAAGTAAAAGGGCTGTAGCAGGAGCAAGCTCTACAAGTTTCTTGATAGCATCTGATGTTTTTCCTTTAGCAAGCACCTCAAGATACTTTCCAAATAGCACAAATGTAATTATCATTGCGCTTGTCTCAAAATATAATGGAGGATGAAATCCAGTGAATGCCCCATAAAGAAGTGCACAAGCAGAGTAGACATATGACGCAGTTGTACCAATAACAACCAGTACATCCATATTTGTAGAGCCATGCCTCAGGGCCCTATAAGCTGCAATATAGAACCGTTTGCCAACAACAAACTGCACAACGCTCACCAGCATCCACTTCAGCAAATCTCCAATGCGAAATGGTCCAAAGTGCATGAGGAGGAGTGAGCTAACAAAAGGTATGTGGGGGCACACCATGCGCATGAAGAATACAGGAATCTGGTGAAGAGAAATCAATGGAGAGTCAGGATGTAAGAAGCAAATAAAAGTTCTTGCCAAATGATATTTTGTATGTATGATTGGATTAAAAAATATTATGAAAATGGTGAAACATCAAGGATAGGCTGGACAAACTTACACTTAGGAATAAACTAGAACGAAGAAGATAAAGTGTTTTGGAGGCTTCCTGTGCATCATTTGACGCAGCTCGTATATAAGGATTTTGTACCCGGGCTTGAAATCTGTCATTACTTTCCATGTTGATGGTATCCACAATCTGTCTTAAACCAACAACTTCAGGATCAAATAAAACTTCAACCTCTGAATTTGCAAAGTTTACAGCTGACTGACGCAAGCCTTCCATTTTCTTCAGGATATCATGCAACACATCTAGATCTCCCTCGGTATACAACCCAATAACACTTAATAACACCTTGTCTTGCTCGCTACTTCTTAACAGCGCAGCGTCAAAACCAGCATCCTCAATAGCCAGAACAATTTCATCTTTGCTAATGGTGGAAGGATCATACTCGACTTCCCCCAATGAGGTTGCTAATGCAACAACTGCTCTTTTTACCCCCGGCAATTTTTTTAAGATCCCCTCCACTGAGTTCACACATGCAGCACAAGTCATACCGCCTATCCTAAACTGGCCTGACAATGTCTTGTGTGTTTTTGGCTGAGAAACAGCAGAGTCCGGGAGAATTTCTGCTTCGAACCCAGCGTCTTCTATCGTTTCAACGATGTCTTCATCCTAATGAATAATTGCATATTAACGGAAAACCCCTTGTTAGTTCATTGCACAGACTTAAAGTAAAAGCAAGTATATTGCTACAGAAAGGACTGCAGGCTGGCAAAAATTGGGACAGTTAGGATTCTAAAAGGACAAACATCTGTAAAATATCTGCAGTTGGGTGTTGAAATATTCCCAAATCAAACTGAGTTACTCCTTCAGGATTGCCAAGTGAGGTTGGTCAAAATCTCTTAATGTTCCGGTTAAGTGCAGTTGCGATCCAAATGATCATGAGCGCCACTGAAGTTGCCTCCAAACAGAGGAAATATCAGTGCAGCAACAGCAGCTACCAAAATCCAGCAGTTTGCAAGTCCTACTAATTCAGTTCAATGTGACCTTTCGCATTGAATTGTCCTCTGGAAACTAAACAGAGACAAAATGGTACAATCAAACAGTGAATTCCTTTCAACGGCAACAGCAGCAGCATAAAAGCGAAGCAAACACGCAATACGCGTCGTGCCGTTGCACATCCTAATCACCCTACCTAACCAACAAGCCGCAGCTGAATTTCCCGCCCTGAGCTCCGCGATCCCGCAGCGTAACACTAATAAAACTCGGGTAATCCACTTGATTACGGAAGCATACGAATTCTAAGAAGACGGCGAGGAGGTGGGAAGGAGGAGGGATCACGGGGCCAGCCGGCAGCACCAACGTACCTTGGCGAGCGCGGGGTCGAAGACGACGTGGGCGCGGTTCTGGAGCAGCGACACGGCCGCGTGCCGTACGCCCCGACGCGCGGAGAGCGCGGCCTCTACGGCCGAGGCGCACGCGGAGCACGTCATGCCGGTGACGCGCACCTGCACCCGCCGCATGCCAGCCTCCCCCTCCTCTTCCGCTGGCCCCGGCCCGGCCTCCTCGTCGTAGGAGCCCAGCAGCGCCACCTCCTCCATCTCGCCGTCTCCGCCGCCGGCGAGCGACGCGAGCTGGAGGTGGGCCATGGCCGTCAGCGGCGGGGCGGAGGCGGCACGGGGAAGACGACGGAAATGTTCGGGGAGGGGAACGAACGAGAGCGGTGGACCGGGACGCGGAATGGAGGGGCTGGCCGAGGGGGCGGTTTGAATTGGTGCGCGGAGGCCAAGGGGGTTTCCGTAAATGTTGCGGGACTGGATCAGGGGAACGTGTTGTTTGGGTTGGTAGGTGGGCGGCATCGTAAGGAAGACGCGAAAATCATCCGTTTACCACGTTCCAAAAAAATCAGCCGTTTACTTTGGGGGCCACTTCCTTGTCTCGTCCCGTTGTTCATTAAGGCGAATCAGTTTGCTTCGAATTCGACCAAAATTTGTTTAGGTTTGTTTTCACGAGCAGGATGAAAACTATACATGTGTTTGCATGCTGCGCCATCGTGATTCGTGAAGTATACATGTGTTTGCATGCTGCGCCGGACAGGGATTTTGGAAGGCGTCAACAACGCGGCGTGGCGTGGAGTACGAGGGGGAAGATTTGGCCATGAGAGACGACGCCGCAGGCCACAGCTGAACTCCACGGTCCGTCCAAGAAGAAAGCTGTCTGTCTGGAACCATGGCGGACGGACGCGGGACAGAGAGCGCCAGGACATGACGCACGGTCACCCGTCTTTTGAGTTGTGACTTGTGAGGCCGTGTGATCGAGATGTTTATGAGTATTTTTTGCGCGTGATTTATCAGCGTATTTTGAAATATGGTTTTATCTAGTACGTATTTGGTGATAGGGACATTTTATGGTGCGTAGTACAAAGTGTACTGCTGGCCCTCTCGCTAGGATGGGCGCGTCACGTCTGTACTACGACCGCCATGGCCGGCTCCGGTGAGGTACAGACCCTGTCCTTGTTGCTTCACGCGAGGGGCACGAGGAACACGCGTGTGAGTGAGATCAGAGAGAGGGCGACTGGGCCTGCGGAAAATGGTGGGTCGCTGGCCGCGATTTCCAAGGCCCATTCCGCGGGTCAGTGCAGATCAGATAGACTGCCGCGACTGGGCCTGCGGAAAATGGTGGGCTATTTGTAGTTTCGTCACTTACGCTTGAATTGTGTCTAAAAAAAAAAACTTACGCTTGAATTGAGAATCCAGTGACTAGTGATCGATTGGATTGTACTATGAGAAAGAAACGCTAAATCCGATATTTTGTTATCTGAATGATGTAGGCGGATCATCAAAACACGAGCATCATCATCTGATGCATACATGTCGATACTCGGTTTAAAGGCATACGGATTCAGGTATCCACAACCCATTCCCCATCTGAACAAAAGTGGTTCAAATTCCGTATCTCCTAGCACTGTCAGACAATGTCGATTCATGTCCCTCATCACCCCATCTGATGAAGAACTCGCAATTCGATCGATGCCGTAACTAATAAGCAGCCGTATGTATGCTCCCATCATTCATCTACAGCGTAACTGACGACGACACGGATATATGTTTGCCGCGAGTTGATACTGCGGAATGACTGAATCTTCTCTTTAGATAAACGAACGAAACCACAGAATCTGATTGGTAACATTACTGGAGTACTACTAGGTAATTAACACACTGATCAATGGCAAACGAGAGTTGATGAAATGTCCGCTTAGAAATAGGAGTAGTATGATATCCATGCCTGTAATAATAAATAAATAAATAACACAACGGAGCTGTGCCTTGATCCTGAGACGGAGTGGTGCCTTGAATCTGGGAGACGGATATACATTGTGCAGGTTGTAGAAGAGAACTTGAATTGACGACTTGCCGGCGGATTGTGCCTCTATCCGCTTGCATAATTCGCAAGACAGTCAGCCAAGGTCCACGGATGCGCGGGGCCTCTATCCCTGTCGAAGTCGAAGGATTCAGTGCTCCCATCTTTGAGACGGTATGCGCCGACCTGCTCGTCGCCGCCCCTCTCATCCAAGTCGAGGCCCGGGTAGACGGCGTTGGCCTCGACGGAGGGGAACGCCCGCGGGGACACGGAGATCGCCCGGCACCTCCCGAGGAAGACGGCGCGGCCGCCGAAGCCGCGGGCCGGCGTCGCCCTGCGTTTCTCCAGGTTCACGCGGTACGCCTTGTACGACCTCTTGTAATCCCTCTTGAACCGGTTATTGCTCTGTCGGTGGTCGGGGTGCGTTCGTGCCCGGAGCTTCCGGTGCACCAGCATCAGCTCGCCGCCGCCGTTGTCCACCAGGTGCACCGTGTCCGTCATCCTCTGTAGCGGCAGGGACAGCTCGGCGGCCACCACCAGCCATGGCGCCGGACTAGTGGTGGTGTCCAGCACCATGACGGCGTGGTCGGAGACGCTGTAGAAGCGGCCGGCGAACGTCATGGCGGGAAGGAGCGACGCGTGGGGCAGGGGAGTCCGGACCAGCGCCCAGCGCTCGTCGCCCGGCTTGGCGAAGGCCAGCGTCAACCTTGCGCCGCCGTGGCCGGAGTACATGAGAAAGACGGTGTGGTCGTCGTCCACGAGGCCGACGGTGTCCCACACGCATCTGCCGGCGCAATGTACCCGGGGCGGAAGCCGTCGTCTTCCATGCCGGCGGTGAAGGGCGGGAGCTCGGCCGCCTGGCGCGTGAGCGGGTTCAGCAGGCGGACGGCCCCGGACTGTGCCCTTGCACTTGCAGGTGCAGGAGGAGGCCCTCGGTGGTGGACCGGAGCACGCCGTGGTCGCGGAGCTCCGGGACGTCCGCCCGGACGCACTGGCCCGTGCAGGTGTTCAGGAACTGGCGACCCGTGCGGTGCGGGGCGCCGTCGGAGGCGAGGATCTCCTTGTCGCCGAGGAGCATGATCCACCGCCGGGGGAGGAAGCGGCGGTCCTCCAGGACGCGCGCAGCACCGCCTCCACGGGCGGCACACGGCTCGGAAGTGGATGTAGTCGGCCACATCGCCGTCCAGGACGCGGTCCGCGATCAGACCCGCCGGCCCGTCGCCGAGGTTCGCCCAGTCCCTCCTCCTCGGGACGCCGGCGCGGGAGCGCTTCGCCTTGGCACCCCACGAGGAGGCGGCGACGGTCGGGGCTTGGCTGCCTGCCGCTCCTCGCTTCCCCATTCCGTTCCGGCCGCTAGTGAAGTAATGGGCCAGCCGTCTTGGGCTGAAATGATGGTGCCTTTGTCTCGATTTTTATCGGCCCACATTTTCCCAATGATGTGTTCTGGGCGCCATATATAACGAGTAGTAATGTGGGTTGAATGCGGACACTGTTCAGGTTTGGCCTGCTTTTCCGACGTTGAACCAGTTTGGGCTGATCTTTCCATAATTTTTTTTTTCAATGATCTTTCATTAGTTTCTGTGTCGTTCCCTCAAAAAAAAAAAAAAAAAATCCGTATCGTGCTTCTTTGCCGCTTTGAGCTTCCGCCGCATGTTTCATATTCCTTCCTTTTTCTTTCAAGGTTAACTGTCTTGCTTTTTTTTTTTTTGGTGAGGAAGGTTAACTGTCTTGCGAACATAGTTAGATAACGATACCAAAATAATACTCCCTCTATTACAGTTTCTTAACATAATAGGATTTTTTTACAAAAAAAGAACATACATTGCACGCATTAAATTAAAAAGAAGAGAAATTTAAAGCAACAAAACACCAACTCAAGCGAACTTGAGTCGTGCCTAACACAGAACAACAATGGAAATTACATGAAACACACACGACCGACACAAGACAACCATCTATCACTACGAAGCGACGACCGAAAGCGCTCGAAGAGCAATCAAAAGCTTCAAAATGAGGAAGTGCAACACCCCGACACGAAGATGATGGAAGCACCACTCGAACCTGCACCCATACGAGTTTGGAGGCCTTTAAGACAACGCCCTCAAAAGAGATCACGACATTAGAAACATCGCTAGCGTCCACCCGGGAGCCGGAATTGAGTTTTCACCCGAAGGACCTCTAAAAGCAGCCAAGGAGCACCATGACAACGCCTCCAGCGAGAAAATCGACACCTAAAGATGTCATCGTTGTCGGCACCTGCATGAACTACTGAGCAAGGCTTTCGCACGATGCTCACGGCACCCACCTCGTCCACCTCCACCAGAGGGACCGCGGGAAGCAGCGCCACCACAGCCACCCCGTCGAGACGCGTCACTGGGGAGAGATGACGCCGAGAGCAGCAGCGGCGAGCGGCTCTGTCCGCCGCTGACGACAACCGACCAACCACAACCGTCATCATAGAGAACCTCACCTCCGCAGTGTGGGGAAGCACACATCGCCGCAAGCCGAGCCCCCATGCCATCGCATGGAGGTCAAATTTACCATAGGGATGGGGCATATGCCCCCTCTCTTTACAATTCGGCCCCCTTTGTAACGCAGGATTTTCACAGGAATTGTACAGGAATTTCACAGGAATCAGTTGACTGTTCACAGAAAAACGCAGGAATAGGAAAAAATCCCGCAATCCAAAGAGGGCCTTCATGTTTCGCCAAATTTCTTTGCACAATTCAGCTTTAAAATTCGCTATGCATACTCGTACAATCCAAGTTAGTGGATGACGTTAAGAGACTTTTCACTGGTCAGAGTGGCTTCAACAAATCCAATAATGTTTCGATATATAATCGGCTCGCTTAGAGGCGTACGTACTTGCATGCATGATGAACACACGTCATTATTGGCACGTACGCCACGAGCACACGCCTGCCACCACCATCGTGCAGAACACAGCGTCTCCCTTTTTGGGTCAGTTCCACACACTGGCGCGAGATGCCGCGCACTGCAATGCATGGCCACCACTACTGCTTGCGCATGATGCGAGGGGCGAATGGGGCTGTCCCCCAACCATTGGCAGTCAATGTGGCTGTCTCCCGTGGAAGAGGCACCACCAAAAAGACAGAGGAATCCATCAGATCGAGGTTACTTACAGGCTTACAGCTTGAGGAGACGCTTTACAGAAGTTCAGTCGGGACTGCAAATCTGTATGTACTGCATGCGGGTGACCCGCAATTGTAGATGCAGCAATGTACGTGGCACCACATTGCATAGACTGGAAATTAAGCACTGTTCTCGGAATTAAGCACTGTTCTCGGTCAGCAGCCACCATCGAGACCTTGAATGTGGCTCGATCGATCTCTCGGCAACTAAGCACTGATCAATCGCTGTGGTAGTTCTGAAGCTCTGAACAAGCCACGCAGTTTCACTCACATGCAGTACATACACCATAGCAGCCTGCAAGAGCAGCGGCGGAAACCTTGGCGACCGGTGCGTCTGAAACAGATGCTACGAGTGCCGTATATACTGGTGCTGCCAGCCCTGAACCGTGCCTGATTCTGCTGAGCACGAGACTTTTTCCCTGCACGATGCCCCCAAAACTGTGGTTGCAAAAGAAATGGAAACCCTGAAGTTCATATTTCACAACTCTTGACGCATGTCTGAAGCAAAAGTTCCTGTCAACAAAATTCAGTCCATGCATGCGCCGTTGATTGTAGACGAGCCTGACGTCCACACTCCACAGAGATGGTTTGGGCTGCAGGATCCTTTCTGAAACTCAAGTCTCTTAATTGTAATTTCTAAACGGTTTTCGCTGAAATAAGAACTGCTTCATGCATGCCGATGTGTGTGCACAGTGCAGTGCATTGCCTGTTTAGTGTACGACGTTCAGAGACTTTTCACTGACTTGAGTGACCTCAACAAATCCAATAACATTTCGATAATTGGCCGAGTCAAAAATAATAAACTCAAGGTTGAAGGCGTACGTAGTACTTGCATGCATGATGAACACACGACATTATTGGCACGTACGCTACCACCACACGCCTGCCACCACCATCGTGCACAACACAGCGTCGTCTCGCTCTTTGGGTCAGTTCCACACACTGGCGTGAGATGCCGCGCACTGCAATGCATGGCCACCCCTACTGCTTGCGCATGATGCGAGGGTCGAATGGGGCTGTCCCCCAACCATTGGCAGTCAATGTGGCTGTCTCCCGTGGAAGAGGCGCCACCAAAAAGACAGGGGGAATCCATCAGATCGAGGTTACTTACAGCTTGAGGAGTTGCTTTACAGAAGATCAACTGGGACTGCAAATCTGTAGTATGTGCTGAATGCAGGTGAACGATGCAGCTACGTATGGCACCATTTTGCATAGACTGGAAAACTAAGCACTGACCTCGATCAACAGTCACCATGGAGACCCTGGTCTAAACTCTAGATAAGCTAGGGGTGTTCGGCGCATAGGGATTTAAATTTTAGAAGGGTCTAAACTCTAGATAAGCTATATTAAATAAAGTTTAATTACAAAACTAACTACAGAACCCTGGTCTAATTCGCGAGACGAATCTAATGAGGGTAATTACGCCATGATTAGATGATGGTTACTGTAGCATTACTGTAGCAAAACATAGATTAATTAGCCTTATTAGATTCGTCTCTTAAAGATGTACCCATCTGTAAAAAGGTTTTGTCATTAAACTTTATTTAGTACTAGATTCTCTTTGTTTAGAGGGCTCTAAAATTTAGCGCTAAAAGAAACGAACAGGGCCTGAGGTAGTTCTGAAGCTCTGAACAAGCCTCACAGTTTCACTCCCTATCTATAGCCCTCATCATCCAGGTTCAGCTCATCAATGGACGACGACATGCAGGATGCAGCATAGCATCCTGCAAGAGCAGCAGCGGAAACCTTTGGCGGCCGGTGCGTCTGAAACAGATACGAGTGCAGTATATGGTGTTGCCAGCCCTGAACCGTACCTGAATCTGTTGGGCACGAAACTCTAATGGATTCTTGCTTCCTGGTCGATATTAGTTCTGCGTTCTCGATGCCCCAAAACTGTGCATACGCACAAGGATCTTGGTACGGATACGGGGTTACTGTGATTGCAAAAGAAATGGAAGAATTCCAAGCTCAGAATTCACAAACTCTGCATGCATGTCTGCAAGAAGCAAAAGTTCCTGTCAACAAAATTCAGTCCATGCATGCGCCGTTGATTGTAGTTGAGCCTGACGTCCACACTCTACAGAGATGGTTTAGGCTGCAGGATCCTTTCTGAAACGCAAGTGTCCTGATTGTAATTTCTACTCGTAAACGATTTTCACTGAAACAAGAACTGCTTGATGCATGCGAATGTGCGTGCAGTGCATTACCTGTTGGTGTCCCGACCCGAACTTTGCACGAGTCGCAGTGCAGTCCAGCGTGCCTGGACGGCGACACAGCGTACGAGACACAGGGCAGAGCCCAGAAGGCGCCACCGCCCAGACGTACGGCGCGACGAGGGGCTCCAGGAAGACCGAACAGCATCCTCGACGTCACTGCCAGTACTTCCTCCTTAAATGTAGAGCTTTTTAACTTTCAAACAAGAAAATAATCAATGTGGTAAAAGACTATCATACCTTTTATTTTTAACTCAACTCATTCCTCCACTAACCCTCTCACCAACCTTAGAGTTTGTCCTATATGTAAAATGCCCTACATTTAGAGAAAAATCTCGAACTCCAGAACGCACTATATTAAGGGACGGAGGTAGTACACTGTTGTAGCAGCATCTTTCTGCTGCAATTGATCCGTCTCCTTTCTCGCCTCTGCAGCTGAGAAACCCAAAGAGCGAGCTTTCAAAAGTTTGGTTTCTGAAAAGGTCGGCACTACCTAAAAGTTGCTTGATTTGTACTGGATTCCTGCACAGGGTGTGGAAAGAAAGGATCAAGCGTGCTGGAACTGTCTTCGCGACACAACAAAACTGCTACTGCATTGTCCATTACCATGTTCTCTGTTATGTATCACTCCACAGCTCAGATTCAGAACTGCATTTCGTTGCAGCCTCTGCATAAGCGGCTCCGAGTATTTGCTCATGCAAGTAGTATTATTATCCCAGGCTTCCAGCTTGCTGTCAGACCATTGGAGCCTGCTTTCTGGGCGTCTGCTGGCATCAGTGCCTGGAGTTAGAGATGGATCGAAGACCGTGGTCAAAGAGCAAGCATGACCGAGGAGTAGTTGCTGCCATGGCTGATGGCCGGTCGGCCGTGCAGATCGAGCAGCTGGCATCCATCCAGTTCCCGCAGGCTTTCTCTCAGTTTCAGGCCGAAAGTTTCAGAGCTTCAGTTTAAGGGACACATCATGTCGACACGGACGGACGCGCCAAGCACTCAACTGCTCGCGTCGTGGAGCGATGCTCTCTGCTCCTTCAACTGCTGCCACTCATCACGGTTCGGATGCCCAAAGGATCCCCGTCCTAGGTTAACGCTCGCTATCAGCTCTGCTCATCATATCAAAACCGTGCGCACTCTTGAAAGCAAATCCATGGATGAGATACTAGAACAGTTCTATCGAGGCCTGGTCGTTAGACTGAACTGAAGACTGACGACGACGATATGTGAGAGCTGAGAAATCATGGACATCGATTCATCTATGTCGCATTACGAGGAGGAAGCAAAGCATGCAGTCAATGCAAGCAGCTTTAATTCCTTCCTGCATGTGAATGCCTTTTGCAAGTTTTAGTGCGCTCATCTGATGATCTGATGGTCGACATACCTGCTGCGCGCTCTGGTTCAGTTGTTCTTGTTGCTCGGCCGTCGGCCCCACTGGCGTTGTGATGAATCGCCCGCAATCTAGAGTTCAGATTCGTGTACAGCTGTCGTAGCTAGATCATCGTCGGCCCTGATCATCTTGAAGACAGGATCACACGCGTCACATTCGTAGGCTGATCCGATGGCTCTGAAAGACTTTGAAGAAGGAATGCTCATTTCCTTTTCCTACCTGGAAGTAATAGTATTCCGTTTGTAAGAAAATATTCTTACTATTCAATTTATTTATGGGAAGACATGAATATGAATTGTGCCATCTCCTTTAACAGAGCCCCAGCCAAAATAATCCATGAATTCCTTGGAGCTGGTTGTATTTAGATCCAGAAAATTGTGCATTTGAGGCATGCAGCTGAGTTAGATGGATCATCATTGATCCAGTACACAAAACTGTGGCCAAGATCGATTGCAGAATGGGGGTCCGATCAAGAAATAGGGCTAGGTAGCAGTACGAGAAAGGCAATATGCACGTTCTTCATCCTCTTTGTGCACACATTTCCTACTTAGCATCAAGTATGATAGCTACCTAGTTGTAAACTTGTAACCCAAAATCCTACCAGCATCTAGTGAGTAACAGAGGACGACTGCCCATGCCCCTATGTATGTTTTCGTTGCAATTTCTGATTAATTTCACAATTTTTCTTGAAGGCTTAACCGTGAATTATCAGTTTGTTTTGGCACCTTTGCTTTCGAAAAAGGTTCTTTGGTGCCTATTTAGCTGAAGCTAAGTAATTCAACGGGCTATTCTTTAGGAAAATTCATCGGGCTATTGTTAGGTGAAGTAATTTTTTGGCTCGTTATTGCTCAATCTTGTTTCTTCAGTAAGTTAAGGCATAACCAAATCATCCTCAAGCAAATCAGAGACGACTAATATATCAATGCGCTAAAATGGAGATAAAAAGAGTGACGATTTTACACACGCAGAAAAAAAAAAGTTTCAGCTACCGTTGCGGGACAGAAATGTACAAGGGGTAAGAACAGAGTATGCGCTTTGAAGACCTTCCGCTATGCTATGCTATTTGTGAGCAGTGCTATACGGACACGGGGTATTTCTGTTTCTATGTCCAATAATTCCAATCCTAGGATCAGTGGTTTCAATATTCAACTACCTTATCATGCCTTTGCCAGGGATAGGATAGGAGCTGCTATCCTGCCAACAGCTCAGCTCAGGCAGTGGAATTCGCTCGCAAGTTCACATGCGAATTCTTCTACAATGCATTGGTAGTTTCAGATCCGTAGACTGACCTATGTTGTGTGAACTTTGTCAAGCACATGTGGATGATTCAGAAGCTAGTATACCATTCATACATACCGGTGTGACCAAGCAGTAGTATTGCAGGAAATATCTTTGTACCTGCCATCTTTTTGTCAATTTTCAGTACAGCAGGAACTTTACACCAGCGCGGAGCGTCCAATTTTATATTGGGGGTAGGAGCTCGAAGAGGTAAGAACCATTGACCTCCATATAATCCATGGCGTCGATCGCTCTAGAGTCTATGGGCTCGGCATGGCGTAGGCAAATTCCAAAGACAAGCGGCAAGAGGTCACTTGTCCTACTCTGTTTGGTTTGGCTAGACTAGAAAGGTTGCGCCCCTATGGCCCTGTTCGTTTCTTTTAGCGCTAAATTTTAGAGGTCTCTAAATAAAGAGAATCTAGTATTAAATAAAGTTTAATGACAAAACTTTTTTACAGATGGGTACATCTTTACGAGACGAATCTAACGAGCCTAAGTAAGGTATGTTTTGCTACAGTCATGCTACAGTAATGCTACAGTACCATCGTCTAACTACGGATTGCTTACCCTCATTAGATTCGTCTCGCGAATTAGACCAGGGGTTCTGCAGTTAGTTTTGTAATTAAACTTTATTTAATACTCTTAAATGATAAGATTTTTTTTTAGGCCCTTCTAAATTTTAGACCCCATGAAACGAACACCCCCTATATCTGCTTGGGCTTGGCCATCACGTCTCCATCACATGGGAGTACTAGCAAGGCAGTTGTTCATCTGATCATCCTTTGCCTAGCAGTACCATTACTATCCTCCTAGCGTTCCTAAAAAAAAAAAGGTTATAAAGAAAAATGATCGTATAATCAAGAGAACTGAATTTTTCATCTAATTAACAGAGCTTTCCTAGGCCAGGCAATGACACCACGGCGTTTTGGGAGAAGATGCGCTACGGAAAAAGATGTGCAAACCTTGTGCCGAGAAACTGCCCAAACACAGGTAGTATATACACATCATTTGGCTTGATCATGTGGCGATGATCGCCACCCGTTCCAGTTCAGTCACCTGGCCATGCAATGCTTTTTCCTCTGTTGCCCAACAACCAACTCGGCGGATGAACGAAGCACACCAAGCTCAATCAACAAATTTGCATCACTCCGGTTTCACAGCGTGTACCGCGCTACAGTCCAAGAAGAGGACGGAGAGAGACTGGAAGGCAATGGAACGGCCATGTAAAACAAGAAGCGAAAAAGCAGCGGATGAGGATGGTACGCTGGGAAAAAGAGAGCAGGTTTTTCCCCTTCCCCCTCTTCCTTTTTCAGAGCCCAAACAAACCGGAGATTAAAATGGATGTTTAAGTGTAGTAATCAACAGAGATATTTGCTGGTTGAGTAATTGTTGCAAGATCATCGTGTCCCTTTTATCCCTCTCCTGATGGAGCCCCTTGCCAATTTGCCATGTTCATACAAGAACACAGGATACAGAGACCATGACACCCAAAGCCCCAAGTTTATCACCTCCCTCTCCTATAAATAGCCTCCATTGGAGGTTCTTGCCCCTTTGCTACTAGTCCTCTCGCTCTCTACACGCATAGCAAAAGACAAGCCACATCGACATACATGTACGCCCTTGCACAACACCACCACTAAACAACTCTTGAGAGAGAGAAGGGAGACAGACAGACAGAATTGCCTGCCAAGAAACAAAAGAGTGATCAAACCGAGAAGAGAATTCCTTCCTCCCAGTCCTTCCCATCAAGGAACGGAGCGGGCCGGAGGAACTTCAAATTTCCAAGGGCGAGAAGGAAGGAGATCCGGAGAGCGAAGCTAGCGGGAGATGGGGATGATGCCCGGGTGGGTCGCCGGCCTGGTGGCGGAGAGCTTCTTCGTCGGCTGCCCCGCGCACGAGAGCCGCAAGAAGAACGAGAAGAACATCTTCTGCCTCGGGTGCTGCGCCAGCATCTGCGCCCACTGCGCCCCCGCCCACCGCCACCACCCTCTCCTCCAGGTCCGCTTCAATTCTCCTTCCTCCTCCCCCGTGTTGTTCCTTCCATGGCGGATGTGCAATTCTCGCACGCGCTTGTGTGCTGTCTATCTGCAGCCGTGGGGAGATGATCAGATCAGTTGGGATGATCCCTTCCTTCCCTGTTCTCTGTTTCGTTAGTTAATTCTCGCCTTTGATCTGCTGCTTTGGTTCAACAAAGGCAGGGACGAAACGGCGCAGCTTTTGGGGCCTCGGTTCTTGTGCATGGATGAATCTCATAAATAATAATGCTCCAATTAATTATTAAAACAAACAGGGCGCAGTACTAGAGGCTAGACTAGACGAGGGATGGTGTGTGTATCTCGCTTTTGTTTTTGTCCTGAGCTGTCTTTTCAGTTGCTGTTCCGCTCCCGCTTGCTTAGATTTGGCCCAGGTTTAAGTTTAATTCGGCTTGATTGGATTTGATTTGACTTGATGCGTGGTCTCGGATCACAAGTGCTTCTCCGATTTGGGTGGAATTCTTTGCTAATCTTTCATGTGTACTACTTGCCCCCGGTCCTCCCCATTTGTCGCCTTGTGCGCTTTGGGTCATGCATGCCACTCTTTTTAGGCGTCGAATTAGGTGATGATTGCGCCCTGTAACTGTCACCAAATTCGCACAAAACAACAATTCCATGCTTTGTTGTCCATAATGATGCTAGGTCTAGCTACTTGCTCATCGAAATTTAACTGCTCGGGAGCGAGTTTAACTAATCGCTGCGGTAAATTCTGTGGATGGAAGTTAAAAATCCTCTTGCATGCAAATCCTCCCTTCCTCTAATTACTGGTCTGCCTGGAACTAGCGCAAAGCAACAATTCCGTTCTTAATTTCATTATAAAATTACTTGCTCGGTAAAATAAAGTAGGAGCAGCTCAATTGTGTATGGGCATGTCCTCTGCGTGACAGGAGGTGGAAATTCGAATCTTTCGCATGCAAATCTTTTCCTCCTGTCCTTTTTTTCTTTCCTTTTTTTCCTTCAATTTGCTTGTCTTCTTGCTGCCATTTCTCCTTTCTTCTTTCGTGCAACTAATCGGATCAGTACTTGTTGGTGGCCTGGGTAACTCTGATGTGAGCGTGGATGGGGGAAAAGTTACTGCCTCTTGGCATTTCACCGGAAATGGCCATAGTCTTGAATGGTGCAAAATTCAACCACATCATTCACGCCTTCCCCAAATGCTCTCTGTGTTCTTATCCTCTTGCTTGCTACTAGAACTAGGTCGCATGAAAAGCAGGGCTGTGAACAAAATTTTGACTGATCGTTTATGCTTGCAGTAAATCAATTTGACCCTTTGAGCTGATCTTATCCTTCCATGCAAACTACTGGCATAAACATTTCCGAGGTTGCTGAAAATTGTGGGTAGATTCTGCGTAATCACCGTCCTGTGTGTGAGATTTCCAATAATAGGCCTGTTTATCCAAACTGTTTTGCCATGTATAGAAACATGTCCTGCTCGACTGCTCGTACTCCCTCTGCAACGCTGGTAGTAGTAAAAATGGGGGCATCTTAGGATTGTTACAGCTGGGGCAAGCAGGTTTACCATATGCGTGCGCAAGGTAAATTTGCGCCTTGTCTTTTTTACCAAACAGGGCCTCAAAACTGTTCCTCCTCCCATGGAGGGGGGCCTTGGCACTATTCAACCAAAGCCACAGTGAATTGCTGGTCACCAGAACACAGAGCTTTGGTTTTACCCTTTTGCCCCAAATCGTGTGCTGGATTTTGCTCTGGAGGACAGCTCTCGAAGGGTAGTTTGGCCAGTGTAGGTGGTTTGGGCTCTCCCATGATAAGATCATGACTAGAGTAGTACTACTGCCCGGCCAGTCAAAGCATGGGCCAATGTTACCCAATCGAGTCGTCCTGCTAATGTTATTGCCTTGTACTGCTACTTATTAATCTTAGTACTGCTCGGAATTATTTATACTGCCTAAACATATTTAGCGCAAAAATTGAGGCCCTGACTTGGTCTGCTTTGCAAAATTTTACTAGGTGCGACGCTACGTGTACAATGACGTCGTCCGCCTTGGTGATATGGAGAATCTGATCGACTGCTCCTACGTTCAGGTGATCTGGAAATGCAGGGATATGCGTTTTCTAGTCTGATAGTGGTTGATATGTTGTGCTAATGACTTTGCTAGCAACTGTGCAGTCCTACACCATCAACAGCGCCAAGGTGATCTTCCTGAAGCCACGGCCGCAGTCCAGGCCGTTCAAGGGCTCGGGCAACGTCTGCCTGACATGCAACAGGATGCTCCAAGAACCCTTCCATTTCTGCTGCCTCTCTTGCAAGGTGAGGGACGATCGATCCATGTCACAAGTGT
The DNA here is from genome assembly GCA_007726485.1 of Eragrostis curvula. Lineage (NCBI taxonomy): Eukaryota > Viridiplantae > Streptophyta > Magnoliopsida > Poales > Poaceae > Eragrostis > Eragrostis curvula. The sequence continues at coordinate 50,645,740 of CM017439.1, forward strand.
TGCATCAGCATCACCACCGGCCCGTGAGAGAGATGATGCATGGTCATGATGCAGTGACAGGGACATGCTGCTGCTGATCGAGTTCCGCGCGCAATGACCACATGGTTTGTTTGCAGGTGGATCATGTGATGATGCAGCAGGGAGGGGACCTGTCCAACATCCTGCAGTACTACGGCGGCGGCGTCGGAGGCGCCGCGGCCACCACCGACCCGGACCACCTCGCCTTCCCACGGTTCGAGAACCTCCGCGTCGACGGCTCCGACCTCGACGACGACACCGACGGCGGCACGGTCACCCCGAACTCGATCCTCGAGGACCCGACGCACCACTACGGCGGCGGGTCGAGCGACACCGGCGGCGGCGCTAGGAACGGCGGCGACGGTGGCAGCGTCGCGCGGCGCGGTGAGGCGGCGGCGGCGAAGAGGAAGAAAGGGGGAGGGTTCTTCCCTCAGATCGTGCTGTCGCTGGGCAACCGGAGGAAGGGTGCCCCTCACAGGTCCCCTCTGGCCTAAGCTAAGCACCACCATGATCATGCAGTTAGTTATCACTAGCTATTAGTAGCGGTTGCATTGATGGTCGTAGTAGTAGCTAGTAGTATTAGCCGTGTGTTATAATAGCCTTATGATTAGCCTTGTAGAGAGGAGAAGAAGAAGGGTTTGGTTGGTTGGGTTGGCTGCTTTCAGAGAGACCTTTGTTGTCATCCATCTACTGATGATAGCTATAGGGCCATTCTCTCAAGCCAGGCAGTTTGTTTGATGAGACTCCAGGCAGTTTGTTTGATGAGACTCAGAGAAGCAAGTTCCCCTGTTACAGGCCTAGGTAGGCACTGGTCGGTGGGCCCCGCGGTGCAGGCTGGGTCCACAAAAGGTGGCTACCAATTTTGTACTTGATGTAACAAGGGTTTATTGCCTACACTTCCACAAATATATATGTTCCCCGGACCATATTCAGCAGCAGTGTACATTTGGGTGACACGGTGCTTCTCAGTTTAATTTAGTGTAATGAGCTGCCTCTATTGGTGATTAGTAGTATCTCTGGACAGCTCGTGTGATTTTATTACCGTCCATCCTTCGTAGTAACTGTGTATCACTTGTTGCTTTGACCAGCTAGCATGCATGTGAAGCACACGTCCAGGTCCAGTCCAAACTCTTCAATCGCGTTGCTGCAGCTGGTGTTGTTTCGATGCTGTTTGATCGATCGATGCAGTAGTGGTGCTTCACTTTGCCATGGACCACTGTGTGTGTCCCCTAGTCTAGAGAGGAGAGAGGGGGGTCGCCAAAGCTTTACCCCCAGATCACCTGGATGTCTGTCATCTTTCAGATCAGGCAGGGTAAAGCTTTGCCAGACCCTTTTCCATCTCTCCTCTTAACCACTACAATCCCACATTAGATCTTCAGCATAATTAAGTACTTCCCATATTATGCGTCAAGAGAAAGTGCCGAGAGATAGCATATTCACAAGTATATCCCTTACATGGTAATCGTACTAGCAAAGAACCTTTTCACCTGGCATTCGAGCAAGGGGGTTACTGACCAGGGTATGTGCATACTATACGTGGAGTAGTGAGCAGCACTCCAAACCAATCCCTTCCTCTTTTTCCACATCCTTCATTCGGCGGCCGTCTCCATGTGAAGCGACCCTCACTGCTTGGCGGCTTCTAGAAGTCTCAGAGCTTTTTGTTACTATCGTCTTGTTGCTCTAGAACGGTTTTGCGTACATGGTTGAATTGGAACCAATCTTCTCATCCATTAACGCCGATCTATAATTCAAATAAACGTAATTTGTGCCGTATCAATGCATATGCACAACGCAGCTTTTCAGCGGCGGCGGCCCATTCATGCATGCACAACGCAATGCCACTTGCAAGTTTAGTTTAAGTGATGAGTGAGGGTTCCGAGGCGGCTGATCCCGACAATCACTTGGGACGGCGGGCCCTGTCGGTGGGAGGACGGAAGCACATCAACGGGATGGGGGCAAGAGCGATTAGCTAAAATCCCTCCGGCTCCGCGAGATAGGAATATTGTGCATGTCCTCCAAACCTAGTCATAGTTAACAAACGCAGCTTGGTCACACTCTAAGCTCCGGATTGTTTTTGCTGATTGGTGGTTGGATAATTTTCTACTCTAAATCAAGTGCAGTTTGGAAAAGAAGGATCGATGTGGAATGGACTACTAACAGGCAGTATGGTCAGTTTAATGAAGAGGCAGCATCCCAAGCGCGCGTAGTGGACTGGCGTGGCATATTAGCTGGGTCCATTGCCATGGCTGCACGCGTGCAGGCGTCCGTACGATCAGTTTTTAAACAGCGCCGTACGCTGGTCCTCGAGCACGGCGTTGAAGGCAATCTGGCGTTATCCCTTTCCTTCCCCCGTGTCGTACGTGTCACGGGAAGCGATGGCGGATCCACGGAAGATACTCCACTCTCGCAAAAACTCGTAACCAGAATGTTTTGGGCTCGATTTGAGAAACACAATGCCTGTTCGCTTCGTGCGAAGCAGCTGTTTTACTGTAGCTGCTGCAGAAGAAATAACTGCTAACATTGTAGCTGTTGTAGAAAAAATAACTACGAACGCTGTATCTACTGTAAAACAGCCGAAGCGAACATGCTGGTTTTTTGCTCTTTTTTTTTTAGGACAATAGTTTTTCTGCTTAACGAAACAGACAGATGGAGAGAGAGAGAAGGGAGTGGCAGGGACAGACCTGAGCAATTTGTTTTGCAGTGTCCTCGAGTGTGGTGTGGACCCGAATTGCAGCCCTTTGACCCAGCTTCCCTTCCTGGGCCCCGATCTCTCTGAGGCCGGGCTTTCGAGTCTTCATTTCAACCATCAGCATGCTGCATGCACCACGCTGAAGATCACAAATTAAGCAGAGAATTGTGCCGTTGGCTTTGGCTAGATGTTGGGGCGCGGTGTCACATATGCATGCTTTATATGCATGCACGTTGCACGGCAGTTCGCCGGAAAGGCCATACCACCGACTACGTATTCGATCCACACTTGCTTCGTCAGAAATGGTTGTGATGTGTCCTGTCTCATACATGAATCGTCGTGTCACAAGTTACAGGACGCTTCTGCTGGCGGCGGCGATGCATCTATATCGAGGAAGATTATCTGCTGCCAGTAGTGCTGAACCGAACCTGATCGATCAAACTGACCAGTTGCTTGGCCCTGGACCCGGCCGGCCGGCCCCCTTTTCTTCTTGTTTTGAGAAGGATAGATCGAGTTTGTCATCTCGATACACCACTTCTTGTCGGTACAAGTTAATCGACGGTTCATCACTCTGCTCTATTCCAGAGAAGCTTTGCCTTTTCGCACCATGCTTCCATGATCGACCGGTCAGTGTGTTTGTCTTTCCCTTTTTTTTTTTTTGGTTTGCCCGAACAATCAGTGTGTTTGGCTTTATCCATCGGTTTCAGTTCGAGATCACGTACTCCGGCTTTATCCATCGGTTAATTAGGAATCACGTACTCCTATATTGATGATGATCAGCGGTATGGGATTTAATTGGATGGATACAATCATACAATATGCACAGTGAGACTCGTTAAAGCACTGTAGCTGCCGCACGATCCCATCTGGGCAAATGCATGCATGGAGAACAGTAGTTGCAGGCTTCATCAGCGTACACGTGGCGGCGATACGATCAGAGAAGGTGATTGGGGGAGTGGACGGTGGGGATAACCGGGTTAACGAGGCGACGTCCTAGCTACCGTCCTAGCGTATCTGCCAAAAAGGGTTAGAAAAATGAAATTAAAGTTTCAAAGTGACAATTCGAAATTGTGAAGGATGGAAGAGCATGTCCGGTTCCAGAGGCCAGCAGGGAATGGTGCTGGTGGACCAGGGCTCATGAGCTCGTGTCGGACTCGGACTCAAGCCTGTGCGCGCGTGTCCGTGCTCTGGACGGATCCCGTCGCGCGCCGTGGCCTGGCCCCGCGCCACCAACCGACCCGACCCACAGCCACCCGTGCTCCCCAAAAGCCCCGCCAAAACCCTCGTCGACCATCACCCTTGGGGCCACATGTAGCGACACACCCCCAGCTTAAGTGCCCACGTAGTCACGTGTTAAATAAACCTGTAGATCAAAACAGCCACTTCATGTGTCTCGTCACTACGCCGCTACTGAGGCATTGGCCGGTGCAGCGCAGTCATCACACACAAAATACGGGAGCAACGATCGTGGTGGCCCAACCATGATCTGTGGATCGGTCAAGTCACTCTTTGCAAATGTTGGCCACACCTCCGCTGTGCTCAAACATGGTGCCTTGTCCCTCCCTTCTTTTTCCTTTACATGGACTGTGGCCCTCTCCCCCCTTAAGCTACTTCGCCTTTTGCTAGCTGCGTAGCCGACTGTATTCAGCGGATGATCGAATACTGTTCTACAGGTAACCGTTAGGATCTGTCGATGTACTTTTCTGTCACACGTGCAATGACAGACCAGATCGGTGTCAGAAAAACGGCCACCGACAGACCGTTAGGACAGCGGTTGTCACGCCGACAATCTGAATGTACGGGCGCGCATGCTACAAGGATATATTCAGTGCGATGCACATGAGATTGTGGGTTAGAATTTGAAATTATGCTAATAAAAATGCATTGGTTTTTATGATTATTCAATTATTGGACCATGTTTCTTTCCTGTCACAAAGAGAAAGAGAGTAACAGCCACTAAGAATCTATTTTTGAAAAGTGAGAATATTAAATACAAAGTGATAATTCCATCAGGGTAATAAATTCACCCTCAATACATAATCAACAAAATATTCTCAACAAATTAAAATTTATTTAGGTCTAGTATCTCATACGACCATAGTCATTCACTGCCCAAAGGTTAACCCATCACTTAGAAAATTGAAATAATTTTCAACTCATGCCGTGTTGCCCTCATAACCATATCTAGGATTCTAGGTATATGTTTTCTTGCCCCACCAGGGAGGTATTTGTGATGTGCTATTTTGCCAATCTTGGAGAAGCAGCGGTAACGAAAATACCTGCAAATATCGAAGCCCCCTCGTTGCCTCCAATGATTGCCTCGTTGCTTTTTGCTACACTCTCTCCTCGTGGCCGGACCTGAATCCTGCGGAATCATTTTTTTTTTAATGTCTACGGGGGGGATTTTAAAATCACCATGCAACGCACAAAACCACCTCCTGTCCGTGCTGTGATGGTCTCATCCGTCTCTTCTACTCATCTTTTGCTACACCCCCATGGCAGCCTTGCCACATGCAACCTGAAACCAAACCAACCAACCAAGTTACTGTACATCGTAGAATCTCCATCGTGTACTGTACATTGTCATGTACCGTACGCTGTAGCCTCTCTCTCTCTCTCTCTCTCTCTCTCTCTCTCTCTCTCTCTCTCTCTCTCTCTCTCTCTCGCTCTCTCCGCGCCCACCTATATCCTTCTTCAATGTGTACATTACGTTTTCGACGGACAACTCGTTATCTGAAGATAGTGTATGGATCATGCGGTGAAAATTCAGTCCGTGGAATTGATGTGAGCCCACAGGCCAAACGCTCATTGGGTGCTGAACTGCTGATGAGTGAGAGAGTGTTGTGACCACACCACAATCCACAGGTGAGGTGAGAAATTGAATCAGATAATAATTGGGGTCCTGGACGGGATGGACCATCTCGAACTGATGCCGGTTTTTGGAGCAGTGCACAGCCATGTCTCCCGAGCCCCATGCAATCGGTCAAATTCCAATTCACCAATCGCCGGTCACCACCTACACAAAGTCCTCCCAAATTTAATTCTTTGCCTGATGATGCACCAAACAACACATGCGGGTCTGCTACTGCCGTTGAAAACTCGTGCACTCTTTGGTACAAATGTTAAATCAAAATTTAGATTTTGGAATATAGTCTTAACCTAGTGGTTAAGGCACCCGATTAGCACATTTGAGGTCCTGGGTTCGACTCTCGGTGGGAGCGAATTTTCTAGGATTTAACGGCATTTGTGCTTTCAGCGGTAGGCGACGTGGCCGTCAACAGCGAGGCGCCAGTGGTGACTTCGGGAATCTGGAGAATTTGCCGGCTCAGTCTTCAAATATGCTCATAGGGGTAGGGTTTGCGTATGTGCGTTCATAGGGATGAGTGTGCGTGCGTTGTGAGTGTCTGAGTTGTACTGTGTAATTTCTATAAAAAAAATATACATACATGTAGAGTAACATGTGAATTAATTCATGAATTTTGTGTGTTATTTGTGGTTCAGAGAAAGGCCCAATGACGGGGGAGGATAAGGCTGGGTGGGGGACAGACGACAGAAAAGTGGGGGTCCAATCGCAATGGGCCTTTTTCTTCTTCCCCGTGGCTGCCGCTGTTGAGGCTGCAGGAGAAAGGGAGGCAGCAGCCGCCCCCGCCCCATCTCATCAGAGCGCCTCATCAGATTTCAGTATCCCCACACCTCCATCATTGTACATCGCTTTGACCGCTGGTCTCCTCTAATCTCTCACAGCTTAAGCAAGCACTAATGTCTGGCGTGGCGCCAACGAGGAGGCGTCCATCTCAGTGCACACGTGTACTGCTCAAGCTTTTCATTACTGTCAGTGAGGATCGATCCGGAGCTCAAATGATTTTCTTTTTGAAGAATTGGGCTTAGTTTCTGCTACTAGCATGTTTGCTGGGATGGAGGTTATGATGGATGATGATACGAAAATGCACCGCGGTGCCTAAAGCTTCAGCTTTACAACGTACTGCCATGTTCAGTAACACAGTTTCAGCTCCTACTACCAGAGAACTCTGCGATTCAGAACAGTAGCATCAATAGATTCAACAGCATTCAGCTTCGTTCTATGAACATAGATCCTGCAATTTGCGCGTCCTGATTATTCACAGCACACCGTGTGTTCTTGCAAGTTCAGTCTTCACAGATCCTGGACGGGCCTTGGAGTACCGAATCCGTCACCAAAGCTGCTTCAGAACTCAGCACTTTCTATCGTATAAATTAATCACTGCAAAGACTATATTCGAGTTCTGAAGCCTGAAGCACAAAATACCAAACCAGTACAATATGCGAATTCATCAGGGCGCCGATAGGATCAGAAATTGACCAGCTGGTATTCTGGAAGTGACGTCAATGGCTCACCTCGCTTCCTTTGCATTGATCTCCCTCGCATCAATGGTCTCGTCCATGGCGTTGTTTGGCACTGATGCTGCCTGGACCGGACCGGAGGAGCTCGCCGTGCATTGCCCCAGTCCATGGCCGCCGACGCGTCCGCCCATGTTCTCCTCCCTTCTTCTCATCCGAGTGCGTACGGGGATTTGCGGCAGCGAAACTAGAGATCTGGGCAGCCGGGTGGAACCGCGGGCTGAGCACCGACGCCGGCGGGGAGCGATCGGAGCTGCCGTGACGCGGAACACCACGGCGGCGCGGCGGCGATCCAACGTTTCGCAGAAAAGCCCTCTATGTAGATATTATTTTGAAAAATCCCCCAAACTGGATCGCGATTATTAACCGCGATCCAACTATTTACATATACCCCCAAAACAGATCGCGATTAGTATCCGCGATCCAAATATTTACATATATCCCCCTAATATGGATCGCGATTAATAAACACGATCCAAATATTTACATAACCGCCCCTTAAACCAATCTTTGTTTTGCCGCTTGGTCCCTCCGTTCCCGTGCTCTCCTTCCCGCCGGCGACAGACAGCTCTCGTCGGCGCGAACGCTGTTCGACTCCTGCTCCGTATCTCAGAATCTCCTCCAGATCGTGCAGCAGCCGGATCTCCCCTGCTCGCGTCGCGTCGGGGTTCGGCTGCGGCGCGGCGCCGTGCGTCCTAAATCTGCTGCAGAGTGGCCGGGGTAAATTTCGTACAGCGAGTAGAGGCACGGTGATTTTCCCCACGGCGATGGAGACCTCCGTGGTCTATCCAACGGCGACCTGCGCTGTCGCCGTCGCCAGTCGTGCAGCAGGTGCCGGACTTCCGCTGCTAATTACCAAAGCCGCTGCCGGTCCTGTGTTCTTGATCAATTGGCCTCGAAAACTACTCTTACGCTTCTTCAGAAGTTAGCTACTCCCTCTGTTTTTAAATTGTTGTCGCCATTGACTTTTTTTGCTATCTTTGACCATTCGTCTTATTCAAAAAAGTTTTAAAAATATCATATATTTTGTGATGATTTGTTTTATCTTCAAAGTAAGTTTGAACCTAACTTATAATTTTGCATATTCGAACAACTATTTTGAATAAGAAGAACAGTCAAACGTAAATAAAAAAGTCAATGGCGACAATAATTTAAAAACGGAGGGAGTACAGCGAAACTGGTTCCCAGCAACTCACGATGGGCGTGGTTCGGGTCGGACCGTTGGATCATCGAACCGCCCCGCATATACGATTCCAATGGGTACCCGTGGATATGCTTCAGGGTCGACTGGTTCGGATCGACCCATCTCCATCGCTGGCGCCAACGGCCAATCGACGAATCGTCTCGTCCTCATCCGCGGTAGCATGGAACGATTGTGCAGAGCAAGGCATTCGAGAACAATTCTGCGAGTCTTGCAATGGCGGCGGCAGCGGCCGACACCCGACGACTACTCGCTCAAGGACGTCGTGGCCGGCGGACGTGCAAAGTATTTGGATGCGGCAGCAACGACGATATGCGATCTTTGCTTCTGTGGGTTCATGGCACTCCGATCCTTTGCTTTGTCATGCCGTTAATTGAATGAGCATCAGTTGTTCGATGAAATGATTCTATGACCGCGAGCCCATGGAACCAGCTCCAAACTCTCTTGTTGAACTGTCAAGCACAGGAAGGTAGTGGCAACCGGCAAGCACAGGAAGGTGCAAAGCACTACTACGTGGAGCGACCCGTGGTGTCCATTGGAGCGGAGGGTCATGCAATAAACAAACCATGGTTCGACATGGTGCCCCACAGCCGCTTGCTGGATCGACTGGTTCGGAGCGGTTCGCTCCACGGGTGAACCACGCCCACCCTGACCAGCAACAGGCAAGTCGGAGCATTCTGACTCTCAACTAGTATATTCAAATTTCAGAGTACACCGCTCAAGCCTCGTCTCTATTTTAGTACTGTCACCCTGATGAGGCTCTACTTCAAAATTCAGAACTCAGAACATCAGCGAGATTTCTGTAAAATCCAGCCACCAGAATTTTATACGTCCATTTGCAAGCTGGTTTCGAGGTACTGAACCAAGACATTCTGTAACAGAGGAGTCTGGGCGCAGTGAGTACTGTGACATGAACACCGGGACATAAACAGGAAATCTGACGATTTGCAGCTTCGTTCTTCGTGTTAAACGTATATGTCGACATACTAATTTGAGCACAAGCAGCCTGGACCAGGTGCCGAAACAACAGCATGTTTGGAGTTCCAGTTTGCTCGAGAATTCATAACAGAGAACAAAAGAAGTAATGTAGTACTAGTGCATATATATACATTTAAGAGAAAAGAAGCCTCAGGTTGTACATCATCAGCTGACTACTGAAGGTCCTGCCAAGCCTACCGCGACAGAGGGAATTCAGAGGTTCAAGAAACTTTCATCCCGACAATAACACTCCTGGTGACCACAAAGGTTTTAGTTTCTGATAGATACCACGCTTCAGCCAGAGGCATGAAACAGGAAGCGAGCAGTAGAATAAAGGAATAAAATCAAATACGCAGGGCCGCAGCTGAGGCACGGATCAACGTGAGACAACTGCACAAGCACATCCGGAGAAGCCCTTGGCCAGAGATTGAGTTCGTTCCGGACTGCTTCAAGTTTGGCTGCATGCTCAGGCCTGACCACCGAGCGATGGAAGTACTTGATGCGCATTTTTTTTTTTTTTTTGAAATAAGGCAGGAGCGCTGCCATTCATTAAGATAGAAGGCAAGAATTACATCCTAAGGGTACAATAACTAGAAAAGAAAAAAAAAAGAGAAAAGCAACATGTCTCCAGGACAATAACATGGCAAACACAGAACAAGTGCCCAGAAAACTGACCAACATCTGCTAACTGACCAACAACTGCTGAAGGAACATAAACAAGTCCACTCTGCGAAGAGCACAAATATCCTCCTCAAATTGTTGGATCAACTGCTCTTTGGGCACGGCCACCCACAAACAACAATTATCAAAATTACAACAGGCAGTCTTCATCCTACTAGAGCTGACCACAACTGGGGAGGCAATCGTAGATCCTCCAAGAGGTTAGCCACCTTGGGTAGAGCACGCGATTGTTTCTCCTTCTTGACGAAGATCCATTTCTTTGCCAACAAATCTCGTGTCACCTTGAAGACACGTTTTCGAGATTTGATTTTAGTCTTCCGATGATGACTGGAACTTGTAGTGCCCTCGGTGCATACCACAACAGGATCCTTCTCATGAGAGGCATTTTGTCGACTATGGGAAGACAAAGAAGCTACCCCGACCTGCTTGAATTCACGCAAGGCCTTGATCAGCTCCTCCCCAACCCGTTGCTCCGCTTCACTTTTAAGCAATTCTGGAGTCTGCACTTCTTCACAAAGATGATGCTGGTTATCAACATGCATAGGAGTAGCGGTCGCCGGTGGTGTCGATAGGTCAGCTCCCGTGTCTCGTCTCTGACTCATAAGGGCCTCAAGCAGCATCGGGTCCGGTGACCTCTCACTAACTGTTAGCGACAAGCTGTGTCCAATGTGCAGAAGTACATCATCAACAAAGGCCTCAACATCTCTAGTGATGTGCCGCTGTGACCGAGTGCCCCCTAGATCTTGAATGGAGTTGCACATAGGATGCTCGGGACGGCGAGAAGGGCACTCTGTGGAGACATGACCGAATCGACGACATCGCCAACATCTTGTTGGGTTACAACATGATACAACCTTGCACATGACCGAATCGACAACATCTTGATGCGCATTTTTCGGAGGACCCTCGCGTTCATCAGCAGAAACCGACAAAGGCCTCCACAAGGATTCCCTTCGCAGAGTGATTCCATGAAGAAGGTGAAACTTGACAGGTGATTGAGAACACAGTCTGCTGTATTTAGCTGCTTCCCCCAGAACTCTGCAGACTGCAGCTAAGGGAACCGGACTGGACTCACGACATGAGTCCTGATGATTCACTGCACATCAGTTTGTTCTTGCAAGTTCAGGCAGATCCTGGACTGGCCTTGGATCATCGAATTCATCAGTGGCGAAGTTTTAGAACTCATGAAATTCTATTGTTCAATCAAACACTACGTTTGGTAATCGAGTTCCAAGAGCAAAATCTTCCTACTCTGCTTATACTACATTGAACAGGATATGCAAATTCTTCAGGCCACTGATCGGCTGGTTTTCAGGAAGTGGCGTGGACGGTTCATCTCCCTTCCTTTGCATTGACTTCTTGCGTCAATGGCCTCGTCCATGGCGTCGTAGGCAGGCATGGTCGCCGCCTGGAGCGTTGGAGCTCGCAGTGTCCCCGTCCATGGCAGCTGACGCATCCTTGATCATGGTCCATCCCGTCTTCTCTGTCGAGTGTGGGTGGGGATTTTGCGGCGGCGAAACCAGAGATCTGAGCAGTGGGGCGGGATGTGGAGGCCGCCTGACCACCGACGCCGGCGGGTTCGGGGAGCTCGGAGCAGCCGTGACGCGGCGGCGGCGATCCAACTTCTTGCAGAGAGGCCCTCTAACTGGATCGCGACTATTAATCACTGAAAGCGTATGGTTAGCTTGAAGGGCATCAAATTCAGCAGTCATAGCTTGGCGCCAATTCGGATCAGCAAGAGCGCCTCGATAGGACTTTGGGATGGGAGAAAGAGCAGCTACCTGAAGATTAAGTCGCTGAACCGGTTGTCGAAAACCGGACTTGCCTCGGGTGCGCATTGTATGGTCGTTCTCTACAGGAGCCACTACCTCGGTGATGAGAGGCATGCGCCGCTTCCCACCGGCAGCAACCTGATGCGTCGTGCAGTCAGGGGCAGTGGGGAGCGATGCGAGGGGTGCCGGACTCGGCACAGGAGAAGCGGGTGCCGGACATGGTGCAGGAGCGGGCGCTTCGCGGGGCGCACGGGCCAGCGGCGAGTGGTGGGCCGCGGAGAAGCCCAGCTCAGGCGCTTCAAGCGCACCAGGAGAGGCCGGCCCGGACACGGCGTCATGCGTGGGTGTCGGACCGACTACAGGAACAGCAGAAGAGGCCGGTCCGGGCACGGCATCGGGTGCGGATGCCGGACCGACAACAGAGCTAGGCGCGAGCTGCAGCTCAGCGGGCGAAGCCGGATTTCTGGGCAGAGTACCTGGAGAAGAAACACTATGCCCAATGGGCAAAACAGCAGTATTATCATCGCACAAAAACGCCAAAGTATCATATGACATAGGAGAGGTAGACATCTCGGCAAAAGGAAAAAGAGATTCATCAAAGATGACATGGCGTGAGATAATGACACGGTTAGAGTGAAGGTCAAGGCACCGATATCCCTTGTGGTCAGAGGAGTAACCAAGAAAGACACACAAGGAGGATCTCGGAGAGAGCTTATGTGGTGCTGTAGAGGAGAGATTAGGATAGCATGCACACCCAAAAACCCTTAAATGGTCATATGTTGGATTTTTGCCGAACAAAGAACAAAAAGGTGTGGAAAAAGCCAAGGTTTTAGTAGGGTGGCGATTGAGGAGATGAGTGGCTGTGTGCATAGCATCGACCCAATAGGAAGGTGGTAAACTAGCCTGGAAAAGCAAAGAACGAATGATATTGTTTGTAGTGCGAATGATTCTTTCAGCTTTACCATTCTGTTGGGACGTGTAAGGACATGACATGCGAAAGACAACACCATGTGTGAGGAAGAACGTGCGGGCGGACGAATTATCAAATTCTCGGCCATTGTCGCACTGGATTGCCTTAATGGTGCGCCCGAACTGTGTGCGGGTATAGGCAAAAAAATTGGATAGGGTGGCAAAGGTCTCGGATTTGAGGCGAAGAGGAAATGTCCATGAATAATGAGAGCAATCATCCAAAACAATAAGGTAGTATTTATAACCAGTGACACTAGGAACAGGTGACGTCCAAAGATCACAGTGAATTAAATCAAAAATATGAGTTGCTCTAGAGTTGGATGGACTAAAGGGAAGACGCACATGTCGCCCTAACTGACAAGCATGACAGACATGATCAATGACACTCCTATTACAAGGTATAGCATTGGTGCTAGCGAGCTTGGAGAGGGCTTCATGTCCTAAGTGACCAAGACGTCGATGCCAGAGAGCGGATGGTGACACGGTGGTGGCTGCAAGCGTGGTGGCACTGGTGGAGGGAAACCGAAGTGGGTAGAGGCCGCTAGAGCTGTCACATCTGACGATCACGCTCTTGGTGAGAAGATCCTTCACAGAAAGACCAAACGGGTCAAACTCGACTGAACAATTGTTATCAATAGTAAAACGACGAACGGATATCAAGTTTTTAATGATGCTAGGGGAAACTAAGACATTGTTAAGGTAAAGAGGTCGAGAAGTGGTGGGGAAAAAATGAGTGCCAGTGGAGATAACAGGCATGAGGGACCCGTTACCAACAACAATGGAAGAAGGAGTAGATGAATTTGGGGGACGGGAAGCCGAGAGGTTACCGGAATCCGATGTCATATGAGCGTCGGCGCCTGAGTCGAAGTGCCATTCGTAAGACGGAGGGGGCGGCTGCAGCTGCATTGTGCTGAAGGCGTTGGCGAGCGCGGCTTGATCAAAGTACCCGCCTTGGAACGTCGATGGGTGCTGCTGCTGCGGCGCCGGTGGCTGGTACATCTGCATACCCGGATACGTGGGCACAGGGGCCGGGAACGCAGCCGTGCCCGGGTATGTGGCGTGCGGTCCATACATGTAGCCGGGGTGGGTGACCGTAAGCGCCTGGGGGGCACGCGCAGCTGCCTGTCCGGTTGTGTGTTGCTGTGGTCGAGGGCCGGAAGCAGTGCCGGGACGAAGATGTGGCCAGACCTGTACGGTGCCCGACCAAGGGTTGTAAGGGAAACCCGGCGGGACACCATATGGTCGCGGCCCATTGTACGGAGAGCCGCCCTTGCCGCCCTTGCCCCGTCGTCGATTGAAATTGTTGTTCTTGGGGGCAGGGGGCGCAGGCGAGCTTGACGAAGAGGCACCGGGGGCGCTTGGGCGCGGAGCAGCAGATGATGACGAGGCCGCGACGAAAGCTGTGGACGGTGCAGACACCTTAGGTTTGGCATTGATCTCAGCGAGCAGCAGATGAGACTTGGCATCGTCAAAAGTCGGGAACGGCTTCTGCATGGAGATGTGCGGCACCATGTGTGAGAACTTCTCATTGAGGCCGCGCAGCAATGTGAGCACGAGGGTCTTTTCGCCAACTGGTTCACCAAAAGTGCTCAGTGTAGATGCCATGGAGAGCATACGCTGGCAATAATCTGTGATGGACAGGTCTCCTTGCATGAAGTTTCGAAACTCTGCTTCGAGGAGGAGAGCACGGGTCTCCCGCTGTCCAAGGAACTGATTCTCGAGGCGAAGCCACGCGCTGCGAGCTGTGATGGCATCAGCGGTGAGTTGGGTCATGACGGATTCCTGGAGATCGGCAGAGACGGAGGAGTAGATCCAAGTGAGGACCGTGCAATCCATGCGCATCCAATCCTCATCGCCATCATGAGTTGCATCGGAGAGAACGTGATCGCTCAGGGCATACTTGCCAAGGACGATCAAGAACATGGTGCGCCACTTATTGAAGTTGTTGGCGGCGAGATCAAGTGTGACGGGGACAAGAGCCTTGAAATTGAGGACGGCGACGGCCTGGGCGTGGAGGTTGGCGATGGAGGCAGCCCGGGCAGCCTCGGCGTAGATGCGGTGTTCCTCCGCGTCCTGCTCGGCCTTGAGGCGATCCGCGTCCTGTTCGGCCTTGAGACGTTGTTCCTCAGCGGCGCGTTCGGCGTCTCCGGCTGCTTTTCGGCGAGTTTCCTCAGCGACGCGAGCAGCATCATCTTCAGCCGCTTTGCGGCGAGCTTCCTCGTCGGCGGAAAGTTGTCCGGCCATTGAGGGTTTGTGTGGACGGAGCTACGGGGAACGTAGTCCGGGAGAGAGGCGGCGAGCGATGCAGGCGGTGCGCGCAGGGAACGGCGCACGGCGGCGGCTGCGGGGGCTCGGCGGCAACCTAGGTCAGCGGAAGCGAGGGCGAATCGTATAGACTCGTGATACCATGAAAGCGGAAATAGAATTGGGAGAATACGCGATGTATTACTCAATGGAAAAGGATACATACATATAGGGAGGCGGCCGGTATCGGCAGGCCTTGCCGCACAACACGTGCGACCCCAACTATCCCTAACGTGCACAGCACGTATACATACAAGACGTGCATGACACGGTTACAATTCTAACAATCACGACCCAAATATTATGCAAATATACCCCAAATCTGATCCATATAGCTATATTTGTTTCGCGAAATAGTCCCTCGGTGCCCTCCTCCTCTCCGGCGACACCCAGCTCGTCGGCGCGAACGGTGTTCGGATCCTCTGCATCACCCGCCGGATCTCCCCTCCTTATCCATCTCTCCTCCGCCACCGCCGCTCCCAATTGACGTCCGCACCGGCTGCGCTGGTTCAGGTTTCGGCGGCGGCGCGGCGTTCGTATCGTACGTCCTCGAAGCTCAAGCTGCTGCTGCTGCTGAGCGGCAGGGTAAAATTTTCACAGCGCACAGAGACACGGTGAGCACGGCGACGGCGACCTGCCTTGTCGCCGTATCCAGTCGTGCTGCGCTCCGCTGAAGGAGTGAGATCCTGGAGCGCCTTGCAGCAGGTGCTGACGTGACGTCGGCTGCTCATTACAATCGCCAAAACCGCTCGCTGATCACTGGTACTTCACTGCGTTCTTGATCAATTGGACTAAAAACTATTCTTATGCTCCTTCAGAGTTCAGAGCGAGCTTAGCAGGCAAGTCAGAGCAATCTCATACTCAACTAGCAATCATATTCAGAGTACACCGCTCAAGGCTCGTCTCTTTTTAGCACTGTCACCCTGAGGCTCTACTTCAAAATTCAGAGCTCGGAACATCAACGACATTTCTGTAAAATCCGCTACTCCTATTTCAGTACTACCACAGTCGGGCCCTGCTTGAAAACCTGGAATTCAGAAAGACTAACAATACTATCTTATGGAACAATACCGCTCAAAAGTATATGTAAAATTCTAGTTTGTGATGAACATGTAAAAGTTAAAAGATTAAAAGAGATATTAAGGAAAGAACCACCCTTAGTCTAATATGCATGCAACGCGTTTCTGTCAAATGTCACACGTCGGGTCGACTTGAGTCTAAATGGACCTAAATGACACAATCATACAAGTTTAGAGATGTCAAAATAAGTATAGAGGTCTAAGTGACACAACATAACAAGTTTACGGACTCTAACTTAGCGTTTTATAAATAGACAAACCTGAGTGACACGGCCACAGACAATTTTACTCTTTAATATATTTTCCTGTTTCTCAGGCGTTGAATGTTCAAACAACTTTTATACAGTACTCTATAGGGTTAAAGATGTTTTCATATGTTGATCGTTCAAAAATAGTAAAGTCGAACTCTTAGGGTGTGTTTGGTTGGGCTGTGGCTGTCAAAAAAGCTGCTGTGGGCTGTGAGCTGTGAAAAAAGCTGCTGTGGGATTTAAGCTGTGAGAAAGTTAAAAGCCGTTTGGTGAAACAGCTGTGGCTTTTTGGAAACTGACTACATGTCATGTATATGTATGTATATACACACACACATATATAACATATTCATATGTATATAAATGTACACACTTGTATATAATATTTATATATACATACATAATGTATATGTATGTTTTATAAATATTATATGTACATATACATATATATGTATATATTATAAATATTTGTCTATATAAATATTATAAATAAATATGTATATTTTTATATAATATTTATACCTACATATGTAAATGTATATGTATGTTTTACAAATACTATATGTACATACACATATATATGTTAATATTATAAATATTTTATGTATATATAAATATTATAAATATTTTATGCATATTATAAATATTCATATGTATATGTGTACATATGTATGTATGTATGTATGTATACATGTATATAGGTAATTTCTTCATACTTATGAAAGCCAAAGCCCAAAAAAGCACCTTCCTACCTGCTTTCAGAAATGAACTAGACAAAAGCTGCTTTTGGCCGTGACTTTTTTTGACAGCCAACCCGTTTGGTTGGACTTTTGGCTTTTTTAGAAAGCCAAAGCCAAAAAAAACCCAACCAAACACACCCTTAGTACTCAAAAATTCATTCAATACTCAAAAATTCATTCTTCGTGGGTACGTCTGAAATTTATGTTTTCGTATATTAATCTTTGAAATTCGGTTTTTCGTGCGCCCCAATGTGCGTCTGAGTATTATTTTTGTAATTGCTGCATTTTAGAGTTATCTTTATAATTCTGAATAGGAAGCCTCTTTCTTACTCCCAGGTGTAGCTACTCCCACATTTGTATCTTACAATCAAAGGGGTATGTGTTCATACTTGGGGTATCTAAAAAATAATATGTGCACATACTTGATTTTTAAAAGTGGTATGTGGACATACTTCTTTTATATATATATATGAGGATACATTGTATATAGACATACTTCTTTTTCTACACAGAAAACGCGATATATAACAAGGTGCAAAAAAATGTGAGTTCCACTTAAGATTTTCATAGTTGCCACTTTGAAAAATCTTATTTTGGGTACAAGTACATACTAAAAATGATAAATGGGAATGTACACATACTCATTGTGGTTTTTTTTAATGTGGGAGTAACTACACCCGGGAGTAGAATGGATTTTCCCTTCTGAATATGAAAATATTATTTTTTCAAATAAATCGTAAAATGCCAACATAAGTTGTTTGGCAACTAGTAGCACTTTTTTATGGAACGTTTGGCAAATAGGATTATGTGAGGGTTTGGATTGGCATGATGTGATCATGACCGACGATGATCTGCGACTGTTCAACACACACGTGAATTCTAGGTTGTGAGTGATTTATCGTAGTCCCAGTGAGCCCAATAATGGTCAAGCAACCATCAGAAATTCAAATCAGCGTATTGACCAGTCAATTTTTGTTTACCAGCAAAAAAAATAAAAAAATCAGCGCAATTAAATTCGCAACAAGAAAGCTCTTTTCCTCAGGGAAAAAAAGAAAAAAATACGCATCACTAAGAACTATATGCACCAGAGAAAAATTACCATATACTACTAAACTGCTCTGATCATGACCATCATACGAGTAGCAAACGCGTGATCGACTCATGGCAGATGCTTTTAGAAGCTATATCTCAACAAAGGCTATCTATGCATGAAGTAGATTGATATTTTGACATATGGCTACAGTATTATGTCTACTATATTATTTTAATATTTGGGCAACAAGAGAAACCACCATGTTTGCTCTCAAGGGTTAGAAATCACCACATTAGTCAGGAGAGAAAAAAAGTGTTATCCACCACTGTCATTGTATTAAAATTGACACAAAATACCACTATACATGTTTTAATATAGTATTAACCACATTACAATTAGAAAAAATAGCCTCACATACCCACATATAACTTTATAAATTGGTCGTCGAAGCAAAATATAATTGCCCACAAATAATAGTGATAGAAAAATAACGATGATAATGTAATAGACTAACAGAAAATCAATAAGACATACAAGATAATGTGGTGTCAAAAATAATGATGATAATGTAACACTAAATCAATGAGACATCCAAGATAATACGACATTAACTGTAGTCAACTATTTTACTGATACTAGCCGCATTGGCCATTTTAATTATAATACTAGATACGACTTTGTGAGATTCCAATCATTTTTAAATTTTGGTTTGACTAGCTGAATGTATTACTTATGATGTTTTAAATTTTAAAAAATGAATTGTTAAAGTTAGAAGATAGAATGTTTTGTACATCCATAGTTATAATTTGTGTCCAATATAATGGTCTTTATTCCACAAACAAAAAATCAATCATGCATTGCAACATTTTCTGCTTCGCGTCGACAACGAGCTGTGGTGTTGGCAAGCGCATAAGGCCAAGAGTGGTCAGAGGAGAATGAAGACAACGCACTAGCTTTATAGGCTGAAAGAGAGCTAGGGTTTGGCACTTGTGTGAAGATATGCATGGTTTACTTTAGTCAGATGCGTGTGCAGTGTTTGCTTGTCCAGTAGTGCTCATGGGCAAAGTTCGCGTGCATACGTTGAGGGTGTTTCCATCCATGCATCGCTGAGTTATGTTACTTTCCTTGTTAAGCATCATGGCTACGTTTAGTTTTCTTGGTGAATCGAACTCCTTTTGGTCTTTGTCGATTTTTCTTGTCTGCCACTGACTACCATAGTCAACGTCAAGCTTTCTTAGGAGTCATCGACTGCCATAGTCAACGTCAAGCTTTCTTAGGAGCAGACACATCTTTTATCTTTTTACAGGTTCTGTGTTTCTCCTTTTTTGTCCATCACCGTCACGAGTTCATCTCCGCCCAGTTCACGCTCGTGCATGCGGCTGCTGCCCGACGATGTGGATCTGCCCCACGGACGCAGGAATGATGAAGCGAAGCGCCACTGCGGCAGTGGCCTCGGGTCCTTTGCGGCGCCTACTGGTGGTGAGCTCGATCTTGTGACTCAGGTTGTTGGGCCGGCTATGTATTGAAGGTGACGACCACCTCATCGTAGTGAGTGCAATCCCGCTCCCCTAGGAGGAAGCCGATCACCTCCACAACGAAGCCATTTCGTTCCATAGGTGTAACACTCCAACTTGTTTGTAGCCTATTAGTAGTGGTTTCGGCTCAAGTGAATCAATGTTAAAGTGGTTGTGAGAATAGTCTCACTTGGTTTGCTTAGGTGAGTGAGGGTGACTATAAAACCCTTATTTGTTACAAGCATAGCACATTCTGATCAACTTTTTTACATAAAACAACGAAAGAAATATAAGAGATGTGCAGTGTGCAGGCTTGTGCCCGCTCCACGTAGGGGCTGAGGTAAGTGTATTTTAGATGCAATGTGTTACAATAGGTTTGGAACAAATTGACTTCCTTGCGGAGGCGCTCGTATTCCTCTTGGGGGGTGGACATGGCGGCTGCAGTTATGAAGAAATTCGACGAGCTAATCGCAACACGGATGATAGTGAGCACGTCACAAGCCGACGAAGCAATCGAACAGATGGCGCAAGGATGCGCAGCAGCGGCGCTAGGCTTCAGCGACAGATGGAGTAGAGGACAAGGCTGGTGATGGACTTGGAGCGTGCGACTGCCAGGGAGATGAGCAGCGACGACGACTGCTTTAGATCGATGGCGGTCTTAACTCTTAAGGCTTCGCGGAAGCGAAATGAGACATGACATAGCCTGCTCGTGTATATAGTCCCTCTGTTTTTATATTTTAGGGCAATGCTACAGTAGTCCCTCCTCCTAAGTCTTGCACCCTAGGATACAAGGCTTGAAATCAATCTCAGCCCTTGATTATTTCAAATAAAAATAAAAATAAGTGCATGCAGCCCTCCAGCGTCATAGCCGCCAAACGGAAATCCCTCTCCACACCCTTGTTTTCCGCGACTTCGTTTCATTCCAAAACTGAAAATCCGGTCAGACTTTCCAACACTAAATATCCGGTCATAGTCTTCACATTGCCATGCACCACACGTACACACGTCATAGTTACCACGTCCCAAAAATAAAAATCCGTTGCAATTTTCCAAAAATAACGTACCTAGCTCACCACTTTCCAAAAATCATTTTGCCTCTAATTACGTGCCTCTCCATCACGGGTATCACGTCATAGTTAGCATGCGTGAAACATATAGCAAAAGGAAAGAAGAAAAAATAATCACGTTTCATGCAAAATCGTAAGAGAAATCTGCCTGTAATTATGGACTAATTTTCCAAAAAAAGTTATTAATGAAGCCTTGTACCCATGGGTGCAAGAATTTATCTTTTGCTTCGAAATCTACTCAAATAGACGGTCCACAGTTATTTGAGACTACCGTAGCGGGAGTCTTTTATATTCTTACTAGCAAATTGCCCGTGCGTTGCAACAGGGGCCAGAAATATCAGGACACAATATTTTTAGGGCGCATCTAATTTTCAATCGCTTGAAATCTGGGGGGTGTTTCAAGCGACATCCTCAACCATCAGATCTTCATCCAACGGCAGGGAAACTCTTCTATTCTTTTGTATACAATTTGTGCTTGTTAAGTGTAGCGGGTGACAAAAAATCAACCCGATAAGAAATTTGAATTTCTTAACGGGCCCGGTATTCAATTGTTTTCTGTATTTGTACTTATAACCGGCATGGTTTTGTGATCCAAAATACTAGATTCAAATTATAAGCTGGCACACCAAAAGCAGTACCAGACCCGATAAGAGGGCAGCAGCATATACTGAACACAAAGACAACCAGAACAACATAATGTGAAGTTTGTGCCTGATTTTTGTTATCACAAACTTGTGAAGGATGCTGTAGTGAATGTTAAAGGATCTCAGCAAATTTTGTGCTTCTGAATGTTACAGAAATCTGTGAAGTTGTAAACTATCTATGTGACTGAAATTTGTTCCCGGCTGACTGAAATGTGTGCCTGTCTATGTGACAAATAACTGAAAATCTAATCTATAGACAACTAATTTTCATAGGAATTACATAGAAAATATGCCCAGTTATCAATATTCCCAAAAAAGGCTGAACTATTTCACAATTTGCAGATGATAACACATAACTGAAAATAATCAATGATTCTAAAAAAAGCCTGGTATATGGATATGACTCACACCATCTTCCATGTTTCACGGTATCCTTGCATCTATGACACTCCATACTCAAGTCGTCCATTCCCACAATTTCAAATGAACCTTTTTCTCACAAGCACTGCAAGCATTGTGGAGCTCGATAGCCTGCACATAACATTATGAGTACACTGTCCTGAAAATCAGTATAATTAAATTTGACTAAATGATGGACATACTGACATAGGATTGCTGATAACTCAAAAAAACAAGAAACCATTGATTGAAATATTAGGTTCTGTCACACAGTATCCTAGCCCAGCAAGAGACATTCTTTGTCGAGCGTGCATTAGCTAAATAAAGATTTCAGGACATCAACAGCAAGAGGGGTGAGAAAAGGGTGGTTCAATCTACAAATTTCTAAAACCCCAAACCCATATGAAGGAAAAACAACCTCTTAAATAATTCCATACGAATCGAAAGTGCTCACCACCAGCACTTCATAATTCCACGTTGAACTCCGAGAACAACAAGTGGAGGCATCGTTATAGAAATTGCATCTTATTTAACTTATTGTCTGTTCCTTAAATATGGATACTAAGGTACATCAATTATCTGTGCAATGGTAAAATTCAATGATCTGAACAAAATTGCAGATCCGTAAGTTTGAACTTACTAGTAAGCACATTAGTAATTTCAGAACACAAAAAGTTGCAATTTTCATTACCAGTGTTATTTGCTAAGCAGTCCTAAAGCCATAATAACAGAAGTGCCTCATAAAAAGAGCTGATCCTACGAAACGAAAAACAATACAGAGGTAGGATTATTGACAGAATAGACACCTGATGCAAAAAAAAAAAGAGGGGGAATACGAGGCACATTTATCGTAGCTCAACTACCATGGCTACTGTTACATTATTAAACTTTTATGTCAACATTAGAATTTGAATGCAGTTTTACTTAGTGCCACACACTGAGTATTGGCCAAATCACAAGTGGTGGACAAAAACATACATGGACCTACTCATAATAAGATCATTGAATTTTACTCCCTTGAGTCCTCAAGTATCAGCTATGGTAGTATGCCCAGCTGATACTCATGGAGTAGCAGTTATTGTATTTCAACTCATGCACACAATACAAGCAGTGGTTGTGTGAATCACCAATGGAAAAGTTGAAAACAGCAACAAAACTACAGCAGGTGGCAATTAGACATTCGTCCACATGTATATTGTAGAATTGCACAAAATATACTATGCAATTAGACATTCATCCACCTGCAATTCCATATGAATTTTACCGGATAATGCGTGAGAAGAAAACAAGGCACCCATGTTTTATGGATTAATGGACTCACTATATAACAACTTACACATTGAATTTTAATAAATGGAAGTCTGGAAATGGTTTTATATGTTGCCCATATACCTCCAAATGACTCAACATTTCAGCTACTAGTCAAGCACTTACAAGTTACAACCACAAATTTGTCTTGAATTCGGTACAATTTCTCAAGTTACACTCCCTATATTAACAAAATTGCGCTAACCAGTTTCTGCAATTCCTATATTGCATAAGTGTAATTCTAACAAAATAGGCAACTTACTAATATAAGGCACACAATTTGGCTTTATAACAACAGATGGATAAATGATATATCATTAAGTAATAATCCGGTTTTATTTCGAGAGTCTTGTATTTGACAATGCACTAATGACTACAAACTCCATGTAGCAATGGATGCAACCTAATCAATTTTTTCTTTGAATGTCGCAGGCAAAACAAAATAATAATAAATTTCAGTTCGACTCCAGATCCAAATGAAATTGATGTGCCCGTTAACGAACGAAACAAAAGGGATGGTTTGATCAGAAGCACGACTTGTAACAAAGTAAGCATGCAAAAATAAACTCACCCACAACCATCGATCACCACAGAAGCTCCTGGTCGCCACTGCCTGTACCCTGGTCGAAGGCAAGCAAAAAAAAGAAATCATTTCTAGAGAATTATAACGAACATCAGACATGGATGAAACACATGGGGAAAATGGCTTCTCAATGTTTAAATGAGTCAGCGCAATATTATTATGTCTGTAATGCAAAGAGAGCTAAATAATACCAGCAAAGGGGAGCAGCATTTCATTCATCCAAAAATATACTTCTTGTCTTTTTCTCCTTTGCATGGAGCTAACTTTATATTACTCAAATGCACATAGGATAATTTACAATTGCACAAAAAAGGATCAGCAATAAGTTCGTAAAAAGTGCAATTAGACATTGCAGACAAAAACACATTCACTTAAATATAGTAATAATCAACGACTCTTTACCTGGTAAATGTGATAACTATTATGAGTGCTGAAGTAAACAAAGAATAATATTATATGTCATAACTCAAAACAATTTCTTTATTGCTAGACGGGTTCGATGCTTCTAAATCTGATTATGGGTGTAAATATATGGGAAAAAGGTCTAGTAGATGACAAAATGTCTTATATAAGGCATGTGTCTAAGGGAGCTGATAGTCTAAACATTTTCATGCATGACTATCATGAAGGTGTACAACATAATAGTAGAAAACAAAGGATGGCACCAAAGCCATACAAGTGAAGATGTGCAAAACAACCTGCAACCAGTTTGGTACTTGAATGCTTAAGTTTCTAGGACACAAAAAATTGGTAACGGCACACATCCACATCACAGGACTACTGACTGACTTGGTACATTGTGGCTACACAGCTAAGTTCGAGGAACCTTATTTATTTATTTTTTCTAAACATGGCCATATCTGAAATTTAAGGATTGGTAATCACAAACTACAAGATGTACAACATGCATGTGCTATAACTGTAGGATCTAAGCCCAGGAGAATAAATGCAGGGAAAATTTAGTGTTATTGAATTAACATCAACTTAGGTGAAACACACATTAAAGATTTATGCACTAACGTCAGAATTGCACAGTTTGTGGATCACAATTGCTAGTACATTGATGTGTAATTATTGAAAATAAAATATGAGTTACAGCACAAATATTTCAAATATTATATGACATTGATTTATTTTGGAATGAGTTTATTTTAAAGATTATTGGATGTATGTCAGTACAAGTGACACAAAAAACACTAACAGTAACAAAACACCTCCACCAAAATAGTCTCCATCTAATTCAAACAATAGTTCAATAAATCATAGGCTACAAAGTTGGTGCTGGAGCACCTTGACCAACCTTTTACGGTGAACCACCTTGATATACTAAATACATAGATAAATAACAGGGGCTGAACCAGAATAAGTGGTTCTGTGCCTTATGGAACTATTGGAAATTATACTAACTACCGCCTATTTAAATAGAAATGATTATACCAGTTACTAATAACCACACTAACCAACACTAACTATGTTATAGACTCTCAAACAACAATAGCCAAGATTATTTCAGATATTGAGGCCACCAGAAATGACGCAATCTGAAATGCAACAAATGACCACAATCTGAAATGACAGAACTGGTAGAAATCAAACAGAACAAAGTTAT
Organism: Eragrostis curvula; assembly: GCA_007726485.1. Taxonomy (NCBI): domain Eukaryota; kingdom Viridiplantae; phylum Streptophyta; class Magnoliopsida; order Poales; family Poaceae; genus Eragrostis; species Eragrostis curvula. The sequence goes on from CM017439.1 coordinate 50,670,953, forward strand.
AACAAACCCAATACCATAAAAACACCAAAACAAGGAGAGTAATTAGCCTTTGGGTGGGGGTGGGTAATCTCGTTTCGAAAAAAAAAAATAGCTGCAAATTGAATGCAATGGATACAGACCACACCATCTAAAATGGAGCTAGATCAACTTAAGGGAAGCAAACTCAAAAGCCCAAGATTACATAATTCCTGAAAAAATCTTTCCTGGAAAAAGTTGCACACGAATTTGAATTTACTTGAATATCAAATACATAGTGCACAAAGAAATCAGAAAGAATGTGGCATGCAAAACTTGCAAATAGTACAGATTAAAACTGCATACCATGGATATAGCAATTACGTGTCTCAATATTTGCAATTAACTAATGAATAATGATAGTGCAGCTCATGCAAAAGCCAGAATAACAAATTGGAATACCATAGAATACTAAAGAGGTCATGAAATTAAAAGAATAACAAATGCAACACAGAAGCACCACCTGTTTTGATGGATACATGATTTCACATTCCATAAATCAAACAACTAAGCCCGATATTCAACTAACCTGTTTTCTACATTGATAACCTATAACAGGACACCAACAATTTTTCTATGGGAATATCAACATAAATAGCAGAAGATAACAAGAAGTTACTAACCCCTGTTCTGCACTCACTCACAACTAGCGAACCACAAGACGCAGAAATGCACACCTCCAGATTTTGTTACATTCGAGTTCAAGCGTGGATGAATTGTGCATACCATGTGTTTAAGTGCCAAATCCAGTCCTGCGGGTGGAGGTAAAGGAGATACAATTGGCATCAAACTTTGAAGGGGCCCACCACCTATGCGTAAAGAGTAAGCAAGACAAGAGTCACGAGCAATAATAAGATGTTTTAAACGCTACAATTATACAAAAGAAACAAGGTTCAGGAAATTAGGGGGTGGCAGAGGTGATAGGTTGGTCCTCGTTATTTCAGTGTGTATGCCACCAATTTCTCTAGTTTGGGAACAAAAATAGTTCATCGACAGAAACTAACATGCCTAGTTGTGATCAACATCAATGCTCTCTGGGAGATACAAAGTAACTGAATAGCTAACAACATTGTCACTACTGAGGTATAAGCAAAATTCTAGTTGCAGTACCACCTACTAAATTATGTGTACAGGATATGAAACAATCATTATTGGATATAGTAGCATATATTTGTGAACAAATAGCTACTTGAGTATAAGTCAACCGAAACATGTGACTACAATTCTTAAATGAAAGACAAACATAACTTGTTGAACTGTTAATTGACCACACTTAAAAAATAATATCCTGAAAATTTGACCTCAGGAAATAAACTGTTGTTTATCTGATTATGACCCTGTTTACATACCAATGCCCAGTGTTGATAACAAGAATATCATGAAAGTTAAATGCCTCTGCCCATGTTTGGTCAGCATCAACTATGTAATCCTGCTTGTGTACAATGGACTCTAGAGGGCCATTTGAACTGACCTCCATTCGAGCAGACCTACCACAAAGTCTCCATAGATCGACAACAGACCTACCATACAGGATCCACAGATCGACAAAGTAACAGAACTAATGCAGACATATGGAATCAACAAAGCCCTCACAGGAGATGGTCATCTAACCAACAAATTGGATGCAATGAACAAGCAAAACAGAAGTAGAACTCAAACATTTTGAAGAAATAGGGGCCAAACCCTAACTAAAAATGAAAGCGGATCACCATTTTGGTGCTCAAGCATTGGGGAGTGAAGCAGTACAAATGTGGAAATACAAGGGGAGGGGAGGGGAGGGGAGGGGAGGGGAAGAAAGCATACTGCTAGAGCTGGACTACACCGCCGTCGACATCCCCTTCAGCTCGTCGCCTCGCCGTGCAGCGCAGCCGGGCCCCCGGCTTCCGTGCCGCCGCACCCCGCAGGCTACACAGCCGCCTCCCCGCGCCCCCGCATCGCGCAGTGCAGCCATGCCCCGGCGCCGCGCACCGCCTCCGAGCCGCGCGCTCACAGGCTGCGCCCCCGGCCGCCGTGCCGCGCGCTCACAGGCCGCGCCATCGCCGCGCCCCCGGCCCCCGCGCCGCGCAGCCCGCTGGCCGCACCGCCGCCGAAGCGCTCGCAGCCGCCCCCGGGCCGTGACCCGTCGGTCGCTGCCGCCTGCCGCCGCACTCCCGACGCCGCGTTTTCCTTTCGCCCTGATTCCGCTCTCAATTCTGCGCTCGCTCACTCGGGAACGACACCAGCAAAGGTTCTAATTGGGTTTTGGGTTTGAACGACACCATCCAATAGAACAAAGAGGGCCCGATCAGCAGCACAAACCTTGTGACGGATCGGACGGACGTTGCGTCGACTGAACGTTGAGAGGATTTCAATCACTTGATACAATTTATTTTTGCAAAAGATGCTACTGAAAATGATAGATATACATACAGTCAATTTCTTGAATAGGTGTACTAATATACCTGTTGCTTGAACAAGAATTAAGGGTAGATGTGTAGTGTCCACTTGATGCTATATCAAATATGGAAGAATCATAAAGATATAAAATCAGTTCCATTGAAATTATTTGAACAAACACCGGCTCCATTGAAGTTACTGAAATGGAATATGAGAAATTATCTTTCATCTTCAGAAATTAAAATATGTAAGAATTATAAAGACAAAAGAATCAGTTCCATTGTTCTGTCATAAACTTTTTTTATCTAAATCTAAACCAAATTAACTGACCTACCAAACTGTTTAATCTAAATCTAAACCTAATTAAGTGACTGTCCATGAAGGGCCCGAGCCGGAGCCACATACGGCTGATATGCATCTTCTACTGGAATCAGGTTCAACTCTTAGAAACATCCAAACCTAACCAGCATTTATGCATGATAGGCTAAGCACAGTTCCAATTGAATGGTCTTTGATCCATTGATGTAGACATCGATCAGATGAACTCACATCAGGTCTGACTTTATAAGGAGAAAGCATGCGGATGCTGTTATCTGTTCCAAGACGATCTTGATCATGATATATGCTAAGCATTGGTGTGCAATGTGACGCTACTCAGCCTGGTTTACAAAAAGGATTCAAAGGATTGCGTTAATTTGTTCATCAGAAGAAAAGAAAGCGAATTAGGGGTGGTCTGCAACATAACAGCAAGAAAGGAACATGCATTGCAAGGAACAGAATGGCAGGAAAGAGCAAACATGCATTGCCAAGCATGGAAACCAGATCGAGTTTACAATGTTGATCAGATAACCGGCGCCTTCCAACCAATTATAGAACCAATGATGCCGTGACCTCGTCAGAGGCTAAGCTGGAGGATGCCGGCTAAACTGTTATGCGGCTGCAACGTTGCTACGTCCGGCAGCACAATCGTATATAGCAGCAGGCGACAATTGGTGGTGATCGTCCAGACCGGAGATATTGCAACGGCGCGATAGCCTGCACATGCACGACATATATGAAGCACTACATATAGAAACAACTCTCATACTGGAACCTTCAAGTTAAAATCCTATTCGATTAACGTACATAAAACAATCAGGCTGCCGGCCATCCGAGTTAAGCTTAGACTTATGTACGTGAGTTGAACTCGCGCAGGCATGTGAGATGAGAAACGCAGAGTGCATGCCGCCGCCGCGGATGCACCGGCACCTCCGCCGCCGCCACGCGAGTGCCAAGCGATGACTTCATAGAAGCTTTCGGGCAGGAGGCAGAGTCGGACTCAGTGGCAGGAGCCGGAGGGCGGACGGCTACGTATGTCGAAAGGAGAGATAGGATCGGAAGAGAACAACCGGCAGGCCAAAAGATGAAATTATTGTTTGACGATGGCAGATCCAAGGGAAAAGACTCAGTTAGGCAGACATGTCACATTGCTTAGCCTTTTTAAGTAGTAGAGATTAACGTTCGGACAGCTCCAACCAATTCTTTTGTATTTGGTGGTCGTCAAAGAGAAGAAAACGCGAAAAGGAGTATATAGCTGTTAGAACTAATTTAACTTAGATCAAAACAATGCTTAGGCTAAACAGGATCATCTAGTCAAGATAACAGATCACATCTAGTAAACTAATCTAATGCGGAATTAGAGGTTCGGTTAGATCAATACCAGCAGAGGTGGCGTCCATGGCGAGAGCTTGATGACGAAAACGTTCAGGGATGTAGCGTAGTCGTTCCTTGAGCGTCTTCAAGCGATTGCCTGCTGGACGGTACCGAGTATGCCCCACAGCAGGGCGGCGACGGAGGACTCGGGCTTCCAGACCCTCCAGAGCGCTCAATTGATCGGTAGAGGTGGAAAGATGGCACGTGGGAACCCTAGGGGTACCCTCTCTTCTTATAGGTTCGCTCTGTGGGCCCGGGGCCGAGTCCTAGATAGAAACATATAGGTTTGCCTCCCGATCAAGGCAGAAAACGGACTCCTAATTTGTTTCCCTTATTTCTGATTCTGTTTTATATCTTTCCGTGTTTATAACAGAATTTGTTGCCCGCAGGTCAACAGAAAAGGAAAACCAACATTCTCCCCCTTGACCAAAGGTCAACAAATTTAAACTTAACTTACTCTTAAACTTAAACTAAATCCCTCCTCAGTAAACTAGCAAGCACCAGACCAATGCGTCATCAGCGGACCACGTCACACTGGGACAACATTACCCATAACCTCCACTAGAAAACTTTGTCAGGACTCTTACTCTTATTTGGGGAAGATTAACGGCCCTTTAAACCAGGACCTTATCAAAGCTATCCACCAGACCCATATAAACGACATGTCTTTCGAAAAGGTGTGGTGGTAAACCTTTGGTAAGCGGATCCGCTATATTTAACTCAGTATCAATATGCTCAATCTTAATTATGCGGTCCCGGTTTCTTTCTTTAACGATAAGAAACTTGAGGTCGATGTGCCTGGAAGCACTACTTATCTTTTCATTACCGCTAAAGAAAACTGCGGCTTGATTGTCGCAGTGCATTGTGATAGGTCTCGAGATACTATCAACAATCCTTAATCCCGGAATAAAATTCTTAAGCCACATTGCCTGTCCCGAGGCATGGTAACATGACACGAATTCAGCTTGCATCGTAGATCCAGCTGTTACTGACTGCTTAGCACTCCTCCATGAAATCGCTCCCCCCGCTAGCGTGAAAACATATCCAGAAGTGGATTTCAATTCATCCTTATCACCAGCGAAGTCGGCATCCGTGTAACATTCAACCCGAAGGTCGTTTGTCCTCTTGTATGTGAGCATGTAATCCTTAGTGCCTTGGCAATATCTTAATGCCTTCTTAACAGCCACCCAGTGAGCCCATCCTGGGTTAGACTGATATCGACCAAAAACTCCGGTTGCAAATGCCAAATCTGGACGCGTACAGACTTGCGCATACATCAAGCTTCCAACAGCCGATGCATAGGGAACGTTCTCCATTCTTTTCTTTTCTAAATCATTCTTAGGGCACTGACCTTTATGAAGCTTATCGCCCTTTTGAAATGGGACAGGAGATGTATTACACTTATCCATCTGATACCTCTTAAGCATTTTCTCAATATATGCTTTCTGAGATAATCCTAGTGTTCCTTTGGCTCTATCTCGGTGTATCTCAATGCCAAGTACATACGAGGCTTCACCTAGATCCTTCATGTCAAAATGAGATGACAAGAAGTTCTTAGTCTCATGTAACATATTCTTATCGTTGCAGACTAATAGTATGTCGTCAACATACAGCACTAGGATTATTAACTTTTCACCCTTGGATTTGATATAGATACAAGGATCCACATCATTATTCTTAAATTCAAATCTCTTAATTACTTCATCAAACTTAAAGTTCCACATTCTGGCCGCCTGCTTAAGGCCATAAATGGATTTCCTTAATCTGCATCCCATATTCTCTTTACCCTTAATGGTAAAACCTTCCGGCTGAACCATATAAATAGTCTCATCTAAATTTTCATTCAGGAACGCAGTCTTAACATCCATCTGATGCAGCTCCATATCAAAATGAGCTACAATTGCCATGATAATTCTAAGAGAATCTTTGGAAGACACAGGAGAGAAGGTCTCGTTGTAATCGATCCCCTCCTTCTGCGTAAACCCTTTAGCAACAAGCCTAGCTTTGAACCTTTCGACTTTCCCTTTAGAGTCACGTTTGGTCTTGTAGACCCATTTACAGCCCACTGGTTTGACTCCATCGGGAATTTCTACTAAGTCCCATACTTGATTGGAATTCATAGACTTAAGCTCCTCTTCCATGGCTTCAATCCATTTAGTGGAATTCTCACTCTGAACTGCCTCCTTAAAATTGGCAGGGTCGTTCATGTTCCCGACATCGTACAAGTCCTCACTTAAGTATGTCTCGTAAATGTCAGGAATAGCCGATCTCCTTTCCCTGACAGATCTTCTTAATGGTTCGATCGCGGCAGGTTCAGGGACCGGTGGAGGTTCTACTAATGGCGCTTATTGCGCCTGCACCTCTGCTGCTGGCGCCTCGTGCCCAACGTCTGGCGCCGGGACCACGACTTCTGGCGCCTGCATTTCTTGCGCCTGAACTATTGGCGCCTGCGCCTGAATTACTGGCGCCTGAGTGACAGTGGGCGCCACTGTGCTACTTATCTGAGGAATAACTGGCGGTACGAACTGAAACACAGGTGTTTGATAATCTGGATCAGGAAGGTTGACCCGCAGTTCTTCTAAACTTATATCCCTCTTCGGGAAATTACCACCAATTTTCGAGTTTTCAAGAAACACGGCCTGTCTGGTTTCAACGAACTTAGTGAAGCGACCAGGACAGTAGAATCGGTATCCCTTAGACTTATCAGGGCATCCGATAAATTGACAACTCACTGTCTTAGAGTCTAATTTCTTATGCTGAGGATCAAATAGCTTAGCCTCAGCGGGACAGCCCCACACCTTTAAATAATTAAGTGACGGTTTCTTCCCATTCCACAGCTCAAAAGGTGTCTTGGGAACTGACTTAGATGGAACCCGATTAAGTATGTGGGCAGCTGTCTTTAATGCCTCTAACCATAGTTCAACAGGTAGACTAGAATGACTGAGCATGCTTCTTACCATGTCCATTAATGTGCGGTTACGCCGCTCAGCCACTCCATTTTGCTGTGGTTCTCCAGGCATGGAGTATTGTGCCTTAATGCCATTTTCTTCTAAGTACTTAGCGAATGGTCCCTTAATTTGACCATATTCAGCATGTTTCCCGTAGTATTCTCCACCCCTGTCTGACCGCACAATCTTAATGGAGGTGTTATGCTGTTTCTCAACTTCAAGTCTATATATCTTAAATATTTCTAGCGCATCTGAACGCTTTCTTATGGGGTAGATATGTCCATAGCGGGAATAATCATCGGTAAAGGTGATAAAAGAATCATAGCCATCTACCGAAGTTACCGAGAGAGGGCCACAGATATCTGTGTGAATTATTTCTAACACGCCCGTACTCCTAGTAGCTCCTTTCTTAATTGTCTTAGCATATTTTCCCTTAATGCAGTCGATGCACTGCTCTAAATTGGAGAAGTCTAATTTCTCTATTATTTCGTCCTTAATGAGACACTCAATTCTCCCCCTCGAAATGTGGCCAAGGCGACAATGCCACAATTGCGAAGAGGTCTCATTATCACGCTTACGCTTATTTGTAGTAACATTCATCACAGAATCATTAAGAAAGAGCATATAAAGCATGCCTTGCCGACTAGCAAGACCGACACTAATCTCATTAAACTTAATCACACATTGTTTGTTGCCAAACTCACACACATGTCCAGAATCATCTAAAGCTGATACAGAAATCAAATTTCTCTTTAAACTAGGAACATAAAGGACATCTTCTAAACGAAGCTGGAAACCTCCTGGCAACTCTAAGTCGAAGCTTCCAACGCCTTCAACTTCAACGGCCGTCCCATTAGCCACTCTTAGGTTTCGCTCCCCCCTTCTTATAGTTCGGATCGAACGGAATGCCTGAAATGAATTAGAAATGTGCACGGTGGCACCTGAGTCAATCCACCAAGTATTAGGGGAAAAATCTGCTAAGAATAACTCATCAATGAAAGAAACAACATCAAACTTAAAATTACCTTGTTGCTTCAACCATTCCTGAAAGCCTGGACAGGCTTTCTGAAGGTGCTTAGGAGAGTCGCAGAAGGAGCACAACATCTTACCACCCTTGGAGTGGTTGTTCTTGAACTTGTTGTTGTTCTTGGGAGCAAAGTTCTTGTTGCCTTTGTTCTTATTCTTCGCTCCCCCCTTCTGACCTTGCTTGCTGCTGCTAGCCTCATGCTGGTTCTTAGGTGTGGAGTTGAGACTAAGGTTGCCAACCATGTTCACAACATCCTTCATCTTCTCAGTTTTGATACGCTCTTCTTCCTCAACACAATAGCTGATTAATTCACTGATAGTCCAGACGGACTTGTTGGTGTTGTAGTTGATCTTGAAGGCGTTGAAGGTAGATGGCAAGGACGTCATGATGAAGTGAACGAGGAAACCATCAGAGATCTCCATCTTCATCTCCTTAAGCCTATGAGCCATGTCACACATGTTCAAGATGTGCTCCCTTATGCCAGATGTGCCAGTGTACTGAGAAGAGACTAGCTTCATGATTAGAGTACTGGCATAGGTCTTAGAGGAGCTCTTGAAATTTTTCCTCAACCTTAGCGAGGAACTCCTTAGCGGTGTAGTCATGTCCCTCTGAATTCTTAGTGGGAAGTGCACCCTTAATGCCAGGGCTGATGGTGCCAGTCATGACCATGAGAGCCATACGGTTGGACTTCTCCCACTTCTCAAAAGCAGGCGTAGCAGCTTGTCCAGCCTCAGGAGCAGCGGGCTTCTCCTCCCTTAGAGCCATATCCAGATCATTCCATGCCAAGCATGTAGTGACCTTGCTCTTCCAGTCCGGAAAGTTTGCCCCGTTGAGGTTCTCGATGTTGCTGAGAACAGAGGCAGCAGCATTGACGTTCGTCACTGAAAATAAGAGAAAACTTAGCTTAGTAATGATATACAATGAAATGCGAAATTAAGTGCATGATTAAAACCCTACGGTGGTCTGATTAAAATCACACAAATAAATTTCAATTTGCATCACCGGTGGGGAAAACAAACGAAATTTAACTTAAAATACTCATGATCAATCAACGGTGGTCAGAAATAATCACAAGTTTACTCTAAATAAACTTCACGGTGGATCCATTTAAATAGAGGCATCTCAAAGTATATTGGTGGATTTAAACTTAAAATAACGTAAAACACCAACATATAAAATTTACTTACTGAAAACTTAGCTTAAAACATTAATTTACAGGCTAAAAGTGCTTAAACATGATGCTTAAAGCTTAAAAGAATAAATAAAACGCTTAATTTACGCGCGCAGGCCGCAATTTGAAATCGCGGCCCAGCTCAGAATTTTCGCGCGGCCCGGCCCAGCTTAATGCGCACGCGCGCACACGAAAATTAACGCGCGCACGGTGCTGGAAGGCCGGCTGAAGGGCTGGCGGGGCGGAGGCCCGAAAACCAGCGAGCGGGCCGCGAATTCGGCCCGCCGCGCGCGCGCCCGCACGGCGCATCTAGCCCAGCCCAACACAGCCAGGACTGCGCGCCGTCGGATCGAGGGAGGAGCGGATCGGACGGCCAGGGCGTGACGGACTCGGCATAAAAACGCCGGCCGAAACCCTAGCCTCCATTCCACTCACTTCCTCACTCCGCTCCCCCGCTCCCGACGCTGCGGCGGCGACGCCGGAGCGCGGCGCGACGCCGGAGCGCCACCTCGACGCCGCGCGGCCGCCATGGCGCCATGGGAACTGCTCGCCGGTGCGCGCGTGCGAGTGAATCGCGCGCGGCTCCGTCGAGCAGCTCGACCGTGGTGCCTTGAGGCGTGACCGTCGCGCGCGGCGGCGACGACGTCAGCCCGGCGGCAACCCGTAGGCGCAGCGGCGACGACAGCGACGGCCCGAAGGCCCGTGCGCGTGCCGAGGAGCCCGCGCGGCGGATCTGAGGCCGCGCGGCCCGGATCTGATGCGCGGCGAGGTCACGCCAGAGGCGGAGGGCTCGTCGGCAACCGGGAAGGAGAGAGGCGCCGCCATCCGCGCGCGGTGGATCTGAGTGCGGCGGAGGGCGGCGGCAACCCGAGAGGTAAGACCTCTCATCTTAGGGTTAGCTTAGGGTTAGGGTTAGGGTTAGGGTTAGGATGTGTGAGTTCCAAAAACCCTAGAGCCCATCTTAGCTTAAGTGCGCATCAGATTCGTGTGACATGGCAATTTTTAATGAAGTAATGAAAACCCTAATTGCTTACATCTAAAAAACATGAACTGAATTAGCTGAAAAAATTGCTTATTGTAATGACTAAAACATGAACTAAACTTAGTCTAAAACATGACTAATTACTCACTGCGCATAGATATATCTAAAGAATAACTTAAAACATGAATAATCTTCATTGTGCAGTAGCATAACTGAACTAAACAGAGTTAATTACTGAACTAAAACATGACTAACTTAGCTAATTCACCTCTGTCTAGGGCTAGATCAAACAATTTAGAACTTAACTGACTAAAACATGAATAGATCTAGCACAGGAACCGAACCACTGACTTAAACATTAGAGGATCTAATCGACTAGATTAGGCTAACTGATACCAATTGGTAGAACTAATTTAACTTAGATCAAAACAATGCTTAGGCTAAACAGGATCATCTAGTCAAGATAACAGATCACATCTAGTAAACTAATCTAATGCGGAATTAGAGGTTCGGTTAGATCAATACCAGCAGAGGTGGCGTCCATGGCGAGAGCTTGATGACGAAAACGTTCAGGGATGTAGCGTAGTCGTTCCTTGAGCGTCTTCAAGCGATTGCCTGCTGGACGGTACCGAGTATGCCCCACAGCAGGGCGGCGACGGAGGACTCGGGCTTCCAGACCCTCCAGAGCGCTCAATTGATCGGTAGAGGTGGAAAGATGGCACGTGGGAACCCTAGGGGTACCCTCTCTTCTTATAGGTTCGCTCTGTGGGCCCGGGGCCGAGTCCTAGATAGAAACATATAGGTTTGCCTCCCGATCAAGGCAGAAAACGGACTCCTAATTTGTTTCCCTTATTTCTGATTTTGTTTTATATCTTTCCGTGTTTATAACAGAATTTGTTGCCCGCAGGTCAACAGAAAAGGAAAACCAACAATAGCCAGGCCCAGCCGGGCCTCCGTATCAACCGATCAGAAGGCTCCTGAGGTAACATGAAAACCGGGACACAAACAGGAAACCTAACGATTTGCAGCTTCGTTCTTCGTGTTAAACGTATGTTAACATCCTTTGAACATAAGCAGCCTGGGCCAATTTCTTCGATCAGAAGGCTCTTGGGTGAAGCTGCTATGGTCAAGATATTATTCTGCAGGTGAACTCTCAGGACAGAAGAAGAGGGGCTCTTTCTGGTGGAAGACAGTTCTTAAGCTGCAAGACATATACAAAGGAATGGCACAAGCTCAGGTCCAAGATGGCAAATCTATCCTTTTTTGGCATGACATCTGGAATGGTCTCCTTCTAGCTCAGCAATTTCCAGAGCTTTTCTCTTTTGCAGTTAATAAGGATATCACGGTGCAAAAGGCCTTACAAGAGGAATTCCATACTCCTTTTCATTTGCCTTTATCAGTGGAGGCGTATGCACAGTTCAACCAGCTACAGGACAAGTATCAAAAAAAAAAAAAATCAGCTACAGGACATTTTACAAGGGGTCCAATTAACAATGGATAATGATATTTGGACATACATTTGGGGATCCCAATTTTACACATCAGTCAAAGCTTATAAAACAATGATTGGGCACATGTCTGTACACCCGGTTTATAACTGGTTATGGACTTCTTCTTGCCAACTCAAACACAAAATCTTCTTCTGGTTATTGATCAAGGATTGGCTTAACACTAGAGGCCTCTTGCATAGAAAAAATATGGAACTTGATTCTTACTCCTGTGAGCTTTGTATTCGACAATTGGAAGAATCTGTCCAACACCTATTCCTAAATTGCTGTTTTGCAAGGAATTGTTGGGCAACTATTGGAATTAACATCACCAGAAGAATGCAACCCCTGCAGGCATTCAAGTATTTCAAACAAAAGCTGAAAGTCCCCTTCTTTATGGAGATTGTTATTGTCATGTCTTGGAGCATTTAGACGACTAGAAATGACGGGATCTTCTCAAATATTGACCCAACAATCCAAGGTTGCAAGCAGAGATTCCTACATGAGTTTGGCCTTCTGTTACACAGAGCCAAGAAGAAATATTTCCCCAAGATTGAAGAATGGCTACAATCTGTCTCCTAGGTCCTGTTTTTTTCCTTTTTCTCTTCTTCTTTTCTTTCTCTCTTTCTGTTTCTTTTTCTTTTCTTCTTCTTTTATTTTATTTTCTTTTTTTCTTTCTTTAGTTTTTAATTTGCCTATTATAATATAACTATGTTATCTCTTTTTATTAAATATAACCAGTAGGGGGCAACCCCTCCTGTTCAGTCAAAAAAAAAAAAATCAGAAACAACAGCATCAGCATGTTTGGAGTTTCAGTTTGCTCCAGAACTTTAGGGCAAAGAACAAAAGAAGTAGTGCATAATATACATTTAAAAGAAAAGAAGCCACAGGTTATACAGAATCAGCTGACTACTGAAGGTCCTGCCAAACCTACCGCCACGGAGGGAATTCAGAGCTTCATGAAACTTCAAACAGTTCACTCCTGGTGACCACAAAGGTTTTAGTTATGATACTACGCTTCAGCCAGAGGCATGAAACAGGAATAGAACAAAAGCAAATCTGAAGGGCCGCAACTGAGGCACGGATTGACTACCAGTCTACCACGCACCTCAGTAAGACGGGTAGCGAATGGGACACAGCTCCACAAGCATATCCGGAGAAGCCCTAGGCCAGAAATTGAGTTCAGGCCCTGTTTGGAATAAAGGAAGGAAAAACACAGGAATAGGAAAAAACACAGGAACAGAGAAAACGCAAGAAAGGAAATCGTGCCAAAACCGCAGGAATTCAAAACAGAGGAATAAAGAATTTGGTGTGTTTGGAATACAGGAATTGTAAACATAGGAACTAAATGCATTACAACTAAATATAGTATTTATAAAAGCCATAAAATCATTATTCAATGCACTTAATCAAATTACTGAGGAAGGAGAGAGGAAAGTGAGAGAACAGGAGGGAGAAGGCGAACGAAGCGAGCGTTTCCTGAGGTCGGAGTGGAGTTTTTATTTCCTGTGAAATGGGCGTCGTCTGCTCCCTTTCCTCCGGAAAGGAATGCATGTTTCCTTTGTTCCAAACGCACACATGCCTTTCCTTTCCAAAGGAACTGATTCCTCCAAAATTCCTCCCATTTTCCTTCAATCCAAACACAGCCTCATTCCGGACTGCCTCAAGTTTGGCAGCATGCTCAGGCTTGACTAGCCAGGGACGGTACTCGATGCACAGCCTTTTGAGGACCCTCGCATTCATCAACAGAACTGACAAAGCCCTTGCAAGGATGGCCTTCGAAGGGCGGTTCGATGAAGAAGGTGAAACTTGACAGGTGATTCAGAACACAGTCTGCATTTATCAGCTTGTCCCAAAACTCTGCAGCTAAGGTTACCGGACTTGACTCAAGACGAGACCCCTGGTAATACAGAAAAGAGACATTCTAGGAGCAGCTACTGGCAGAGCATAATTGAATGAACATCCGATGTTTGGGGCTTACCATAATTCTGAGATCCTTGAGATTGGGAGAGCTGTTTAGCAAGCATGAAACTAAGTGGCAAGTTCTTCATTATTGTTATCCAGAGTAAGCGAAAGCGTTTCCAGTCCAGTGTAAATAGCTTTTCTTGGTCAGTCTCTTCGGTATCAAAACATTGGTTATGCTCAGTACCTAATCAAGATCCAATGAAAATTGCGTAAGCTTTTCTATAAACTAGTTGGAACTTTCATAAACACATTTGAACTTATGGTTGTAGGGGAAGTTCTCAATGATCATATGCTTTTCAGAACGTCCCAAATGCTCATATCCTACAGCGCACTACAACATGCTAATCATGTGAAATAAAATTAAAGGTTTTTACCACCAGATGATAATGGAGTAATTGATTTAAACATTTGGACTGTGCTAGAATTATGATAAACAAGTTGCAAGAAGAAGAAAATAAATAATACATCTGAATTGTATGTGAAAGAGAAATAGCAAGCCTAACCACCGTCCATTTACCATTTTACAAGATAGTTCTCATAGTCCCATCTGTTCATGACTTCATGACGTGACATGTAAAGAGCACAGTCCAATGACCTTACATGACGAAATCCAAATGCACCTCTTATAGTAAAAGTTAATGGATTTTACATCAAAATAGATGTTGTTGAGACTGAGACCACCAGCTACAATAGCCACACTAATAATTAATACAAATCAGTGATTTGTTCGCCCACATAATATAAGCGTTTGCGCTTGCAACAATAAAGAAACGATGTTCTCATCAGGATGTTGGAACTGTATTTCAATGACAGTGTCCTAGGCTATCAACTTGTATCATTTATGGGCGAGATGGCATGGCTCTACCCTCACAATCTATCGCAAAGGATGCGCTGTAGCACACGGTAACATGGAGTTTGGTATGCAACATTAAATTTCAGGAAATAAAAAGGGATCATCATGGAAGCTACAACATATCATCTTATTGTACTTTACTTATAATTCTCAGCTCCCAATTTGGCACAACTAATTAGCTAAATGCAACTACTGGATGAGAAAAATAGATGGGCATTGGGGAAACACAAAAAACTGACCTGGGAATATTCTGCCGGCAAGTACATCCGGAGCTTCTTGGCGCGGCCGAGCCCACTCAGAATTCAGAAACGTCACCATATTCCCGACCTCGTCAGTAAGCTGGTGCTCCCTCTCAGCCATCTCCTTGTAATCATACATCTCCTCGATCTCAGCAAATGTATAGTCCTCGTTGCTGTCCTTGCTGTCGTAAATGCTCCAAGAGGACTCAGGGTAGCTATAAGAGAGGCTCAGCCTCACGCTGTCCAGCCGCGGCGACTTCTTGACGGAGATGCAGAGCGGGCGATGCGCAAAGATGTCCAGCTTCTCGAGGCTTGTCGCGCGTATGACGATGTTCCGCGCCTTGCGGACGTTGTAGATCTCCAGATGCTCCATGGCGCTGCACCGGGTGATGATGCGGCGCAGGTCGTCGTCCGAGGCGACGACGTTGCAGAGCCGGAGCGAGCGCAAGGCGCGGAGGCCGGTGATCCTGCCTGGCACCTTGAGCCGCCAGTTGAAGAGGTCCAGCGTGGTGAGCGTCCCGCAGTTGTACACGGCGGACGGCAGCGGGTAGCACTCGCTGTACTTGGTGTTGGTGATGCTTAGCTCCAGGAGGCCGCCGCTGGCGCAGAGCTCGCGGAAGAGGGCGTCGAACCAGTCGTCGTACAGCCCCATGTACTTGAAGTGGATCTCGAAGCGGCGACCGGCGCGGCGCGGGACTCGAGGACGAAGGCGAGGGAGTGCATCCAGCGGCGGGCGTCCTCGCAGTAGTCCTCGTCGCCTCCGTCGTCGAACTCGCGGCGGTTGAAGGTGTTCGGCTGGAGGACCAGGCGCGGGAGCGTGGCGAAGACGCGGGGCCAGCGGCGGGAGAGCGCGGACGTGGCCGCCGCGTCGCGGAGCGGCAGGAGGGCGAGGATCGCGTGGAGAGTGCCGTCGTCGAGCGCGCTGAGCCGGTCCACCGCGGGATGGCGCCGCCGGCCTGGGCTTGGGCTCGCGGAGGAGGGGAGGGGGCGTCCTCTTGCGCTCTTCACCACCGGCGGCGTAGGATCCTGCTCCATGGGCGGGGAAGGGGGCGATCGGAGATGCGTGATGGATCGATCGGTTTGGGGGTGCGATGGAGGAAGGGGATCGGGTAAGGGCGCGTTTTCCCGCCAGATTGTGCGAAGCGCGCCCCTCTTTTCCCCCTCCTTTCTTTTCTTTTCTTTTCTTTTCTAGAAACAGCCCAATGGCCGATAGTTTAGCGGATCAAGTTGTTGGGCCAGCTATGTATTGGACGTGGGCCTGGAAATGCTAGTACTAGTTAGGCCGACAATTTTGATTCGGCAAATGCTGACGACCTTCGGTTTCTGCCGGCCGGTGCTGAACGCTCGCCGCTAAACTGCCGTAGCGATAGCAATGTCGTGCTCGCCGCTAATCCCTTTTTACAGAGGATCAGAGGCTAATAGCCTAGAACGTAACTACGAGTCAAGCAAGTCAGAGCATTCAGCACAACAAGCATATTCATATTCAAAATGCATGCAGCATGCGTCTGCTACTACTATTTCAGTACTATACCACAGTGGGGCTCTGCTTGAAAACCTGGAATTCAGATGACCAACAATACTTCAGTAAAATTCATGTGAAATTGCAATTTCTTTTCCAAGCTGGTATTGATTGAGTTTATGGAACGGAATGGACCGTGGGTGCAGAAGACAGAACTAGCTTAACGATATGTCAGTTTCAAATAGCATAATCTCAACCCCAATGGATTTGACAATTCATTCGAGCCCACCGAAATCAGCAACTCACTTCAACTTGCTCTGATTTTGCATGTGTTTCACGTTTGGCCTTTCAAACAGTATGACATGAATCATAAAGAGTGAAATGCATTGAGCTGTGGTAATCTAATTTTTGTGACCTGATTTCCAGAAATTTCACTTGTTCCTGAAAGGTCAGGTTGACAGACGCCAAATACAACAGTGAATCAGTAGCTGCCTACAGGCAATAGGCAAACTATATCCTGTTATATTGTTAAACTTGTGCCAGACTACAATGATAACTAGCTAAAAACAAATAATGGCTTTGAAACATCGGTGTAGTGTAACCCCAAACTCAAATAATGTAACTTCTTTTTCAGTTTTTAAACTGAGATAAATAGAGCACGACACAAAAATGTCTGTTGATGACCTTACCGCGGCAATACAACCATTGCAACCACAATGTATTCCTGCATCCAATCAGCAATACTACAATCTAAGCCTCATTTAAACAGATCTGCTCACAACACAAAGGGTTAATATGAAAAATTGATAAGCACAAGTAACACTATAACAAACATGAATAACTTAATGAAGCACATGGTAGGAGGAGAAGGTCAAGGGTATTTACCAGAGTCAATAAAGAGGGGCTGATCTTTTAAGAAAATATTGTTGGCTCTTTTCTCCACAACTATCAAGTTGAATTGGCAATGACTCGAGATTAATGCATGTGGCTAATAAATTGGGCTCTTTTGAAGATGCGGTACCTCTAGAAGTTGCTCAGAACATTTTGAGCTCACTGCCTTTGTATGCATATTAGTAAATAAAAAAACAGATTTGAGGCAAACTAGCTTTAACTGACATTTGATGATGAACCATTCCCCCCCCCCCCCCCCCCCCCCCCCTCGAACACACAGGAGATCTGCCTATTTTACACACATCTCCCACTGCTCCATAAGAGATCAGGGGAGAAAGTTAAAACAATATTACATAATCACTGATAAAAATATACTAGTATTTGGTGATGAAGTTGTTACATAAGTACTTGAATATCAGTATGTAGGCAACATGATTAAAGGAAACTGACTTTTCAGTAGGCATATCTAGCAAACTTGTTAATGTATTACAACTGAAGTATAATAGTTAAGCTGAAGGATTTTGTAATGTTGGAACCCTGTGACTGAGAAGACCCCAAAATCAGCTAAGAGCTAAAAATTTGTAGCAAGAGAGCGTTGTCAAGTAGCTAATTTCTATGCGGAAGTGGAAAAAATAATTTGAGTTCTGTTTATCCTGTAGCAGAGTCCCTGACTTTAGAGAGTTTTCCCTGGTTTCTAGTGTTGAACATTGTGATGAACAGATTCTTACTTCTGCGAAACATTTATCCATCAGTACATTTTCTATGTCCCAACGCAGGTCATAGTGGTCATAGTGAGCACAGGAGGAATTGTAGACCTAAGGTTTATGATGCACTCCACACAGTAGAAGCACAGCAGCAAAAGGTTACCAACAATTCACAGCTAGAAGTTGCTAAACAGAGAAGTGTAGTAAAAATGCATGTGAAGATGAGGCAATGGTCATTTCATTTCTTTAATTATCTCATGCAGAAGAAAATCCAATAGAACAATTGACATGTGATTAGTGCAGGGTACAAATGAGCTTAAGTAAGCTGACTTGAGTTTAAACTAACAGATGCATCTTGTACTGTCTTTAATATATATACCACAGTAGGGGCTTCCCCAACTGTAATTGCCTCAAAAAAAAAAAAAACTAAAACTAAAAGATGCATCAGCTGCAGGCTGTCTTCTCAAGTGTAAACACTGGAGTTATTACACTGCTAAAGGAACATTCGAGATGGAGGACGGACGACCAATTAAAGATGCAAATCGATCATGAAATTTCAACAAAGGACACTTGTCAATAAGGTCGCTGTTGTCATAAGCCTCTTTGAGAAAGACAGTACTTCTTGCTCCCTTGTTAGTGATGTAGAAGATGCCATGATTTTTAACCAAACAAAGAAGCAGCTTATATGGGAGCCTGTACTCGTTGTGGAATACCTCTAGCTTATCAGATGTCAGTCTCCTCTCCATTGTCAAGCTGAGAATCTCATGGAGAACGGCCACAGCTCGCTTTCGAGCCTGTGGTGTTGCAGGCTCAACTCGCCTAGCATTCAAATAAGGCGAGGGAAATGCCATCTTCTGCCACCTGACCACCTCCTCAAGGTATTTTCGGTTTGGCCTAAATCCCGCCGGGTACTTTAGCTTGAAAGCAAAAGGACCCAATATATTTCCATCTTTAGGAATTCCTTTGAAGCCTGCATGAAAACCCTCAAAATTCAACTTTTCCTCTCGTGCAGTGACTGCTAGTGAAGAGTCCCAACTCTCTAAACATAAATGGTCCAATCCTTTCACATCACGGATCGAGAAAAAATCAGGGTACTTCGGAATCAAGTAGTTCTTGAAGTTCTTAGGTAAGCCCAATTCAGACTGGATTAATTCAATCTTTTCAAGAGGGATCTGGCAGTCCATAGACATCATCAGTAGTTTTCTTAGGTTTCTCACCAAAATTGGCTCCATTAGCTCTTGTGCTTGAACCTCTTCGCTCGATATCTTTCTAGCCTTCTCAGTGAGTGTGACAGAAATCGGCTCCCGGGAAGCACTTCCACCAGAGACATGGAAGATGTTGGGGTGGCGCTCGATAAGTGAAAGATAATTCCATTTTTGGACAAAACCAACCTCCTTTTCCAGGTCACGTACAAGTATCGAACCTGTCTTTTGTGCCATAATGATTTCACGAAGACGAAGGAGGAGGGCAGGCTTCTTTTGGAGGTCCATGGCCTTGTCAAGGCCAGGCTCACGAAAATATAGCTTCTTCTTGGGTCGGCGTCCATGGCCGGCTGAGAATGAAGACATAGCCCTCCGTGGTATCATTGAGAGTGTTCTGGGAATCAAATATAACTGTGCTGTCAATCTTCTTTCCATCACTTATGTAAAGAATACCACACTATGTAGTTCACTCCAGGTCCAAAGATTGAAGAGAGCAAAATGATGAGGCAGCAAGTTGAACTTCAAATTCTGCAAGAAAAGTGAAGAAATTATATTATTGGACAAGTCAAATAATAAAAAATTTGCAACTGAGATCGAACTGAATAGCAGAGATCTGCCGTTGCTTGCCTCCATTAACCTCATTTTCTATTCCAATGCAAAGAGTGCTTCATAGCCACAGGCATCATTGAACCAGAGAACATGTGAAGCTATTTTAGCTGATTCAGAAAGCTATTCAATTCAACATGAGTAGCTACAATTCCTGCTAATTTTTAGGTGGTTCCTTCTAGGTTCAGCATGAATAGGTCCAGAGAATTCCCGGGCATCCTGATCTGTTCTCGAAAGTTTGGATCCGATGGCTCACAAGCAGGCACGAGTCCGGGCGGGGGGGGGGGGGGGGGGGGGGGGGGGGGAAGCATTTACAGTCCTTAACAACGGAAGAGAACAGCCCTAGATTGGAATGGATTGCCAATCCAATCAATCCAATCCAATCGATGAGGTGAGATTGGCTGCCTGCCTGCTGGTCTTCTTCTTTGGGTGGGGGGGTTCTGTGCACCGCCAGCAGTGGGTACTGCGGCGGGACCTCCTATATGGCACCTAGGTGCCTGATTTTGATAGGCGCTAGGCGCTAGGCGGGCGGTGACCCTCCGCCTAGATCCTAGGCGTGCTTAAGCGCTTCTAGGCGTTGCCTAGGCGTTTTGTACTGTAGCACAGATTTTTCTAATAATTGTAAAAATATAGAAGTTCATGCATTACTAGTTCCATGAAACATTCCTAAAGTATAAGTACTTTTTTTTTTGACGGGAAAAAGTATAAGTACTTGATTTGCTTAGTTCAGAATTAGAAGATACATAAAGAAAGTACAATTCTGTCCAGGTGTCCAGCCCCTTCAATCTTCCATAACGTCTTGATCTTCCTCAAAATCCTCTTGTTCGGACTCGAATTCCCCTTCCACATATATGTATCTCATTCTTGCAATTTGACGCAGCTGAAATTGACCATCCACTGCTTCTCCAATAGCAGACTAGGCAATTAACAAATAATGTAATATAAGTGGCGACGGAGGCCACAACTCACATGCATTAGTACTACGGTCGATACAGTTCACGAATCAGAGAAGTGAGGAGAAGGATTGGAGAAGAAAGGAGAGAGGATCTCACCCTGCTTGCCGGACGGGAAGCGGGGAGACGCCTGGGATGCAGGAAGACGACGAGCAGCTCGTAGGTGCAGACACGCAGGAGCCGCGCGAAGCAGGGGATGGATGAGCTCGACCTCAGGTCCGGCGGCGGCAGCAGCGGCGCGGCCCGATATTCAGCGGCAACTTCAGATGGGGATAACCATGGGCACGGGGCCTTCCTTTTATTTGGCTGCCGCTGTGAAATCAAGCTCCCCCGCCGGCCCCAAATCCATCTCCCGCCAGCCGACAAATCGATCTCCCGCTGAGCGACCTCGGCCGCCTCGCGCCGCCTCAGCGTCGCTTTTCTTCGCCTCAGCTGAGCGACGCTTTTTTCCGCCGAGACGTTTCCAACGCGTAACGCCCGCGTAGCCCCCGAGGCGGGGCGTTTCGGTTAAGCCTAACGCTTCAAAGTGCTGAGGCGTACCCCGAATTACGTCTTTCAGGAGGTGCCTAGGTGCCACTGAGGCACCCAGCCCCCAAAGGCCCAGCAAGCAAAACAGATCAATTCGAACAGTTTTTCTTCTTCCTTTTTTTTCCTAAAATTGTTCCAACTACAGACAAAAATGTTCCGGATAAAACAATTTGTTCCATACGGAGAACAAAATGTTCTGGGCCAAGAAACTAATCGATCTAATATGAGAAACGAAATGTTTCAGACAAAGAAACGGATTGTTCTAGGCTAGGAAATCAATTGTTCCACACGAAGAAACAGACTGCCAGCGGGGCAGGGCAGCAACCGCCGTGCTCTCAAACTTCCGCCGTGTGTTCATCTCCGGCGACTCAGTCGGCACCAACATCGCGCATCACGCGGCCGTCCATGTCGGGTCGGTCAGAAACAAACGTGCATCTGAGTTCAGGCTTATTCAGGCATTCTAACAAACACCTGCCGTGCATTAGGCCCTTGCCTTAGGTCTGCACATGCTAAAACCCACCAATCTCCAGGCGATGTGCATTTGAGTTCAGCTACGACCAGGCGTTTAGCCATGCCGCTTCAATCGTCAATAATCCGAAACAGAACAAGCAAAAGGATGCCATGTCGTAAGAGGGAAAACACAATGTTTCTGCTGACCTGAGCACTTCGGTGACGACTGAAAGCAGCAGACGCGAGCGCGATGGAGAGGGATGCGGTGGCGTCGAGTCACGAGCTGCGCCGGAGGGGAGCGCGCGGCTTGGCGCGGGCCGCGGGGCGGGGAGGAGCGAGCGGACGCCAGGAGGGAAGGAAGAATTAGAAAGAGCGCAAAGCTTGGTGTTCCACTTCACTAATTTTGACACTGCAAGGCCCAATGCCCAAATAATTACAAAAATAACGAGCCTTGTTTTTTCAAGCCATATTCAGTATTTTTTTTTGGGGGGGGGGGGTGGTTGTCAACTACCACTTCACTGAATCAATCAAATCGAAAAATAAGATGTGACATGCCAAAGTATGTGAACCCAACAGGCCTTCCAAACTTAGGGAAATATCAAGTATGTGAACCCAACATGCCTTCCAAATTTCTTCGCCACATTTTTTATGGCAGACACTCTTTAACTAAACTTAGGTGTGATAAAGTGTACTCCTCCTGAATTGAATAGCTACCAACCAAACATACTTTCATTGTACCGCTCAAGCCTACAAGTCAGGACAGTTTAGAACCGTCACGGTGAGGCTCTACATGTGATTACAAATTCAAAAGGTTAGCATACTAACAGTATTTTGACAAAACAACAAGAAATTAAGTTGTTTATCTGCTGATCTCGAAGTGTTGCAGATGGAGCACAACACTGGCGCAACACTGCCGCATTATAATGTGACAAGCTTCCGGTTCACGACGTAACAGGTTCAGCTAACAGAGTTTGAATCGACCACAACGACTTCCAACATTCAGCCTGCTGCAAACGGTTAAATTTACAACCTCGTGATGAAGAATCTACAGCCAGATTCCAGCCTGAACTGATTCAAGGGGCTAGTTTACAATAAAATTTCACCCTACTGAGTTCCAACATTTCAGTGTAACCAAAGAATCTACAATCCAAATTTAGATCTACAATAAACAATTTGGAGCGTCCTTCTTCATAAATGGTGAAGATCAATGATCCCCTGAACATAAGTGCCTCAGCCTGTTAGCTTCATGATGAAGAATAAGGGGAAGCGCCAAGGATCGGTTCCAATGCTGCTAGATGATGTCTCAAGAAGTTGTATACAGTCTCTGTGTTCACTGCGGATACCCGAGCAACCATGCCAGTACCCTGTGGCAAGAAACAATAGACAAGTTGTTTGGTAACACGAAAACATGCTAACTAGTAATGAATATTGGGGTAAAACAAAATGCTGGAGCAGTTGCAAACCGTTCGGCCAAATGGGCTGCAAGAGGCGATCAGTGGAGGCCTTCGAGTCTGTTGAGGTTGTGATCTCATTGCATAGGGGCTTCCACCGGACGTTGGTGGACGAAGTTGAGCAGACATCATCTTTCTTACTTCGTCCTGCATTTGATCTTGTATGTGCTTTAGTTTTGGCCTTCAAAAGAAAGTATTTGCTTTACTCTTCAGTTCTAAATATGTGTTAAACAAAGCATAAAGCAAAATGTGTATAAAGACCTTACCCTAGTAATACAACCATGGCAATCACATTATATTCCTGCATCCGCTCGGCGATACTACAATTTGAGCCTTGTTCCAAAAGAACCTGCACATGTATACAAAGGTTTAATATGCTATAAGAATCACCAACAATCCGACAAAACATGGACCAACCTAATAAAGAACAAGCTAGAGGACAAGGGCTTTTACCGAGTCAATAAAGAGTGGCTGGTCTCCGAAGAAGATATGGTTGACACTCTTGTAGAAGTTGAAATCCCACTTTTCTCCACTCTCATAACGACCACTTGTAAACCAATCCACGATTACCAGGTTTGAATTGGCAAAGACTTGAAAAACTTGCTTTTGGTAGTATCGAGCGGTGGAGAAACAGGTTACAGGATCTGGAATAAGAACAAGCAGAGCATCCTCTCCAACTCTTGCCTACTGCATGTAATCAACGTTGAATTATCGGTTTGTTCTTCTGTTTTCCAGATCGAAGCATGCCAGTAAGAAACTCCAACATCAGTCACCTTTGAAGAAGCATTACCTCTAGAAACTGCTCAGAACATTTTGAGCCCACAGCCTTGTACACCTATGCAAGGATTTGTTTATCAGGACACAAAGATTGATTTGAAGAAAACTAGTTTTTCAGTTGAACTATTTGGCAATGGAATTTTGGAGAAAAAAATTACAGATTATTAAATAAATAACAGATTCGAAGGAAGGAATCTTAATATCAGTAGGCATTTCCAGCGATGGAACTGTTAATTGACAACTACTGAAGCATGATAATAGTTCAGCTAAAGAGTCCAAAATATGCTACAGAAAAGAGCTAACCAATTGTAGAGAGAACGTTATCAGGATTCAGGTAGCTAATAATTACTGAAGAAAATAAGGCTCACCACGGTAGAAAGACCCCATTTGAGCTTTATACAGCCTATAGAATAGCGATAGATTTGGAGATTTATTTTCTAGTTTCTAGTGTTGCAAATTTTAGCAGTTTCTAGCGGAAGATTTTCCCAATCACCACTTTCATGTGTCCCAATTGCAGGTGACTAAGGCGCGGACCTGCAGGCTTTCTGCTTATGAGATATATACTCGAGTCGACATGAACACATTACTCAAGTGAGTACACAACAGTTTACAATTTGAAGGGGTCGAACAGAGAATCCAGAGCAGCAGGAAGGAATACCTTGGTGGAGGCCTGAGTAGTGATCGCCGCCGTGCACCCGTCGCCGACGCTGACCGTGCAGGAGATCGTGTCCCCCTGGCAAGCACAGGAGAACCGTCAGTGCTGCAGCCTGCAGCAAGCAGCTCGAAAGCGCGCGTGGAGCAGAAAGGGCACCGGAGGGAGAGGCATGGGAGGGAAGGCTGGGACTCACGGAGACGATGCCGCCGCCGTAGGTGAGGGCGTAGAGCCAGACGGCGTCGCAGGAGGCGGGGCCCACCTTGGAGGGGGCGATGAGCTTGAGCGGGTACCTGGCAAAGCAGCGGGTCAGCGCCGACCTCCCCCGCACCTTCTCCACCCGCACCAACCCCGTCGCCGCCGCCTCCACCTCCGCCATCATCGGCCACCTCCCTCTTCCCAACTTCTGATTAAGGGTGAGAATGGGCTCGAATCCAAACCAAACCCCGAATTGCACCATTTGCTGCAGCGCCTCTAGCCCGATCCACACCAGCCCACCCCTCCACCAATTCAAACTGGACCGAACCAAGCTGAAAGAAAATGCGGACCAAACCAAACCAGACTAGAGCGTCAAACCAGAGTCTGTAACCGGGTCCAGGCCTACGGGTTGTGGCCGCCGAAGAGTCAGCGCTGGCCGCTGGATTGGGACGTTTCCCTGGGCCTGCACGGCTTGCACAGCGGGGAGGTTCACGGAGGAGCAAGCGCATGCGGTTTTTTTTTTCTTTTTTTTTTGAGATTTGAGAATAGGAGGCGCATGCAGTCGTTAGAGACAAATATAATTGACAGTGTTTCTCGGTAAAGAAACAAGACAAATATAATTGACACTCAACATCTCAGGTTTAATAATTTATTAGTTCCACAAATGCATGCATACAACTGAAAATGTATACTATATTACCATCACTGAAATATTCAACGACATTAACACATTGTGCAGGAGCATTCAGATTAATCATACAGTTAACACAGTTTTCAGGAACATTGAGTTGAATCATAGAGTCAAAACATGTTGCAAGAACATGTCGATTAATCATACAGTTGGGGCAGTTTCCAAGAACATTCAGATCAATAATACAGTTATTAAGACATGCTGCAAGAATTTCAGATTAACCATACAGTTAACACATTTTGCATGAACATTCAGACGACCTACCATAAAGTTAGTGCAGGATTCAAGAACATTCAGATTAATCATACAGTTCACACGTGGTTCTATATCATTACGACGGTTCTTATGCTTGAGTTTATGAAGTTGCAGAACTGATTAGTTCGCATGCTAATACAACAGCTCACACGTGGTGCAGAGTACACCTTACACCAGACCGGACTAATCAAAGAGCTGCAACTGATGAGTTCATCAAACCTGCAGGGTTACACAGAGAAAAGTCATGTGTTTCAGGGTTGATACTTCATAAACAGAAAAGAAACTATGCCGAAAATGGTTCAGTTGAATGGTTCAGCGTTGAGTATTCATATTGAAGCAAAAACCTTGAGTACCTTTTTCTGACTTCCTGGACTTCCTCGATGTGCAACCTGTAGAAAAATAGATGTCTCAATTCCTGGACTGAACTTGCAACTCTGAAAATACTGAAACTGAAAACTAAAACTGCATTACTTTTTCATACCTTAGTTATTATTCCTTTGGCTTGTACATCCAATCCTTTGCGCATACAAGAGCTTCAAGCATTTCCGGATCCAAAGAACTTCTTGTATCCCCAAGTATTCTTCCCCCACAACTAAATGCTGACTCGGAAGCTACAGTGCTGAGGGGAATCGAGAGAAAATCGCGCGCCATTGCTGACAGTATAGGGAACTTCTCTGAATGAATCTTCCACCAAGCTAACACACTGAACTCCTTGCTGCTTTCCTCAGCGGTTTCTTCTAGATACACATCCAGCTCGGACTTTTGCACACGTGCGCGCTTTCGGCGTGACATGTGTCGAGAGAACTCTTCCTCAAACTCCATTCTCCCAACAATAGGCGAGCTCACGCTTGGGTTGGCTTGAGAAGATAACTGTCTTGGGTCTGAACTATGAGCATCCAATACTCGTTTATATTCCTCAAAGTAGTTTCTCATGCACTGGTTTGCAGACTCCACAAGTGTAGGTATGCTAGCCATATTGTGTGCAACTTTCTCATAGAAAAAGTCCACATACAATCCTTTTCTTCTTGGATCCAGTATGGTAGCAATGACGAGAGCGAGGTTGAATTCAATTTCTTTGCCCCATCTCTGAGCAGTGGGTAAATCTGGATATGGCTCACATGGATCCCAGTATTTATCGAGTTTGCTATGCATAGCTGCAGCCAAATCT
Source organism: Eragrostis curvula (assembly GCA_007726485.1). Lineage (NCBI taxonomy): Eukaryota > Viridiplantae > Streptophyta > Magnoliopsida > Poales > Poaceae > Eragrostis > Eragrostis curvula. The sequence continues at coordinate 50,697,693 of CM017439.1, forward strand.
TTCAGCACTCTAGTTGGTTGCCAGCGAGGGTCCTTCAAAGCGTGACGGATTTGTAGCACCACCGGCAAAAACTTGTGTGCAGTTGGCTCCCTATGTGCTGACACGACATTGGTAAGTTCCTCAAACGCTTTTAGGAAATCACAAATTGATGCAGCCTTATCCCATTCTTCATCAGTTGGACTACCCTCAGCGTTTTGGTTCGCATAGCTGTTCAGGACGGCTTTGTATTCCATTGCTTCTTTAAGCATCTTGTAGGTGGAGTTCCATCTGTTGGGAACATCAAGGTAGATACCAGACTTGGTTTTCATACCATTCGCAATTGCAAGTGCATTGAAGGACTGTAACCGTGATGGTGACGAGTCGATGTGTTTCAACAGCTCTCGAGTCTTTTCTACGGCTGCATGAATGACCCTCATTCCATCCTGAACCAAGAGATTCATAATATGGGCACAACACCTGACGTGCAAGTGTTGACCTTCACACATCAGTTCAGATTTGTGATTCTTGACTAATTCCTCGCAAGCTGCAGTATTATTGGAAGCATTATCCACTGTTACTGTAAACAGCTTATCTCTTATGCCCCACTCAGTTAATGAGCTCACAATTGCCTCTTCGAGGGCGTACCCAGTGTGTGGATACTTCACTTCCTTGAACGAGATTGTTTTCTTCTTGTAGTTGAAACTCGCATCAATATAGTGTGCTGTCACTGCCATATATCCCAAGTTCTGATTCGAGGTCCACATATCTGTTGTGATACAGACCCGGGAATCCAAGCTGGCAAGTTCAGCATGAAGCTCTAATTTCATAGTCTTGTACTTCTTCAATACATCACTCCGAATTGTGTGACGACCCATGCCCTTGAAGGTTGGTTGCAACGAATCCATCCATGGCTGAAAGTACGGGTCATCAAACTTCCTGAATGGTATCTCTGCATGGATGATAAAATCGACCATTCGCTCACGGGAGAGTTGGGGATCAAAAACAAACTGTCCTTCTGAAGGTTGCTTCTTCAATGTAGACACAAAGCTTTTCCGAACATCATCTTCGATTGCCGGACACGACACAGCAATATGCTGTATAAGGCTGCTTGTCCCTGACTTAGTCTGCATCTTTTTCTGACAATACTTGCATACAGCCTTCAATTCTCCATCCACATTTACGAAGACACGCTCAAAGTGTTCCCACACCTTGGACCTCCTACCAGCACTGTGTTGTACATCAGGAAGTGTAATAATGTCCAATGAGTCGTCGCTATCGGACACCTCAGACATACTTGAAACCTGCCCCAAGTGCAAACAAACATTTCAGTTAGCCTTTCTGAAAACAAGGATTACTGGGACTAGCATAAAACTATAGAAACATTCGACACACTACCATCAAATTAGTTAGAGAAGCTCCTAAATCAGTTTCAGTACAGGATCCTAGTGTTATTAGCTATCAGCCTATCACAAAATACAATTCAGTACATGATCTTAGTGTTATTAGCTATCAGCCTATCACAAAATACACTTCAGTACAAAAATAACAGAAATACTGTTGATGCAAAATCGTGTCCATGTTAACGGACCTAGGCCACTGGTGATGCAACAATAGCAGCACGAAGTCCAATTCGACTCCACAGTTCAAAGATATACACATTATGTGCAGGTGTCGTCGAAAATCAAGTCAAAATCACAGCACGAACCTTTGATTCACCTAATTGGCCATATTGAACACAATATCAGGGAAGGGGACTGGAGCTACCTTTGCCTGGTGCCAATGGAGAGGACGACCCGCGGCTTGACTTGATGACTGCCGGTGCTGAACAAGCTCAATATGATGGTGATGGAGAGAGGCGACGACGTATGGTGGCGGAATCAGTCAAGGGCTGCCGGAGTAGCCGGGCACGCCGAGGAGGTGGTGAAGCTGGCCGTCGCCGTCGCCGTCGCCGCCGCCGCCGCTAACCCTACTCGGACTCGCACCCACACGGCGAGCCCGGATGGTAACCGTGGGTTGAACCCTTTCGGAGCCGAATCGTTTTGACCCGAATCAAATTGAATCCAGCCCGGTATAAGGTGAGACCGAAACTAAACCAAACTGCTAAGCTCTGTGAGCCCATTTACGCCCAACTCAAATCGACCCGAAGCATAAACCAGCCCATTCGAGCGGTTTCCATCCAGCCCATTCTCAGCCTTACTTCTGATCGACTCATGGCCGGCCGTGACGCTGATCGGTCAACTAACTAGCTAGCTGGGCTGGACTTGCCGTCGAAGCAAGCCCAATTAACGCGTGGACCTTTGACGCGTGTCATGGAGTTTTTTTTATTTTTAATCGATTTTTTAATTATATTTTTATTAATAACAGCACGTTTTCGAAAATTGCAAAACTAGTCGCCCAGTTGCCCGAAGGATGGGCGATTCTGGCCAGTCGCCCCACGGGCGGGCGACAAGGATTAAAATCTCCCGTTGAAAGGGCGACAAGTCCGGGGCGCGGTCTGGTGGGGCCCAGTCGCCCCACGCGCGGGCGACAATGGTTCAAATTTCCCGTTGAAAGGGCGACAAGGCCGGGGCGCGGTCTGGTGGGGCCCAGTCGCCCCACGCGCGGGCGACAAGGGTTCAAATTTCCCGTTGAAAGGGCGACAAGGCCGGGGCGCGGTCTGGTGGGGCCCAGTCGCCCCACGCGCGGGCGAGAGATTCTCAAATGTCCCGTTGAAGGGGCGACAAGGCGCGGAGGTGGGCCCAGTCGCCCAACGGTCGGGCGACTGGCTCCGAGGCCTATAAACGGCCGAATTTCGGCCTAAATTGCACATAAATTCCGAAAAAAACAAAAGGGAGAGGGAGAGGGGAGGAGAAGAGAAGGGAGGAGAAGAGAGGGAGGAGAAGAGAAGGGAGGAGAGCGTGCTGCCCGGACGAGTCGCAACTTCGGTAAGTTTTTCAATTCGTATAGAAAAAAGTAGTTACAAGTGTAGCTTTAGATGTAGAAATAGTGTATTTTCAGTAGAAGCAATATCCTGTACGGTAGATCTAGATTTACTAGTATTTAAATAAATAGTTTAGCATAATATAGTCGTATTTATATTTTACGACTGTTGTAGCTATAGATTATAGAAATAAATATTTAGATATAATAGAAGCAGCATTTTCATATAGTTGTAAATTGTGTAGTATTTAAATAAATAGTTTAGATATAATAAAAAATAATAGTTACTAGAAAAATAGTAGTTAATAGATCTGGATGTATTATAAAGCAGTATGTAATTTGAGTTAAAGATCTAGTAGTTAATAGATATAGATGTATAATAGATCTTAATATAGTTAATTTGAATCTCGGTGGTTGACAGGTATGTTAGATAAGATAATGTTTCAAATTTTTTATGGAGAATGGGATATTGTTCATGGGGTAGAGGGGGTTGATCTGTCTGGATTTTTATCAGTTTATAGAGGAATCACAAGGCCAAATGAGAGGGCAATTACTGGTGTGCACAATTGGTTGATGCGGCTATTTCAGCTTGACACAGACCAACACGGACTGAACCTGATGGGTATGGTCAGTCATGCACGTGAGGGATTTTACTGGAAGTTAGTGCCTTTGAATGCAACATCGACATGGAGGAAATATGTGGACAAGGCTGTAGAACGTGGGTGGCCTCTTGTCCTCCTTGCTCAGGCATATCTGAAGGAGGTGGTTGAGGTAGATGCTGTCGATGAGGTTGGTGGTGCAGACATGGTGGATGAAGAGGAAGGCGAGATACAAATTGAGACGGGTGAGCAAAATTCGTCATCTATGGAACCGACCGGTGAAGCAGACGAAGGAGAACGGATAGAATACATAGTTGAGGAAATGAGGAGGGAGGACCAGGAGTATGAGAATCTTCCTGAAGTTGACTCTTCAGACGACGAGAATGAGATTCCTATCCCAGCTGAGTGGAACAATCAAAATTTTGCAAATTTGGCTATCAATGAAAGGTACTCTGTCCCATGGGAGTACCACGAGAATGAGGTGACAGAGGGAGCTCTGTACAAAGACAAAGATGATGTGATGACTGCTGTGAAGTGCTGGTCTCTATCGATGAAGAGGTCCTTTGTGGTTGTCAAATCAAGCAGAAAACTGTATGACGTTAAGTGTGTGTTCACACAGTGTCCGTTCAGGGTGCATGCTTACGAGCAAAAGTGGAGTCTGCTCTGGAAATGCTCTATAGTGAAGGATCATACATGTCAATTGGAAGAATTGGAGAAGTGCAATGCAGGTCTGACCTCCAAATTCATTGCTGATTACATGTATCCTAGAATTGAGGATAACTTAAGGTATGAGCCAAAATCTATAATCAACACTATAGAGGAGGATTTTAAGTACATCATAAGCTACTCAAAGGCTTGAAAAGCGAAGCAGAAGGTGATAGAGAAGAGATTTGGTTCATATGAAGCTTCTTATGAAAACCTGCCACAGTTGTTAGAAACCATCAGGCAGAGGAATGTTGATACGTATTACGATATCATGGATTTGCCAAATCAAAAAGAGCCTGGAAATTGATCCTTCACCGTGCATTCTTTGTATTGGGTCAATGCATCATGGCATTTCGTCATTGCAGGCTAATTCTCTGCATAGACGGTACCTTCCTCACAGGAAAGTATAAAAGGCAGATTTTGACTGCCATTGGAGTCGATGGGAACAATCAAATTGTACCATTGACATTTGCCTTTGTGGAGAGTGAGAACACAGATAGCTGGTATTGGTTTTTGGAGCGTGTAAAGCTGGCAGTGGTTCAAGGAAGACCTAATGTTTGTGTCATACACGACCGACATCCAGGTTTGCTGAAAGCGATAATGGATATGCAACATGGTTCCGTTGAGCGTGGTGTTCCAGCTCGTTGCCCTGACATACAATCCAGGTGGTGCATGAGGCACTTGGGTGCGAACTTTTTTAGATATTTCAAGAATAAGCATCTGATGAACATGTTTAAAAGGTTATGCAACCAGAATCAACAGGGAAAGTTTAATGCAATGTGGCAGCGCCTTGATGAGTTGACAACAAAACAAACTGAAGAGCTGTCGAACAGGCCGAACCCTAACCCTGCTGATAGGTTTGTTCCTCTTTGTGGCCTTCCCACGGATGCCCCGAGGAACGTTGTCCGGAGATCAGGGTCATCTATTAGGTGCTTTTCTGATTAGATTGAGCATGAGCCAAAGGAAAAGTGGTCATTGTTGTACGATACAGATGGTTGTAGGTATGGAATAATGACATCAAATTTGGTAGAGGTGTACAACTGGGTTATTCGTTTTTTGAGAGGATTGCCTCTTGTTGCAATAGTCGAGGGGATTTTGCATGGGATATGCAAGTACTTTCGTGAAAGACATGCAGCTGCTTGTCATGCTATGGCCGACAACAAATTGATATTTTCGTCATTCATGACTCCGCCACAGACATCGTCAAGCTCAACTCTTGCACTTCCTGTTGTCGGCATACTGATGCCGTCCCGCACCCCTCTGAGTCAGCACCCAGGGCGGAGCGACCTATGTTTCAGCATCCGGCCTACACTCCTAGGACTGCAGCACCTCATCCTCCTCCGGTGTTCACAACAGGTCAAACCCTATACTATTTCGTTCAAATGATTATTGACATGTTTTCCTTACTGACATGTCTCATTCATTATGCGCAGGTCCAAGCTATAATGGTTGGCGACCAACTGGCGATGTTGCTGGCTCGTCTTCGCAGGTGCCACGCATGGCTCCAGGTAAGGTCTACTACTAATTTCTCCTCATAGTATAAATTATTGTTAGCTTTTGCATAACAACTTTTTTCTTATAAGGTCTGAGATGGATGACTACGACTACGACGACGAGGAGGTCTCCGGACACTCCGAGCGTTATGCCCGACGATCTCCGACGCCTTTCGATCTGGACGCGTACATGGCTGAGGGGCAGCACGACACATTTCGTCCTTCGTAGTTGAGTGGCGCACCACCAATGACACAGCCTTCGCAGCAGTACGACGACACACCAGCGCCTGCTGGAGGTCGACCCACACGTCAGGTGGTTCCTCCTTCGCCGTTGACGTACTCAGCCGGTCACGTCAGAGCGGGTCGCAAGGCACCCAAGCCTGGTATTGTTAGGGGTGTGCCCCCTAAGCGTGGCAGGCACTAGCTATCTCTTGTATCATTTGTGTATGATATGGCTTTTATTTTGTATGATATGTACTCATTTGTGTGTGACATGGTTTTATTTTGTACGATGTTTTATCAGTTTCCATGTTTCCTATTTTATTAAGTTATGCCACAACAATCGGAAAAAAAATTATGGAAAACAAAAACAAAATATGTTTTTTTTCTGCCTGTCGCCCTTTGCGTGGGCGACTTTCCCTTATCGCCCTTTGCGTGGGCGACTGGTTCCTGTCGCCCTTCAGGTGGGTACTTTCCCCTTGTCGCCCATGCGTGGGGCGACTAGGCCCCACCAGACCGTGCCCCGGACTTGTCGCCCTTTCAACAGGAGATTTTAATCCTTGTCGCCCGCGCGTGGGGCGACTGGCCGCAATCGCCCATCCTTCGGGCGACTGGTCGACTAGTTTTGTAATTTTCGAAAACGTGCTGTTATTAATAAAAAAATCGATTAAAAATAAAAAAAAAATTCCGTGTCATGCGTGGCGGAAATGGGCCATCGAGGTTGAATTGGACCGACTGAACATGGGCTCGGGAGCACTGGTTTGACTTGTGCGCACCACGTGTCGGGTCCGGTAGTGGCCGGACGGGCGCACCGCACCGGCACCGGTGGGCAGGCCACGTTCCGTGGTCGGCGCGCCACCGGCTGCTTTCCGACCGCCCACCGCACCACGTCGCCCAGCCCATCCCATTTCCAATTCCGAGCGGCCACCTTATCTCTCGCTGTCTTCCCTCCCCCTGCACTGCCACTGTCCAGTCACCGCAGTCCACTGTTCTGCTATCGCTCGCGCGCGCCATGGCAACGACCGCGTCCTCGGCCGCCGCGCTGCTCCCGAGGCCCGTCGGCGGCGCGCCCCACCTCACGTCTTCCTCTTCCGCCTCCGCGTCGTCTCACAGGAGGCGCCTCCTCGCCGTCAGGTACGCACGCACGTGGCCTCCTCGCGCTCGCCCCCCAGATGCTCGACCGGTTGCCTCTGCAGTCTGCACCGTGCAAGCGGACTGCAATTCAGCAATTGCGGCCTGCAGCCGGCGTGACGCGCGGCTGAATTCACGAGCTTTTGGTGGTAGAATCACTAGTAAGCTGATCCATGCGTCTCTGGCCCAGGCTGATCGATGCGCGGCTTTGGTTGATGCAGGTGCCAGTCGACCAGCGTCGACAAGCAGCAGGAGCCCAAGACGAAGCGGAGCCTGCTCGACAACGCCAGCAACCTCCTCACCAACCTGCTCAGCGGCGGCGGCCTCGGGAACATGCCTGTCGCTGAGGGCGCTGTCACCGATCTCTTCGGCAAGCCCCTCTTCTTCTCGCTCTACGATTGGTTCCTAGAGGTACGCTGCGCGCCTGCTTCCTCGTCTCATTCTCTCGCACTATCATCAGTGCAATTTTAGATCACAGACTACACGCTCTGTTCACCGCCCTTTTACGTGTGGAAATTGTGTGGAAAGCTTGGGCAGCACTGACGCATTATGATTTGTTTGCAGCACGGCTCTGTCTACAAGCTTGCTTTTGGGCCCAAATCATTTGTTGTCGTCTCCGATCCCATAGTTGCTAGACACATCCTCAGGGAAAATGCTTTCTGTTACGATAAGGTATGCAGTCTGACGTATACTACTGTTGCCTGGCCTCCATAGATGATTACAAAAAAGTCTAGGTAGATTCCAGCCAATTTCCTGATGTCCATGAACGATGGCAGCCAGCTTATTTATAGATCAGTTGCTTTCCCGGGACTGAATTTTGTGTATATTACTACATTTCGTGGATAACTGGTATTGCTTATAATATCTGGTTTAGTTTGTTGCGTTTTGTTTCTTACAAAATATTTCTGTACTTGAAATCAGGGAGTTCTAGCTGAAATTTTAAAACCAATAATGGGGAAGGGTCTTATACCTGCTGACCTTGATACCTGGAAGCAAAGGAGAAAAGGTTAGAAAGGTCGGACATCAAATCATATTTCTTTTGTACATTCCCTGAGTTGTGGTCAACTATTCTACAGTTTTTTTCTGTGCATTAATGTTAGGCCACAGTCCATAAGTAGCAGATTGGCTAGATGTCCCCTGCTTCGAATTCATTTCCTCATCAGTTCTGTTTTTCAGTCCTGACACATTTCTTGCTTAACCGCATATACTTAAGATGGAACCTCCATGCATCCAAATTGGTCCCAGAGCTTCTTTGAGTTCCAATTTAATTAGCATGACTTTTGCTGTACTTTAAAATCCATTCAGTAATGATAATTATGTTCGAGATAATTTGAACTTTGTGTTGGCATTTCACATAATATTTTTATTGATGTTGCACCTTATCATATCCCTGTTTTGTGCAGTTATAACACCAGCGTTCCATGCCTTATTCATAGAAGCTATGGTGAGAATATTTACCAAATGTTCAGAGAGAACGATACTGAAGCTTGAACAACTAACTGAAAGTGAAGATGGTGAACAAAAATCAGCAATAGTGGACTTGGAAGCTGAGTTCTCCAATGTGGCACTCGATATAATTGGCCTGGGCGTCTTCAATTATGATTTTGACTCAGTCACTAAGGAATCACCTGTAATAAAGGTTGGGATAGTAGCATATTCGTAATCCTAATATCTGATGGTTATGTGCACATTGAATGTGGCGTACTATTGATGCATGCAGAGCAACTGAGTAAAACTACAGAAGGATATATGTGCTTGTGTATCATAAGTAGATATGATGTGTGCTTCTCTGTTGTTACCCTCTTCCCTTCTAAGGGGGTTGTCATTTCTTTTGCGCAGGCAGTATATGGAACTCTTTTCGAAGCGGAGCACCGTTCCACATTTTACATCCCCTATTGGAATCTTCCTTTGGCTAAATGGATAGTTCCAAGGCAGCGCAAGTTCTATAGTGACCTCAAGGTCATCAATGACTGCCTTGATAATCTTATAAAAAATGCGAAAGAGACAAGACAGGTTTGTGCCAACAGAATTGCTATTCAAACATCATGGTAACATTTTGAGGAATTAAAAGTAGTTATGATGTTGTTGCAACTCAGGAAGCGGATGTGGAAAAGCTCCAGCAAAGGGACTACTCATCCTTGAAGGTTGGCTCTTTGGCTGTTAATCCTCCTTTTCTTGGTTCATTCTGGTACTGCCAGTTTACCTTTGCGAACCTTGCTGGAGGTTTTATGAATGATTTCTCGAATTTTTGCCGTTTCACATGTAGGATGTGAGTTTGCTGAGGTTCCTTGTCGACATGCGAGGAGCTGATGTTGATGATCGCCAGGTAAAATACCAAGTAATTTGTTGCGAGACAGGGCATTTGAAAGTTGTAGTATTGCTATATATTTCCTCATGTATATGGAAAACTAAGTTAACAAATTTTTGGTTTGTAACAGCTTCGGGATGATCTTATGACGATGCTTATAGCTGGACATGAAACAACGGCCGCTGTTTTGACCTGGTCTATTTTTCTACTAGCCCAGGTACACATATGTTATCATAGAAGGCGCAAGTCTTAGTCATATTAATATGGATATTTCTAGATGGTTTTGATGTCATATGGTTGTACCATACTGCAATGAAGAACCCTACCAAGATGAGAAAAGCACAGGCAGAGGTTGATTCTGTACTAAGCAACAAAGCAATTACCGTGGAAGACCTCAAGAAACTGGAGTATGTTACTAATCTTACATTCTGTAGAATATGACTGCTTTGATTCTCCTGTAGTTCTTGATAAGTTTATGGTACTAAACATGTCGGTCATGTTATTCGCAGTGGCACATCATATTTGTTAATAATTAGTGATTCAATGTAACCATAAATATCATCTCAGTTTAGGGTCTTTTTAGTTTCAATTTAGTAATCTGTCCCACTCCCTTCTGCATTTATATCGAAGCCTACGATTCCTGCACAATAAAAAGAAAACAAATATTGCCACTCTAATTTTCATGGTTAGTGGTGAGTACCACGGCTACCAATTTCTAAGGAATTGCAAACTATATTTATGTATCATGAATGTTTTCATTTTTCACATGCAACCTTTACATTTCCTCTAGGTACATAAAATCAATCATTGTTGAGTCTCTTCGATTGTACCCTCAGCCACCTTTGTTAATCAGGCGTTCTCTCCGACCAGACAAATTGCCAGGTACTATCTTCAGTGTTGTGTCTACAATCCTTTCTTTAACAATCCAGAATATTTTTACTGGTTACTTGGTGGTCAAGCAGACACATGGCAGATATTGTGAAGGTCATGTCATCACTCTTCATCCCAGGATTACATATTAAATAGTACATATTCTTTTTGTATAAAGAGGGATATTGTCACACATATTTCAAAAGTACATCTATGTTTTTGGTCCTGTGGATCAAATCGAATTATGTGTGATCATAGCCCTTGATTCGATCAAATAGAAATTCTCAATGTGGAAGCAGTTTTAGATCTAATGTGAACTTTGTTGGGCCACCTAAATAGAAACAACCACATTTCTTTTTCAAATGTACACTTCTCCCATATATAGCTTGCTTCGTAACCGGTTCTAAGATTGTATCATTTGTGTATCCCGATTTACTAGATGCATCCTACTAGTTTGATGATTTTACAACTTTTCAATGAAACATTCGGTGCCCTGTGATTCCCCACTGATCATTTATGTCTACTTTCCCAGGTGGGTACAATGGAGCAAAAGAGGGATATGAAATACCTGCTGGGACTGATATATTTGTTTCGGTGAGTTGAGAATTATCAACATTTGTAGCATGGATATTAAATGGTTGTTAGGAGAAACTGCTCAGATTTGTCTAACATAATGACTATAAATGAGAACTAACCGATAGCTCAGTGTCAAGACCGCAAGGGTGTCCATTAGAGATGCCAGCCAGGGCTCGAATCCTGTAGCTTGTAGGTCGTGTGACCACCTCCCGAGTATAGCTGTGTATTCCAGCAGGATCTGAGTTCGGCAGTCCCCTACCTTAGTGGCTATGTCAGGGCGACATCTACCCCTGACAAAGTTCCCTGTTAGATGACTATAAATTTGATCCTTTCATCCATGGTTCAAGCCATTTTGTTGATCTGCTTATGGTAAATTCTGGCATTGCAGATATACAACCTCCACAGATCCCCGTATTTTTGGGATCGGCCAAATGAGTTTGAACCAGAGAGGTTTTCAGTTCCAAAGAAAGATGAAGATATTGATGGGTGGTCTGGTTTTGATCCTAGCCGGAGTCCTGGCGCAATGTACCCCAATGAGGTCTTCTTGAACTACTCTCTTCATTTCGTCCATTACTGTTTACTATTGCTTGCAGTAAGAAATTAAAGAACTTATCGAGTTGCTCTTTTACCAGATTATGGCAGACTTTGCTTTCCTTCCCTTTGGTGGGGGACCCCGCAAGTGCGTGGGAGACCAATTCGCTCTCCTGGAGTCGACGGTAGCTTTGGCTCTACTGCTGCAGAAGTTTGATGTAGAGCTGAGAGGGTCGCCCGATGAAGTGGAGATGGTGACAGGCGCGACGATTCACACAAAGAACGGGTTGTGGTGCAGAGTGAGGAGAAGGACTTGATCAAACATAGCTTTTGGACCAAAAAGTACCTCTCATTATTGACTTCTGATATATTGCTTTAGTTGAGCAAAATAGCTTCATGAGCAGCGAATGTGAATCATGTACATGGTAACTTCTGTTGTAGCATTAGAGGCACCAACTCCACGTATCTATCTGTTTAACATCTAGGTGCAACATGGCAACCAAATTGATGAGATAACGCTGATAGCGTAAGCCGCTCTATGTCTTGCCTGAGGTGTCCGGTTTCTTCTAAACTCAGGTAACCTGATCTGTGCTGTGGCAGCATGCCATTTGGCAGCCCTGAGCATGAAGCAAGTTTGGTTTCGGTCATGTTTCTCCTTGGCAGGTAATAGCACTGTAGTAGCATCTTTACCCTACTTTAATTCTCTCATGTGAGTTGTTGTTGTGTGTTGCTGTGCCGTGTTTCAGCGGGATGCATGCAGTGCAGGGAACAAGAGATGCCCACAGGAATAAACAACCATATCTGACGGTGTTGATAGTGACAGGGTAAGTAGGCTGATTTCTTCCACGGATGCCGCCGTAGTGTCGTACGTGCTCTAATTATTGTACTAACATATCATGTGGTGCTCTTTGACGGAGAAAAATCGTTGGGATTGAAGTGTGGGTGTTTATACTTGATTTCAAGCTGAAAATCGCACGTTTCTGCGACCTTTTGCGGTCAGCAAATTCGCTGTCGCACTAGCTATTTATATCGAGTCAATTTAAACAAATTTGCCGTGACAGCGAATGCTAAATTGTCAGGAAACCATATTTCGGCCCTGTTCCTTTTTTTTAGCGTTAAATTTTAGAGGTCTCTAAACAAAGAGAACCTAGTACTAAATAAAGTTTAATGACAAAACTTTTTTACAGATAGGTACATCTTTACGAGACGAATCTAATGAGCCTAATTAATCTATGTTTTGCTACAGTCATGCTACAGTAACTATCATCTAGTCATGGCGTAATTACCCTCATTAGATTCGTCTCGCGAATTAGACCAGTGTTCTGTAGTTAGTTTTATAATTAAACTTTATTTAATATAGCTTATCTAGAGTTTAGATCTTTCTAAATTTTAGATCCCTATGTGTCGAACACCCCCTTAATTTTGCTTTGCAGATGACTACTTGTTTTAGCGGGTATAAGTCGCAACCGCTGAATAGAGTCCTTTGACCATGGTTTAGTTACTGTTTCTATGCCCTTTTGCAATGTTTGACCGTGGCTAAAGGTCCCGGGACCTTCGAGAGAAACTTCTGAGACAGGACAGACATCAAGACCCTCAGTTTTGCTTTTTTTTTTTTATTACACAGTATAACTTAGACACTCATAACGTACGCACATTCACTTTTATGAACGCACATACGTAAATGTTACCCGCACATACGCAAATCCTATCTCTATGAGCATCTTCGAAGACTGAGTCGGCAAATCCTCCAGATTGACGAAGTCACCACTAGCGTCTCGTTGTCGACGGCCACGTCGCCTACCGCTGAAAGCACAAATGTCGTTAAATTCTAAAAACTTCGCTCCCACCGTGAGTCGAACCCAGGATCTCAAAGATACTACTCGGATGCCTTAACCACTAAACTAAGACTTCCAGTTTTGCTTATGATCCAATCGGGGAAATTAGTGCTGCCGGCCTAGGGATGACTTGATTTGACTTGATAGCCGTACCTGATTATGCATTTGATTTGACGCTTGTCTGTCAACGCATCAAAAAGGGGTTTAATTTGCGACCTTTGGAGGACTATATTTTGGCATATCTATTTCACTATTTGAACAAACTAAAGTAAGAGTTGTAGAACGGCAGGCAACTTGGTAAGGAAGTTACCCTGACTTGCTGATCAATTTGACCGAGGACCAACATACAGGGGACAAAACCTTCATAGCTTGTGCATGAATTCACCTTTCGTAACTCAATTTGACTAAGGTGAAGACTCATTTGGCTAAGGACCATCATGCAGAGGATGAAAGGTAAAGGCACAAGGAAAGTTCCTTGTAAACCAATTGGCTTATGTATGAATTTGAAGTTGACTTCGTGGAGGTAAACATTTTAAGTGGCTGTGGAGCAAAAACAAATGCTTATTAAGCTCGTACATATCTCACATGATGTTATGAGAACTATATAGTTGAAAATAAACTAAGTTTTTCCTATGCCATAAGAAAACGATGAGAGTACCTAATGTTCTTTTCAATATTTACTCGACTAATTCAGCATGTAAAGATTTTTCTTCTAGGAACCAACCCCATAAAGGTGAAGGGGGTGCTGATCTTAAATTTATCTTCTTCTTTTTTGAGCAATCTTAATTTATCTTTTGATAACCCGCCCTTTGAATAAATAGTTTTGTCTACTTTTTCTACATAGCTGAACACCAATGGTTTCGTTAGACATCATCCCATGCTGTATACACTGCTATCTCATGAAATAAAAAAGAAAGAGAAGAAGATACCCCCAAGCCATAAAAAATGATGCTAACAAATTATCACCAGTTGGAATTATGCGAATCAGATGCAACTACCCTACTTCTTGTACCTAGGATGCTGTAAAGAACTAAAGATTACAAAGAAATTGAGTAATTATGCATCATCTAGGGTTCTAGATAGCCCATAGGCCAATTCCCTGTTTCCTTCCCACCAATCAACCGTTGTAAGGTCAACGTCCTGGTGGGACCCAGTCCACACCAAATCCTAACCAAACCCTATCCTTTCTTCTCCCTCTCTTTTTTGTATTATCCTATAAACTCACATGTGGTAAAATACTAGTGATCATAGACTAAACAGGTCATTTTCTTAGCCTGCACATCAGTAGGTGAAACTTGTTCTTTCTCATTATTTTGAAAGCACCACAAATCTATTGTTTTCTATGAACAGCATGTGAAGCCATTAGTCATTTAGTTCCTTGGAGAGGGGTTACTGATACTTTCCAGTAACTTTTCAGGTCATTGAAAAAGATGATCGAGCACCAATACAAGGCAAGCTGACGAGTCTGAACATGTTTCTGATAGTTCTCATGTAGCTCTGCTGACATCTTGATGCTCTATCAATCTCAATTATTAGAACCAGATGGTTCATAGGTGGTCCAGTAATAGCTCTGATAATTTAGTCCGCAGACATGTGACAAACAAACTAAATTGATTGCTAATCAAACAAAAACGATGAATATTCTATAGAAACAGCAGGTTTTCAGTTAGAAAAAGGATCGGAAGTGAGGTATATTGGTGGTCCACTGATGAGATGTTGATTAGCGGGGGGCATGTGAGGGGGCAGCGGACGAAAAGAATATCCAGTCAACTCCTTGACTCGTGTCATAACGTCAGCTCACACGTCAGCGCTCCGCGACTGGGTCCCGCAGCCAAGCTGAGCTAGCTGCTCCGCGTCGAGTGCTGCCTCCAGGCGAGCTGCACCGGTCAGTCCATTGCTGCATCCGTGCAGAAGTCAGAAGCTGTGGCTTGTGAAACTTTTGGGTTCATGCGCTGAAGTGCAAATTTGCCTTCGATTTCGTGTCCTCGTCTACCTCGCAAACCATGATCACGCATGAGCAGGTTCTCTTTTGTAGTATTATATACTGAACGTAAAAGAACTCGTGAGCGCATATCATGTATAGATGTTTTATGTTTGTCAACTCGATCATAGTCTGATCATACATATAATTAGTGCATATATACAGGAGTTAAAATAGTTAATCGTCCTAGGTGTTGTCCCGATCACGTTGAATCCACCAACCAGATAGTCCCAGTCCCATTTGACCTTCAACTAGTCAGAGAGCCGTGCAAACTCAAGCAAACAAATAAAGTTGGCAGGGTGATGGAGACAATATGTTGCTTAATTTAGAGGCTGCCATTTGGGATGGACCAAAATCCTTTGACCAAGGCAAGCGGACAAAGTTCTCCCTGAACTCGCCATCATGCGTCGCTCACCAAGTGACTGGAATCAAGTTAGTAATCAGTAACAGTTGAATCAGTAAATATTATTAGAGCATACAGTCCGGGGCGAGAGGTCCAAAAGTATTAGTTAGGACGTACTAACTAATACTTCTTCACGGTACAATGATTATCAGTGCTTAGTTCTTCACAAGTTTTTGAGGAAGGAACGCAGCTGTTTTTGTACAATGATTATCAGTGCTTAGTTCTTCACGGTACAATGATGATCTCATCATCCAGCATGCTGTTGATAAATCGATGCAATGCAAACATGAGTTAGCACGTACGGATTGGTAGGCTTGATCATGTAAACGCAAGTGAGTCCTGATTTCAGGCTTCAAAGCGGCACGTGCGGGCGGACATGTACAAGCCATACTACTATTATTCAGTCCACATGCGCCATGCACGTCCCCATCGCCTTTTGTTTGGGCGGGAGGATTAGGAAGGAAGATCCGTGGGATGCCGATGTTGCATGGACCTCCTTTCTCTGACCGAAGCTTCGTCGTCTTTGCCTCATCTCCGGTCAGTTCACACATGTCAAAAGAACGCATCCATGTCGTGCAAAGCGCAGACAGCTGACGAAACAGAAAACGTTGCGCGCGCCGCCCCAAACCAGACGACGGCCGGCGTCCGCGCCGCGCCGTGGCCGTGCCCAGACATGCATGCATCGAGACCCGTGCACCGGCGACGTCGGAAGCCGGAGTGCCGACGGCCACCGCCACGTCGACGCCGGAAACAAACCGATACAAAACGCCTTTCTAATTTCCTTTCCTTTGTTTTCACAGAGAGTGAGAAAAGAACCGCGACAGGTTAACGGCGCATGCCAACGATCGCAGCAGCTAGCTCGCCGGCGAGGGGGCCCACGCCAGGGACCGGTCCACCGGTGGGCCCCGCCTCCACTCCTCCCTCATCCCCCGCGCCCGACGCTTCGCGGAACCCTCCGCTTCGGGCCAGCCACCTTCCAGAATGCGACGTCCCGCGGATCGCGACCGTCCGTGGCGCATCAGACGGGCTCCGGGCTCCATGGGCGCCGCGTTTGACTCGTCGCCGGGCCGTTTATAAGTAGCCGCCCTCCCCCGTCCAGCGAAGAACTCTCTCTGCTAGCACTAGCAGCCACTGCCCCCTAGCGGCCCACCGCGACCGTACGGCGACGACGACGGGTGGCTAGCTAAGCTCGCCATGGGTGACACGGGCGCGAGCATGCCCAACTGGGCCGGGCTCTACGGCGGCGGCGCGGCGGAGGCGACCGTGGTGACGGCGGCTGCGGCGGGGAGCGTGTCGAGCCCGACGTCCGGCGGGTCGGGGGGCAGCCCGTCGCGGCCTAGCGGCGGCGGCGGCGGCGTGGGCGTGGAGAGCGGGCGGGTCGGGAAGCCGGCGCGGCGGCGGTCGCGCGCGTCGCGGCGGGCGCCCGTGACGCTGCTCAACACGGACACCACCAACTTCCGCGCCATGGTGCAGCAGTTCACCGGCATCCCGTCGGGGCCATACGGCCCCGCCGGCGCCGGCGCGGCCGGGCCCGTGATCAGCTTCGGCTCCGCCGGCGGCGGGGAGTACGGCGGAGGCGCGATGCCTGTGCGGCCGTCACCGACGTCCGCCGTCATGTCGTTCGACCACCACCACCACCAGCAGCTGGCGGCGGCGGCGGCGCAGCACCACCATCACCGCCTGCCGGGGGCGACGTCGCTGCAGGGCCAGCTCTTCCGGCCGCAGCCGCAGCAGCAGCAGTACGGCTACGACGGCGGCATGCACCACCACGCCGGCGCAGGCGGCGACATGTCGTCGTTCCTGCACGGGTTCGAGTCGTCGTCGGCGGAGGACCGGATGCTGCTGCAGAGCATCCAGGCCGCGCAGATGATGCCCAGGCCGTCGGCTTCCACTAACAACACCAATGGCTACAACTTCGGCTGAATCGCACGCCACGCTTAACAACCAAGGTAATTAATTAGCGATCGATCGATACGGAGGCCAGTTACTCAGAGGAACAGAAGCCATTAGAGAGAAGGTTGTTGCTTAGATCAAGCATATGTGCATATGCTTGGTATACTTGTGATCATCATCACCATGGATTCACACGAATCACCATGATGATGTTGTTGTTTAGTTCCTTTTTTTGCTTGGATATTTTTGTTGGCCTTCTTGTCGACAGAGACCAGAAGGCTGATTAAGGTTTACTAGTACAGAACAATTAGTAGCAGGAGCTAGGGCTGCTTTGGAACAAGTTAAGCCACCAGCTATAGCTTAGCTAGGTGTGAACTGAGACGAAAAGAAAAGAAGGGCAGCAGCATGTGTACATAGTTTTGTCCAGGGTTGGCGCGCGTGTGTGCGCTTTCGGTGTGTGTAGCGCATCTGATCAGTAGTTGATAGCGAGGAATCTTTCTAGATAATAGATTGCCTTGTTTCCAAAGCAAAGTCTGAGAGTGCTACGACATGTATTATTAATGCTTATTGTTAGCCGCACCGAGCGCGCTAATTGATCACATGTTCGTTTAAATCACAAGAGTGTGGTTTCCTCCTCTTAATTTCATGCTAAGGATTTGGTGTGGTTCGGTTCTTCTACTTCGTTTCATGTTCAAAAATGTCATGAGGTTGATTAATCATTTATAACCGGAATGATGTATTGGTTGTGATTAATGTTAAACGCGGCGGCCTGTGCTAGTATGTTCCCTCTATTTGACTGGGTCGTTTGGTGCCCTCAGAAGAATATGTGGGACCCGCGTGAACGCTAGGTGACGATGAAGCGCAAGTCAAAGTCGTATCGCTGCCGTGCTACCGCTATACAGTGTACTCGTATAGTTAACACCAAGCACGGCGCAGTTCATTAATTAATGAAATTAAACCATGCATCATCATGCGTTGTACCACAACTACTGGGTTAGGGAGGCCAAATCCTTTTTGTTCCGTTCTACACGTCCGCGCCTTTTTTCAGTTTGTTGTCTTGCGCAACAGATCACGGCGTCCAGGTCAATGCGTTCACACAACAGAGGAACAAACGGTTTAACGGACGGTGCAGAGTTCATCAGCGCACCATGTACTGCATTTGTTAGTGTCCGTCGTATCTGCCTAATCAGGGGGGATCAATCACTTTGCTTGTGGAGAGAGGAGTCTGCTGGCGTGTCCATGAGTAAGGCCTTAGGGATTCTAAAAGTGATTCTGCTCTAAATTTTTAGAGAAGTTTGTTAAAGGGTTTAAACCAAAACAGATTCTGCTTTTCTCATCAAGAAACACTTCTTAATTTTGTACTAGAATCCAGAATCCAAAAAAACATAGCTTCTCATGACTTTTCTACTCATCATTGTATTAGAATCCATGAGAGAAGTTATTTTGCCAAACAATTTAAAAAGTGCTTTTTACATAGAAACTGTTTTTTTAGAGAAACTATTTTCTAAATAAGCTATTTTGTGAATAAGCTATTTTATTAAAAATCCATGCCAAACAAGCCCTAAGCCCCGGAACACGTGTGCTTGTATTGTATGCTTCCGTAGATGCACACACTAGAGTCTTTTCTGAAAGAGAAGTTGATGGATGGTGGGGTGCAGTAATTTCCAACAAAGCTTTGTCGCTGGACACTTGTCCCTGCCTGTTTTAACGCTAACAGTCACAGAGAGATCACGTTCTTATGAGAACAACACTATTACCACTACTCTCATGTCACATTGCACGTTAAAGAGGGGTCCACTGAGATCACGGTGCGATCAAATCAGAGTCACACAGTGGCCGCGGAGTGGCGGGGAAGAGAGAACGATACATAGCCAGCCCAACAACTTTGCCTGTACCATTTCTGATCCGCTAACACTATGGGCCAAGGGCCAAGGCCCTACTGTTTGTTTCTAAAAAAAGGAAAGGAAAGGAAAAAAAATGAATTACACAAAATTACAACTATTTGTATAAAAGTTTCAAAAAACTATAACTTTTGAACCTATTTTAAAGAACTACAACTATGAGTTCCTATAATGAGTTTTTATAAACTTTTGGAACCTATTTCAGATAACCTATTGGTGTTGTATAACTTATGGCTTGTTTTATGTTCTTTGTTATGAGCTACCGGGCGAATGGAAACTCCAAACGTTCTGTTATTTCCTTGCATGTCCTGCAAAAAGATTTATATCTTTTTCCCCCTATGAATTTCAATTCTTTCAATTATCGAGTTTGAAGTTTACCAAAAGGTTTCAGGTGTCATGAAACGATGGCTTGTTTTTATCGCTTTCTTTCAATCAGACTCTATTAGACTACATAACCGCAGAAGTGGCTAACAACCACTTCTTCCATCAAAATCTGTACCGACGACGTCTCGCTCTCGCAACAGTGTCTCTTCACTCTGGCACCAATTCAGGTTACGCGTAACAACCAGCAGAAGGTGAAAAGCACAAGGAACCCAATGCATCTCTGCACAGCTCGTTGCAGGTTCACTCCAATCCGCGAATTCGACATCTTTGATCGCGTTACAGCATTGGACATCGGCATAATTTGAGATGCTCTAGCTATACCAGCCGAGCACCATTTCCGTGGCTCCCTGCACCCCGTTCTGCCACAGCAGCGACAGGAACGGCGATTTCGGTCAGAGCAGCAGATCACTTGAAGCGCTGCTTCCCTCCATTTCGTCAGACACGGTGCTCTGTCGCCACGGGTCTCCGCGTTCTTTCCTCCCTGGGAAACGGATTCCCAGCGATCCACTCCTGCGCGGCGGCGAGGTCGGGGACGACCGGCGCGCCGGACCGCCGCCAGAGCTCGGCGTCCGCCGTCCTGAACCTGTCCACCAGCAGAGCGTGCATCCCGACGCTCCGCGCGGGGGCGTAGTCCTTGCGCATGCTGTCGCCGATGTGCAGCGCCTCCTCCGGCGCCACGCCTCCGGCCGTCTCCAGCGCCATCTCGTAGATCCTCCGGTCCGGCTTCTCGACGCCCACGATGCCCGAGAACACGCCGAAGTCCCACTCCGATCCCTGCGGTTGCACAAACATTTGTCAGAACTCACAAGTGATAGTACCGTTCAGATACTCTTATCTCAGATCAGTGCTGTGAAAAACAGTGTTCAATCTTCATGTGTTTTAGTAGCAGCATGATGAAGAAGGTAACCTGATTCAGGCCCAACGCCGGCAAGACGACGTCTCTGTAACGGTACTCCGCGTTACTGATGAGTCCGACGACGAAGCCCTTGTTCCGCAGCCATCTCAGGAAGTGCTGCGCGTCAGGGAAGACCGAGTACGGCGCGGAGGAGCCGAAGGCGCCGTAAATCCGCCTGAATATCTTCTCAAACGTATCGTCATCGTACTCATACCCAGCCTACACACACACACACACACACACATTACAGCAAGCATATGGCTCTGAAAGCTTATCAGTTCTGATGGAATCCTGATCCACAATTAGCATTGGAAACACCGCCAGTTAATCTTATCTTACCCTGGAGAAGGAGTCCTTGACGCACGTCTTCCACCACTCGACGGTTGGCATGCTGGTCGCGTGGCCAAAGCACGGGTGCTTCCTCGTCATCTCGGCGTACGCGACCTTGAATCCCTCATGCATGCGCGTGTAGTCCGGGCACGGCACCCCGGACGCCTTGGCCGCCATGCAGTAGTAGTCGCCGAGCTGGCCCTTGTAAGCTATCAGGGTGCCCGTTACATCCACGGTCACCAGCCGCAGCTTCGACATCAGCGACATGCTTGGTTTGCAATTTCTGCTTGTGCTGGATTGGCGAGTCTCTGTTTATTCTTGCTCAGATCGAAGTGTCACATGACACCGCAGAGGAATCTGCAATAAACAACTGCAAATTGCAGAGCTGGAATCAGTGTGCGTGGGAGTAATCTGCAATGAGCAATTACCCTATTACATGGATTGAAATAAAAACTGCATATTGGAGTTATTTCAGCAGGGAAAGAAATGAACAAGATAAAATGACATTCTAGTATGCTCTTTTCAAGGTTGGAGAAAAGAAGGTTGCAAATTTTCAAGGTTGGAGAAAAAAATGGGCGAAAGAAGATCAAAGATCAATTCGATATAGATACAAGCACTGCAAACATTCATTTGAATCACAGTACCAACGCCGCAGCAATTGAGATACCAGGGCAGGAGCAACATTTACCCGGGAAAGCAGAACAAAATCATACACCGATTTCTTTGCTCAATCTGCTTATAACGCGGGTGCCTTGAACTTCAGGGCAAAACGGGAGCAAGAAACAAGGTACCACCTCTTGCGAAGCGACCTCGCCGAAATCTGAACGCAGGTAATCCCTCCCAGGAAGAAAAGAGGGAAAACACTTTCAAGCAAACGCAACCAAGCAAGCAACAGGGGCCTAGCTGGAACCTTTGTTCCATTATCTAAAGGAAAAGCAAACGCAACCTGGGAGATTTAAAGCCCACGTCATTTTTTTTTTCACGTCGCAATTTATAGTAGTATTACTTGTCAAGAAAAGGAAGCAAGTCAAGTCCCAAGTGTCATCCTATCTTCTTGCTTCGCAAGAAAACTATCAAATGTAAACGATCATGCAGCCTTCTTCTAATTGCGAATCATTAATAAACCATCTCATTACCAAATTAAATGATCAGGAACTTGTGCCTGTCTCATCACCAAATTATCAGGAACTTGTGCCTGTTCCCTCCCCCTGAGGATGGTTGCAAGTACAGAAACAATGTCAGACACCTAGCTGCAAGAACCAGAAGCAGGCATCAGATCAGAAGACCGCACAGAAGAGTACTGCAGTTTATTCGAGGAGCAGTGTCGCACGCCACTTGAATTACCTCAATTAAAAGGAAAAAGGCAAGTAATTTTACTTCAGCTCCAAATGGCACCAGCCTGAAGGAGAAGATGAGGAAGAAGACGCAAGAGCCGTGCAGGAATCGGAACAAGGCACCGGCCAAGATGCCAGTTCCCTTGCACAAGGTAACGGCCAGGAGGAAGAAACAAGCCAAATGGCCTCCTTAATCCGAGGCTCCCAGCACACAGCAATAATACAAAACCACCTCAATTCCTGCGGTTTCACTTTGTGGCTGAGATTTCAAGGCAGATGCTAAGGTACGTGTCTGTAGCATATGGGAAGGTTTGTTTGGAATCTGAGAAATGCTGTAGGAATTTTCAGAAAATAGTTCAACTTTGTAAGTGACTTGGTTTCTAATACAGTAATACTGCCACCTCTACAAACAGGAAGGAACCCTACGCTGTGAGCTCCAACGTTTCGTCTTGGAAGCTGATCGTCCTCTCATTTCTCTCGTGCTTTGGGAAATCTTGTATGCTGTGAATACGGTGGGTAGGGAGTGGGAATTCGTGGACTCTGGGGAGACCATGGATTTGGTGTCGCAATTAGGAAACGGAACACCTAATCCTGTCACATTCTTGTTCTCGTCCTCCGATGGAGGCTAAAGAAACAGACTCGATGAAGCCTGATGCGCATCCCACACATCTTACGCGCAACAACCAATATTCTAGATTATCTTATTTTGCAGTGACATATAACTAAACTTCCCCACTGAAATGTACTAGACTCACTTTCACAAAGGGAAAAAGAAGTACTGATAGCTAGTAACACAAAACAGGGAAAGCAGCGCAACTTTAAAAGTCCTACATGAAATTCAGAGTCTTGACTTTAATGAAAGTTTAACATTGAGTTCTGAACAAAATTTGAAAATGCAATAACTTGTGTCCTTATGACAAACATCGATAATGTTCAGGTTTCCTAACTTGTGTCCTTATGACAAACATCGATAATGTTCAAGTTTCCCACTGCAACTGTTACAACCATGCATTGCCTAAACAAAACATTAGGGCAGCTACCAACATAGCAAGCAGATCTACCCTGACATTACATGTTCACGAACCAAGACATCTAGTGCACGATTGATGATGTAGTGCATGTACGTATCAGTAACTTTAGGTGTATTTACAGCGATGCTATTCCTTGACATCTTGGAATTTCTCATCGTCCTCCTCCTCCTCCTCGTCATCATCTTCGTACTCATCGTACTGTAGAAGACTGAAGTCCCTGGATTGTGCCTTCAGCCGCTCTTGAATCCTTTCCTTAATTGCGGTTCCCTGATAAAAGTTTTTAAGGCAACTACTAAATAAGCAGATGTTCCTTTTGTTTAGAATACAGAATAATATACTGAAGAGCAACAGCTAACTGACCATTGAGTGACAGCCCTCCTCAAATTTCGCTAGAAAACCAGCAACCCAGCGATCTGCATTTTCCACCCACTCTTCCTGGAGTTTTGCAACTGTGCTCCACTGCAAATGAACACGTGCATCTCACTAGGCTAAGTTTACAGGTCACACAGTCAACAAAATTATCCCTCCGCTTGAAGCAGAAGGCGAAAGTGTGTAAACTTGATCGAAGGACAAAGCAAATATGTATTACCACAGACAAACAGGAGTAACTGGCGTAGACACCAACATACTATTATCCTGACAAACTTGCAAATACAAGTGGTATCCAACTATCCAGGAAAATCATCCCAGTTGAATCAGACCATATCTTTGCAAACTTACGCGGCACAGAGTGCTTCAGTGAAAGTGGTGTACAAATTACAAACTTGGCTACCAAAAAAAATACTGAAAATTGCATATGGGAATTGGCATAAAGAGAATCAAAAAATTATGGAGATTAAGGAGTCATGAGAATCAATCTGTTTGTATTTAAAACACGTATTAATGATTTTTTCTTAGTATTGAAAATGGTGATATCTGTTTTCACATTAAAGGATGCATGGCGGTGTATGTACCTTCTCCCCTACTTTTTCTTGATGTTGCTTCACTTTGTCACTCAGATTTTTCAATCCCATGTTAACCCTCAGTCGTTTTTCCTGAAAATATGTATAAGGGTAAATTAACCAGCTCATAAAATAATGTTATAATATATTTTCTGTAAGTTGGAAACACGGCTAAATCACTTGAGCTAATGTCACATGCCTTCACATAACTGACACCAAGATCCTTTCTGGTGTAGCCCCTGGCCAGATTGCGCATAACATACTCATTATAATCTTTAACAATTCTCATTATAAGATCCGAAGTTGATATCCCATCCGTGCGCTTCGTCTCCTTGAACTTGCCAAGCTTTTTTACCTGATAAACATTGATATCAGTGATAGTTAGAAAACAGAATAATATCAACAGAGTTCACTGATACTATTAATATGTGAATGGTTCAATTTGGAAACCACAGACTCACATGCTCATATACATCTTTGCCAGCTCCACTAGCATCGGCATACCTGTGTAGGTTCCAGTAGGAAAAAACAATGTATCGTGATTTGAATTTCAGATCAATCATATTGTACAAGTTCAAAGGCTATGTGAACTATTTAAATCATAAGCAAGGAAATAATGTGTTGCGATAAGAACACATATACGGTTTATCACACGCAGTTCCATCCAAATATTCATAGTAAAATGAAAACATCAAATCTTTTTCCAGAAGGAGTGCGTACGGCAGAGAATCGTGTGCAACAAAATCAATGTTATGCTTATTCAAGAACTCTTCATTCACCACCCATGGAGCATTAGGAATGACTTCATCAACCCACCTGAGAATATGGAAGAACATTTAAGGTACAATAACACCACTCATTAAACATAATATAATTAATAATTAAGCATGGGACATGATTACTTGCAATGACGAAGTGATTCATAGCGCTCATCCTCAGTCATAACAGTTCTTCCTTTGAATTGATGTGTCAACTCATCATTGCAGCATCCAACAAGAAGATACGTGTTTGGAAACCTACACATTGGAAAGCACTAAATTCAGGCAGCCTGTATTACCATGGAACCAGTAAGCAAGTTTTTGTAGAGTGCTCAAGACAAATATTAAGTTGTTAACAAGATTAAATGTAAAATGCACTCGATCTAGTGAACACAATAAAGGTCGCGCTTAGGTGTATCGCTAAATTAAGAAAATTGTCTTTTCTAATATTAATAAAGCATGACCTTCAAAGGTATAAACATTGCTTCGTAAGAAACTGGTAATGGCTGCAGGGTTCCTTACGGAAGGTGTCAAAGAAGCCAGATGCTTCCACTATACAATAACTTTTTTATTTCTTTCCCTGCATGCCACGAGTACCTAAGTTCTGTTACAGTCATAAATTTGAGGAAAGGATTGATTGTCTCTAAAATGCAAAATAAATGTTACTGCAGCTTTTTCCAGGCCAGTGTTCATCCGCAAAAACTGAGATAATGAACATAAGCTGCTAACAATTACTTCAAATTCATTTCATTATAACTGAATCATTTCACTACAGCATTAACAATTGATACATGAGGAAGAAAAACCTGACACCAATTCTGTTGCATTGGCAAGTCAAGGAATTACACGAAGCTAAGTAGTCGATACCGCAAATGGTGGTTCGGTTATCTCCATCTGCTGGCAAGAGCCAAGCCTCTAACAAAGACATTCAAGAACCCAAGTATCTGATTGCAGTGTTATACACGCTAAAGGTAGTGCACAAAACAACTCCAAATTACGTCTTTTTATTAATGGAGTACACGACAAAGGTGCTTTAACACCCAATGATCTGTTTAAATCAATCATCAAGCAAATCCATCCACATGTTACACCAGGTGAAAGACATCCAGGAAGGAGGAACATCTTCCACCAAACCACCCACCCAATTACCCAAAATGGACAGCTACAGCAACTGCGCATCAAACCACCCATGATCCGCCACAAGCGCATGCCTGCGGGAGTTATTCATTCAAATATTCATTAGAATGTTCGCACAAAAAATGGGCATCCTACGTAGCAATATATTCACAAAAGGCTAACCCCTCATGAACTTGAAGACTAATCGAGTGGGAGAATAAGGAAACCAAGCTCACGCAAACTTCTCTCAGCCAATCTCGCGCTCAACCATCTGACAAGCCGCGATCCTCGCCGCACCGCGAGCTCCGCGACCGCAGCAAACTTACACGCTACACGCCAACGGCGCCGACATCCAAGGATCCCCAACGCCACAAGCGCGAGCGCCAGATCGAAGCAAATTTAATCAAAGGGGGGATGAGAAGGTGGTGTGTTTCTCACAGCTTCTTGGCCTGCTCGAGCGACCGCGCGTGTCCGAAGTGGAAGAGGTCGTAGATGCCGTCGGCGTAGACCCGGATCGGCCTGTCCTTGGGCACCTCCCCCTCGCCGGCGCCATTGCTGGCGGCGCGGTCGACCTCCACGTCCCCCTCGGCCTCCTTCCATTCCTCCTCCTCCTCCTGCACGGAGGACTGCGGCCTCGCCGCCTCGGCCTTCGCGTCGGCCATGTGCGGGGTGGAGGTGGAGGTGGCCGAGACCGAGAAGCTTCGGGAGGGGAAAGAGGAGCGTCGGAGATGGAAGAAGCCAAGGAAAGGGAAACGGGTGTGGGCTTCATGTAGGTTTCGGCCGGGTCCCGTGTGTCTCTGTCAAGTGGGTCCCTTGGGGTGTCTATGACTCTGTGGGCCCAGCTCAAGGCGGCCTCGTCGGCAAAGGAGGGGTATGTGATTTGTGTGTGATCATCAGGTGGTCATGTTGGACGGTAGTATATCGTGCACGGACACCTGTAGAGTACTCAAATTTTGTTTGTGGAATTATGTGTTTTCTTATAAAGGCGGCATTGTATTGACAACGATATGTTGCCTGCCCAAGCTCTCTACCATATCCCACATCTTTTTGTAGTCCTTTAGCCATGTATACATCAGCTTTAATATTGTCATTGTTTTCGGTATTTTTCTTAGGAATTAACTAACTCCTACTGTGTCTTAGCGCCAACACTTCACAACCGAAAGAAGCAATCTTCTTCTCTTCAATCCACGATCACTTGCTAATCAGCTTCATCCTCTTTACACGATGGTCTTTTATTTTTCTTTATTTTTCTATTTTTTTTTTTTTGCGAGGAACACGATGGTCTTTGCCTCTTGGGGGGGGGGGGGGGGGGGGGGGGGGATCCTCCTCTTACACGATGTTCTCTTCGTTGCACGAGGAGTGGACAAAAAAAAGTCAAATTGTGAGGAGGCTAAAGTGCTATTCTTAAAAAATATTTACTATTAGTTGCCGTGTAGGAAATTAAAATTTAATATAAGTAAGAACGTGTTTTATCATTATGACATAATATATGAAATTTTCTGTGCAAAGTAGGCCCTCATTATCTATCAGATGGTTTCTTTTCGAACCAATTTATCTATCAAATGTCAAATAGATAAAAATAAAGAAAATAAACTTACCTAACTTGTGCACATTATTGTAATATTCAAATGATTTTGTCCAGTAACGGAGCTTGCACCCAAATCTTGAGGGAGCCAGTAGGAAATAGGAGATGAATTAGCTTGACAATATTACATACGCCCTCTGTTTTTTTATTGTTGACGTTCGGACAAGGTTTTGTAGTGCATTGTTTGTTCATTCATCTTGTTTGAAACGTCAACAAATCTAGACCGGAGGGAGTACTCCTTAGTATTAATTAGTGAGCTGAATCAAATACCACAATTTAGTGTAGAGATTGCTCAAATGTTGGAGAGCGAGGAGCCCAGGACCCACCTTAGTCTCAAAGAAGCTCCGTCCTGATGTCGTAGGTCAATCTTAAAACTAGGGGCGGAAACGGATCGAATACGAATCGGATAGTGCCTTTCCCACATCCATATCCATATTTGTAAACGAATATGGATACGAATGCGAATGTTTTTGAATACGAATACGGATCGAATATTAAACGAATGCGAATACAAAAGCGAATGTCACTATAATTTGGACGGATACGGATACATCTAACTTTCTATGTTGTTAAGACAACTACTACACCATTTCCCCTCTAAAATATCTTTAATAGCATTATTTCACATGGGTCTACACTAGTTCATATCAAAATTGAATCAATTTTATAATATTTTTGATATAATATATTGGTATATTTATGATATAGTAGCGGATACGAATACAAATACGGATATGTCGAATATTTGATGTCAAAATCTCAAACCATATCCACATCCATATTTTCTAATCGAATTCGAATACAAATTCAAATAGTGTAAAAATATTAATCGAATAACAAATTTCATACCACATTTGCATTTTATCGGATACGGATATCGAATAATATGGATTATCCGCATCCACTTTCCACCCCTACTTAAAACATGTTATAAGCAACATCATGTCGTGTTAGATCTTGTTTGATCTTAAGATGTGCCAGCTTTATTTCATAGGGGTAGTGATTTAGGATTGTTTGTTCATAAGTGTGCGTACCTATTCATGTATGTAAATTTTTGTGTATCTAATGTGTTTTCAAGAAAACTTGTTCAAATAACACTTCATCCAGAGATCCTCGGTAAATAGGTGTGTGCATGTCTAAAACTTAGCAGCAGGACCCACAGGGCAGCGAGGGCGAAGTTCAGATATCCATCCGTCTCTGCCCAGCGGAGCGGCGAAGCGAGCACAAGCCGCGCGATGCTGCTGCGTCTGCGCACTTGCGGCGGCGCGGCGCCGGCGTCGGCGCCCGCGCTCTTCAGGGCGCGCCTCGCTAGGCCCGCCTCCTCCACAGCATATGCCGCCGCCGCCGTCTCTGCCTCCTCCTCCGCCTTGGAAGAGCTCGCCTCCGAGCGCAAAGGTCGTCCCTTTCTTCCCGTCACCTCTGCGGCATTCCTTGGAATATTTGTAGGCAGTAGTCTCGCGCTTCCGCAGCGTCCCATGTCCTTAGTTGCGCTGCGCTGTTGCTTCTTCCCTCTTACCTCATTCCGTTGCTAGCGTTTGTGCACATGGTTAACCGCTTGGCTCGTGGCAAGAAAATGGCATGGTGGGGGCTGTGAATTTGCGCTTGATGGCGACGACTTGTTTGCTGAAATGTCCAGCTGACGCGCGCATTATTCTCCATGTTATAATGCAGTGCCGAACTGAAGTGACTATGACTTATTTTAAATCCTTTTGTTTAATAATTTATTTTGAATCCTTGAAATATAGACTTACTACAAAGTGAAATAAGTTTTAAAATGTTCAAATAAAAAATAATTGAATTTTACAATGGCCTTGCTTGTCCAAAAGCAGGGTAAATTGTCATCCGGAAATTGGCCTACTGTGAAACCAAACAATTCCGATTCTGTTTGATTGGGTTAATGAACAAGTAACATTTTGATGAAGATTTGCGTAGTACATTCGAAGCTTTTGTTTAGCTAACTTTCAAACCTGTTCATTTTTCAGATTTGGCCAAAGTAGTATTAAAGAAGGGCAAGACTCAGATATTTCGTGATGGGAGCCCAATGGTATATAGTGGTGCCGTTGATAGGATAATTGGTCGACCTCCTCCCAAATCTGGCGATGTTGTTTTAGTAGCCGACGGGACAGAGAAACCTATTGGATGGGGTCTCTACAATTCTGTGTCCATGTTTTGCGTCCGGCTGATGCAGCTAGAAGAAGAGGCAAGAAGGTGACAATATATTAGGAAGCAGTTTACAATCAATGGATTTTAGCAGCTCAAACTAACATATTACTTAACTTTTGTTATTTTCAGAGATCCCACTTGTGCACTTAATATGGAAAGACTGCTTGAAGCAAGGATTTTATCTGCTGTGAATTTGCGGCGCAGTTTGGGTCTCCCTTCAGCCAACACAAATGCTTATCGCCTCATCAACAGCGAAGGAGACAGGTATTTGTTTAGTGCCAAGGGAAGTAGGAACCATATTTGAATCATCAAATGAATTATAATTTGCTTAGTACAGTTTTAGTTTTTAAAATATATATGTACATTCTAGTAGTATAGCAAAAAAATGTGAGCTAACATTTTTAGATAAAGTCTAAATTAGTATTGACATTCCTTGAATTCCTTGGTGGAGCATTGCATGCTGATTAGCAGAAACGAGTTAGTTTACTATATTTCTTTAGCATTCCCGGGGTTTTAGTTGACTCTCTTTCTTCGAAGCGCATCTTAAATTTTAAAACTACTTTTGAACTGCAGATTGTCTGGTCTGATAGTGGATATCTTTGCTGATGCGGCCGTGATTGCTTCATCTGCTGCTTGGGTTGAGAAATATAGGCAAGAAATCCAGTTTCTTGTTAGCAAAGTTGATGGCGTCAACCATATAAAGTGGAGGTCCTCAGCAGATATTTTGAAAGAAGAAGGATTAGATATACCTGAACCAAAGGAGCCTGCTTCTTCTTCATGCTCCACTGTGAAGGTAAACCTGTTGACTTAGACAAACAAGTTTATGATCCAGTATTCATTGCTTTTAAACTTTTGATAGTTCATGTTAATTTTATCTTGTTTTGAATTCCATCATTTATAGTTCTAACTGAACTTTACCATACTCATTGAGCTAGCGAGTGTGCAGAGAGACTGATGGCATGTGCGTTCTGTTCAGTATTGCAATTAGTTTATTTTTTTCATATCATACATTATATTATTCCTATGATGTTGTGTCACCCATGGTTTCAACACTCACTAATTGTTATTGTCGCTTCAGGTCATGGAGAATGGCATCATGTACTTAGTCTCATTGGAGGGTCAGAAGACAGGATTTTATGCAGATCAACGGGAGAACCGCCATTTCGTATCTTTACTCTCGAAGGACCAAAGGGTCCTTGATCTTTGCTGCTACAGCGGTGGTTTTGCTCTAAATGCAGCGAAGGGAGGTGCTGCTAATGTCATTGGTAAAATACTGTAAGCTAGTCGGCCTTTTATTAGTTTAGAGATTTTGTCACCTTTATTCATATGCGTTACAAGTTAGATACACTGAATTTTGGCTTAATAGTTCCATCAATTTGGAAAAAACTTTTCCACCATCTCTAGTGTCACTAATATTCTGCTGGTTTTAAAACATAAATGATTTAATCAGTATAACCCATTTTCAGGCATTGATTCATCAGGATCAGCGCTAGACCTTGCAAATGAGAATATTGTTCTCAATGAGCTAAGTCCTGAAAAAGTATCATTCATAAAAGGAGATGCAACTGCATTCATGAAAGGTGCTATCTCAAAAAATGAGCTGTGGGACTTGATAATCCTTGACCCTCCAAAGTTGGCACCTCGAAAGAAGGTATATATAAACACATCTTCTGAACCTGGAGGATTTACTTAGTGCGAAATGCTGAAGCATGTTACACATGTAACTGTTCACTAGTTACCAGTCACCACTCAGCACTCAGAAGGCACTTGCCCTCTATCATGATTCATGAACATGAACCAGACCCTTGCTCCTAGTTTCAGAGCGTTAACACATATTTACTGGCAATAATAATCAAGTGTGGTATCGGATTATGGGCTGTGTTGCTGCAGCAGATTTATGGACAGTTCATTCTTAGAATTTACTAAAGCAGATGACTTACTACGCCCACTTTTCAACAACATATTGCTCCTTTTTTGTGTCTCCTCTCAATGTCTTTGTTGATGAATGATGATCACCCCATTTGTAGGTGCTGCAAAGTGCATCTGGTATGTATCGAAACTTGAACGCTCTTGCAATGCAAGTCGTGAAGCGAGGGGGATTGCTCATGACTTGTTCTTGTTCTGGGGCTATGACACAAAGTGGCATGTTCCTAAAAACCATTCAGGTATGATTTGCCCATATTTCTTCTCAATGCATTGTATCACGTGAAGAGTCTAGGATCCTCTAGGCAGTAATATCATTTGAAATATCTAGCTTTTGTCAAATTTAATGATGTCCAGTATATGGAACTGAGTAACGTTCAAGAATATTGTGATTTTGCAATGAAATGATAAAAAATTATCTATTTTCCAAGTTCTCGTCATATTGGCTTTAGATGTAGATGGTTGAAAACAGCTGGAAACATTCTGGCTTCTGTGCTCTTTTTTACAGTAACATTTTCTATTAATTCACCCACATAGATGATTGTTCCTAACTATCTTCCTACCTGCTTCTATATCAGGGTGCTGCATCAATGGCTGACCGAAAGGTTACAGTTTTACGTCAAGCTGGGGCAGCCTGTGATCATCCCATCGACCCTGCATACCCTGAAGGCCAATATCTCAGCAATTACTTGCTACGAGTGACGTGAAAGAAAAGAAAGAAGCAGAAGCAAGTTTACGGATGTATCAGCCTGACAGGCCTTTGCCTGATAACTTCTTAAGTGCTGAAGTTCTGAAGCACTACTTCTAGATTGGTCTTGTTATGCAGGTTAGATCCAATTTTTTCTCAAGAAATATGTATCCATCATGCAACCTTTTCAAAATGCAAAGACGCTTGGACCCCCGCCCATCTTGCATGGGGGCGGGAAAACCTCGTTTCGAAAATGCAGCCTTTTCAAACTCTGTAGGCACGATATGCGTTATAGATCATTGATATTTTTATGATGGAAGATACAAGTTTAGATGGAATTTCACAAGTGTCAACCGTCATAGGTGAACAATGATGGATCTTCCATAAATTCATTCACTGCTGACATTGCAGTTTTGGACAACAAAAAAGGTATTTTGTTTCAATGTAATGTACATCTGTGCACGGGTGGATCCAAGCTTTCGCTCGTACACAGTTCTACTTCGTGTATATATACTATACCACTCACAAGTAAAATTGCTACTATGTAGTACAAGATACATCTGAACCATAATTTAATCTGTTTGAGGCTGACAGTGCAACATAACTTCCAACAATCAGCGGCCTGCGGGTGTTCTGTTCCATGACAAGTAGTTGTTATCCCCCAGTTTCCTGCAGGTAACAGAAGAGAGAAGAAAAAAAAATCAGAGATGACGTTACCAGATATGGCTTGTAGTGTTGAATAATATATATAGTTCCAAATTTAACATGAGTACTCAATGAGCTAAAAAGTAAACAAAAATCATCATGCATAATCTGCCAAACATGCATATTAGAGAGGCCCTTTGAATATCGAAGTTGTTATATTTATGAGAGAAACCCAGTCAATTACATTACAGACCAATTTATCCATATATAAGCTGAGGATATGGGGGACCAGCCCAAACTATTCTTTTTTTAAAAAAAAAATGTAAGGCCAAAGCTACTACTAATGCATATATATATTAATATGAGCTTTTATACTAGGAACAGCCAATTGCAGTGAACCAAGCTACTCCTAGTGGCACAGGCAGTATTTTAGTCCCATGAACGTCTCAATATGGTTGCGATATGATAACTGAAAAATTACTAACCTTGGTTTTATCAAGTATAACAAAGTGAATGCAAAGGCCAAGAAGAAGCATAGTCCACCAACAGTGAGATATGCAAAGCCAAGAAAATCATTCTTTCCACCAAGCCAGGTTGAGGTAGAAAGCACCAACTTCTTCTTGCCACCAAAGCTATAGGTGTTGTAATTGTTTTCCAATCGAACTGTAATGGTGTCATTTTCCTTGAGATCAACATGAATCCGACCGTAAAGCTTTCTGAATGTAGGAAGTGCTGCAGTTCGCATCCAAACAATAAGGTCCTCTTGCTGACTTAACTGCTCAGAAGAAGAAAAAAAGAAACACTAATCAGGAACTTCATGGGTAGAAAGATTTTATTCTGAATGCTCAGTGAACTCTGCTCAGTCAACACAAGTGAAATTTACTGGAAGCCGGTCAAATATTTAAATCTGATGACTACGATGTACTAAGAGTATAACCGCCCTGCACGTGCCCCGATACAAATATTGTGATAATTTGATGACAGTGCAAGATCCACAGACATACCGGTACAAGTGGATCGAGCGCTTTTCCACCTATAAGAGCTCCTTTCTGGAAGTTCTTTGGGAAGACATCACTTCCAAATTTGTGATCCCTGTCGCTTTTCCAGGAGATGTCTTTTTTGTCCACCGTCAAGTTCTTACTATGGAGAGCGAAGGTATACGTATCATTGAACAGACTCCAGGCAATCAGACCACAGGGCAAAATTGGTTTTCCATCTACTGTGGTTTCAGGATCACAGTTGGTAGTGTCACTTTCCTTGCTACGGTCTCTTAGCTGTGCATCATTACGGCTCTTGACATACCTTAATGTGACGAATGTGAAAGTCAGTAAATAAATCAAAATTTCAATGCAACTGCTTTGAAGATTTAATGCAGATATTTCAGCTGATTATTCATATTGTTAATTTCAACAGTCTACGAAAAATCAGCAATCTAAGTAGACATATTACATACCTTCTATGATTCTGGTAAAAGTTATCCAGCTGATAATACACAAAAATCGGCTGCTTCATATCCTTTGTAACCTGCAGGCAAACAAGAAATAAAATGTTTCAGCCAAGAGTTCGTTTGATTCCTAAGACATTTGTAAAAGTAATTAACATGACAAACACTCTGTCACAATATTCTTGTGGCTATTATTTTTCCGTTCCCAGAATTTCAGGTTACAGATGAATACATGCATATAATCCCATTACCTTCAAGGTCCTCGTGCAGGTTTTGGGTATAGTTGAGTTCTGGATGTAAGAAAGCTTGTCAGTCACATCAGCAGGGACACATGCCTCATCGTATCGATCAACAATCTCGACAACCTGCAGCAAACAAAACAACATAAACAAAATATCCTAACTTATCTTAGAACCAAGCATCTAGGATATTGAACATACTTGTCGTGAAGCTCGTAGGGACGCAACCCCAATCGGGACAAAAATTACGCCAACAAGAACAAATACTGTGATAACCTGTACAAGACATAAGAAGTTAAGCACAACGATGTTCGTTAGTGAGGTACAATGTGCAAAAGCAAACAACGAGGGGGAAAGTTATACTATTAAGCTTACCCATTTTGGAGTAAGAATTGGCTTGCAAGCTGGGAGTTCTTGCTGTGTAAACTTGGAATCTGTTTGCATATAAAGAACAAGGTTAAGCTAAATATGAATACACGAAAAGCAGGCACGACATTTTGAAGGATTTGCTGAGGATTCTAAACTCCTGTTCTAGCTCTAACACTAATCAACTCTTATAGTACTCTAAAAGGCAAAATAAAAGGCAATACCATAGCTGCCTGAAAATACACAAAAGAAAGATACTAAACCCCATCCAAGATTAAAATGAACACAAGAGACGAGAAAATATTCTTTTTTCAAGCCTAAGGGTAGAGGTAATATCAACAAAATAATATGATGACGCGAGATCTCACACTTGGGCTTCCTGGAGTTCCTCCTGGGCGCGCTGCCGTCACCGGATCCGCCGGCGCTCGACCCGGCAGCGTCCATCCCACCAACCGCCAAGAAACGCCTCTACCGGCTAGACAAAGAAACTTCGCCACAAAGAAACTTCGCCAAAATCGCCGGCTGCCGGTACCAAGAACCAATATGCGGACTCCCTGAACACACAAAAGCACGCCTTTCTGGACTCCCCTTTCCGTCGAGATTTGGAGGCAGATGGAAGGCGAGGCTGGGGAAGAAGTAGAACGCGGAAAGCTGGGACCTTGCTGTTCCTCTTCTTGCGAAGGTTACAAGGAAAGGAGGGGTGGTGGTTTGACTCGGAAAGAGGAGGGGGGAGAGGGAGGTGGTGGTCGTAGTCGTGGCCTCCGCGTTGAGCAGAGCCGGCGGAGATGACCAAGGAGGAGGTTTAACTAGTCAAGGAAGTCGTGTTAATATTTTCCTTTTTTTTTGAAACGATAATATTTTCCTTTTCATTATACTATATGATGAAAAAAGGAATTAGCAGAAGTTAGAAGGGGCAATTGCAAAACAACCGTCTTTTCAGACTCCAATTGTGTTTTCATCATTGATTTTCAGATTTTACGATTTTACCATCAGTTTTCGAAAAGCGATGGTAATCTTGCAAAATAGTTTTACGATTTTACCATCAGTTTTCAAAAAATCAATGGTGATCTTGCAAAATCTGAAAACAATCAATGGTGATCTTGAAAAATCTGAAAATTAATAGTGAAAACGCAATTAGAATCTAGAATTATGGTTAAAACGCTATTGTCTCAAGTTAGAACGGTTGGGTTGGATGGAAGAGTAGTTGGGATGATTTGGATTGGCTGGTCCTCTCGTTTCCGGTGGCTGCTACTAGTCTTAGTAGTATTAATACTCCCTACTATCATATGGCAAAACAAAATAAAAAAGGCACCAGTAGAGTATTATCCTCTTTTCTTCTGTAATCCCACAGATTGGCAGTTGGCTACTCAAAGAATATAAGGACATGCAAAGACAGATAGAATACAACAACATCTAAAGACAAACAATGACGGTTAGGGACGTCAGTGATAGTTTGGCATGATAAAGTTGGTGGTGACTGAAATTTGGTGAGGCTTGAGGGGCAAGGAAGCAAGTCTCCTATAGGAAGTGATTGCATTTTTTTAAAACATACTCCCTCCGTTTTTAATTATATGACGTCGTTGACTTTTTGTTGAACTTTGACCAACAATATATGTGAAAATAATTAGTTGCTTAACGTAAAATGTATATTGTTGGATCTATCATAAAAAACATTTTAAAATTAACTTATACATTTAGCTATTTGCATAAATATTTATGAATAAAACGAAAGGTCAAAGTAACGAAAAAAGTCAACGGCGTCATATAATAAAAAACGGAGGAAGTAGTATAAACGCAGACACTCACAAACGCACACGAATACTCACCTCTATAAACACATGCACGCAACCCTTATCTTTTAGCGTGTTCGTCTGGCTGCTTTGCAGCAGCTGTTTTGCAGCAGCTACAGTGTTTCAGTTATTTCTTCAACAGCCGCTATAGTGTTCGCAGTTATTTTTCTGCAGCTGCAGCCTGCCGAACAGGCTGTTTATGAGAGCCTTCGATTGATTGGATCGGCTGTCTTGATTTTGAAATTCACGAAGTTACCACACGCGCCTCGCTGTCGACGGGGACGTCGCTTGCATAACACCGTTACATCTTAAAAAATTCGTTTTTACGGGGAGTTGAACCCAGGACCTGAGATGTTGTTGAGCCTCTTGTAACCACTAAACTACATGTTATTTCGCTAAAAGTGATTGCACCTAGCAGTGAAAATATGCATAATTTATGGATTCGAAAGCAAAAATTATCCACGACAACTAGAACTCACGATGAAAAAAGAAAAAGAAATTAAAAGGCGTCTTCTAATCCTATTGATGAATAGTAAAAGTCACTGGCTTTTTCAAAGGTTGCATTTTCATCCTCTACTAGAATGTGGTTGCAAATTTCCACACAAGGTCTTGTGCACGCGTTATGCTATTAGTGAGTCCTTTTAAGTTTTACGTCAATGTTATGACCAGGGGAACTCCTTGGGGTACACATAAATAGTCTTTACAGCGAATTTCCGCTGAATTTAGGTATTTTTACAGTGATTTGGCGATTTTTATTGGAGCTAGCTAAGCAATCATGTGTGGCCTACGCTAAAAACAACAGCCTAGTGCAAGAACGCCATTTTCTATAAGAAAAAGTTGTGAATAACCTACACTAGAATTTGTCATTTTTATGCAAACTTTAAAACATGTCTAACATTTAATCGACGTGCACCTTTCTTTTTGAGAATGCTTTTTCTTTCTTTTCTTTTGAGACACATGAGAAAAGCTTTGAAGTGCATGTCCAATCACCTACCATGTCCCTGGGCTTGACATCGTTAGTCAGAATGGGGCCCAACTTCGGAGACCAACCAAACTTAGCCCAGGGGCGCCAGGCTTGATTTCCGTTTCACAAGGCCCAAACAGATTGGAATAAATAGTGGCTGCTCACTTCTTTTTTTAAAAAAAATGGAAATATGACAGGTGCTTTACCCTTTCATTAACGTAGGAGAAAAATACAGAAAAACTAGTTGGCACCCCGCGCGTTGCCGCGGACATAGATTCAAGCAAATCTCAATGTTGATTACAAATTCTATTTGTGTCATAAGTCAAGAAACATATAATTTAGATGAGTCATTTTTTTGTAATCATGAAAAACAAAAGAAAGCGTTGTCTTGGCTCCCGGTTTTTGGCACATAAACAGAAA
Organism: Eragrostis curvula; assembly: GCA_007726485.1. Classification (NCBI taxonomy): domain Eukaryota; kingdom Viridiplantae; phylum Streptophyta; class Magnoliopsida; order Poales; family Poaceae; genus Eragrostis; species Eragrostis curvula. Next base: position 50,736,052 of record CM017439.1, read on the forward strand.
TACCGAATCAATTTCCAATAAAACAAATAATTTAGCATTCCTAGATTTCATATATACATGATGAGTCAAATGGTAGCATTCCTAGATTTCAGATTGAAGCTTTTGGGTACAATGAATAGTACCTCTTAAAAAATAGCAAGGTTCAGATTAATATGCATGTAAACGCACATGCTCTCAAAACATGGGGGATAATCCTCATTTCAATATCCTTTCAGCATTCAAGTTATCGTGGCCAATGATATTGCATCACATTATCATTGGAAGTTGATTTCTATCTTTTTAAAGGAAAAAAACATCTTTCAAGGACTGGAGTAGCAATCTTTCACACTATAGGTATTTAATTGTTACTTAGAATTCCATCGTCAGATACATAAATTAGGCCAGTCTCAATGGGCCTTTCATCAACATTAAATAAGATGCCACATCAACAAAATAAATGACATGGCACATCAATTAAGATGAAAGAGGAGAAGTTCCTTTCATCCTAATGAAAGGAAGTTGGCACGGTTTCATATATATGAAAGCTTATTGAAACACCCATTGAGAGCAAAAACTTTCATCCTAACATGTTTTGACCAATCTCAATGCAAGAATTTAATATTATGCTTTGCTTATAAAACGGTGAGATGAAATTATGCATTGAGAGTGATCATTTCATTTATCATGTGAAAACTCTAAATCTGATGTGGCACCTTTGAAAAGAGTGAAATGAAAGTATCCACTGAGACTGGCCTTAGAAGGTACATGACTCAGCCTGCAAGAAACCTGACGGTTTGAGTTCAGTAAGTAGATTACATAATGTACACTCTTTTAGGTATGAATGGACGATGTAAAATAATTTACATCAATCACACTTGGGCTTCGTTGGACACCTATCCATTTGTGTTACTGATAAATGTTTTGTAAGCTAGTTTTTGTATGTACAAAAACACATTTACCTGTAAGCCAGGAGGATTAGGATACACCGTAGGCATTGGGAAGAAGTTCGCTTGTTTAAACCAAACAATATTGGAGTATGACGCCTCTTTGTTATTGTCACCAACTCCTTCTCTCAATTTTCTGGTAACAACAAAGGAATTTATTCTTCAAAAAAACAAAGGAATAAAACCATTATAGCCTAAAAGAGATCTACGTCTAATCTGCTTAGAAGGGGAAACTATCGAATTATGTCATGTTTTACCCTGAAAACACCTATTTTATCAGTCAAATCACATTTCTTATTGAAGCACTAATAATTTTGTAATCATTTGGATATTAATCAGTGTGGAAAATAGCGACATAAAAAATGGTACGTGGCTGGTTTATTTCAAACATATTACTCGATGCAAGAAAAGATAGATGAGGTTGTAGAAAGCAAGTCATAGTGTCCATTAGTAGTGAGATGTGATAACTCAAACATAATTTTGTGATGAGAAGATCAACAGATATGTATGCATGAGCTTAAAGCTGAAATGCTGGGTAAATATGTAGATTTTATTTATGTAGGAGGAAAATGGACCTTATAGAATAGCAAGAAATGAACACACAGAAGTTGCTACTAAGGAAACAGAATGGAAGATATCAAATCATAACAATACACCTTGATATCAAAACATGGCTTTTGCATGTGAGTCCAGTAAGCTAAAAACAACAAAGAAAATGATAATCTGTTGTACTTTTAATATGGACGTCATATGTACCAAATGGTAGGTAAAAGTGATATCCTGAAGCTGATCATTTGCTTTCTAATTACCATCTGGAAACAAATCAGTCTGTGCTTGAAACATCATATCATTTTTTTGATCCAACCAAAAGGAGAAAATCACTCATTTGCCTTTGTCTGATAAATAAAATTCAGATCAACGATTCTTTTTTCCCATAACCTGTCAGCTGCAAAGGTAACACTCATCCATATACTAAGGATGGAAAGGCAATGGAAAATTAAACGTTAATCCTATAGTTAGTTACCTATGTAGTCACTTCTAGGGAACCTACACAACCTGTATTTTAGCGGGCACAAAGCAACAATGAGAAGTCAATGTTTACAAATAACAGTTGAAAGAACAATCATATAGTGGCGATATTTATGTACACAGGCACAGAGAAGAAGCAGGCAGTCAACACAAAACTTACTTTTTTGCACTACTTATTTTACCATTAATTACATGGCAAATCCGTTGGGGACATGACTCAAACCAACAAATCTAATCTAAACAGAGCAGCTATGTCAGACAAACATTGAGATCATAGTTGAATAACAGCGGAAGACGAAAATTTGCACTGAAATTAGCCTTCCAGATCAACCTGGTCATTTCATATGATCTTTCACTGGAGCCCAGCGCAGAAGAAAGGAGTGTGCACTGCAAAAGTACTCGAGGGAAATAGAAGCCTTCTTTGTTCAGCAAATGGGGGCAGATGACGGGACTGATTTGGATCAGGATGGTGGAGTTTGTGTGGGAGCAAGGCCGCAATGGGGCAGCGGCGGCACTGATTTGGATCTGGATGGACGGTGGAGGAGGCACGGGGTGGATCAGGATGGAGGGTGGAAGGGGCACGGGGCGGCTGTCACAGGTGGCGCCGGACGGGGCTGCCGTTCGCTTGAAGCAAGGAAAACGTCGATGCTCTCGGGGAGGAGAGGCTGAGCTGCCACAGCTTCGGGAGGAAGTGGCGCCGGATCGATCTGGGCCAGCAGCGCCGTGGCCGCAGATGCCGCCGAGCAAGCTGAGACGCCGAGCAGTCGCCGCCTGGAGAAAGCGGGCGCGGTGGAAGAAGATTGCTTGGATGGGCTGTCGGCGGTGCGGACGACGGGGGATGGGAGGAGCTGCAATCGGACGACACTCACGCGAGCAGGAGGATCGGACGTCTCCGAGGAAAGCGGGTACTATAGTTTCTACAGGAAAAGGGCGACGTGTCAAGATGGGAGAGAAGGTAGCGGTGCATCTACGAAATTAAAGAAAAGGAAGGATAAGAAAAGTTCCCAACCTGCTACCAAGTCTTTGAAAAACTACAAGGTAGCCCAGTCTGCCTTCATGTCTAAACAAGCTGAAATGATCTTAAAACAAACTAGAAATAATTTTTTTGTCTATCAAAGTACCTTTTTTTGCGAGGGATATCAAAGTACCTTAAGGATTCTACGCTGCATTTGTGTTTTTCTTTTTGCTTTATTCCACATCATTTAAAAATGAAAATAAAGAAAACTTGAAAAAATAAAATTACTGCTTTGTTGCACATGTCTGTTGTACGAAGAAAATTACAAGGGATCGAAAGTATAGGTAACGAAATATTTCCGCACTCCTTTCTAAATATCCAGATTCATAGTAAAATGTTCGATGAACCTGATATATAGCTAAAATACCAATTATTTTGAAACAGAGAGGGTATTATATTTCTCAACCAGTAGAAACCTGTACGATCATTTGTATGTTTTCACCAAACGTTAGCACTTCCTGACTTCCATTTGGTCTTATACCAAAATGAAAGGTACTCCTCCAACCAGTTCGTTCCAAGTGAGGTGACGTGTGTCGATTATCACGCATCATTAAAAACTCCAAATACGCCATGGACAAACGCAAAGCATCCCCATAATTGAAGCCAGCACCGGAGTTTAAATTTTAGAGAGGTCTAAATTCTAGATAAGTTATATTAAATACAGTTTAATTACAAAACTAACTATAGAACCCTGGTCTAATTCGCGAGACGAATCTAATAAAGGTAATTAAACCATGATTAGATGATGGTTACTGTACCATTACTGTAACATGACTGTAGTAAAACATAGATTAATTACGCTCATTAGATTCGTCTCGTAAAAATGTACCAATCTGTAAAAAAGTTTTGTCATTAAATTTTATTTAATACTAAGTTTTTTTAAAGCCTTTTAAAATTTAGTGCTAAAAGCACCCAACGGCGTCGCTAGTGAGTCAGAACAGGTGGGCCCTCTTCCGCCATCTCGTCGTCTTCCACGCGCACCACTCCACACTTCCCACATGGCGACGGTGATGCGACGCGCGGCGGCGCTCGGCGCTCGCCACATCCTCGCCGCCGCCTCCCCGTCCTCCCGCGTCGTCCCCCGATGCCACGTACGCTCCCGCCTACAGTCCTCTCCTCCCGCTTCATAACCCTCGTCCTCCCGTCGGCCGGCGGCGCAGCGACGGGGTCAATCACTGAGCTCCGTTGCTCATCTGTTGCGGGCTTGGTTTTTTTCCCCCTCTTATTTTCTGGGTGCGCAGATGAGCGCGAACGCGGGCGCGGCGTTGGAGAGGATCCGGGCGGCGGGGCTGCTCAGGACGCGGGGGCTCATCGGCGGCAAGTGGGTCGATGCCTACGACGGCAAGACAATCGAGGTACGCTTCCTTATCCCAGATCACTCCCGCGCCTCAGGCATTTAAGCTACTCCCGTTGCGCTAGAAATCATCTGGAATGTGGTAGACTGGTTTGATTTCCATCGTGCAGCGAGTTGACGGGTTGGATTTGCCAACTTGGCGCTTGCAACTATTGTGGAGTGGCGAGGTGCGGGGAGAGTTACTTTGTGAGGAATTACGGGGTATCTGTGTTTGTCCTTTGTATTTTCATTCATTATCTGGGCGTTGAGTTTTGAGTTCGTTGTAGTGAATTTGTGAATTGTAGTCACTAAAATTTCCTCTTTGTCTGATACGGGTTGGATACATGTCAGTTGATCTGAGTTCATTCACTTAAGCGTTTAGACATTTTGTACCTACATTAGACCATAACAAATAACAATTACGAAAATAGTGTTGAAAATTTACCCCTCATGTTCCTTTTAAAGTTGTTGCTTAGGTCATTCATGTGTATTTGACAATACAAAAGATCCGTGGCCTTTTTCTACCTCCACAAATTTATTCTCTATTTTGTGTTCTATTTCTCAGTCGATGTCTCATTGATCACTGAAACATTATTTCCCCCCTCTCAGGTTCAAAATCCAGCAACCGGTGAGGTCCTTGCAAATGTGCCCTGTATGGGCAGCAGAGAAACATCTGATGCGATAGCTTCTGCCAACGATACATTCCACGGTAATTCCAACTTTTGGTGCATTCTAGTTTTATGTTTGCATGATCGGATAAAACAATGTGTCGGTTTCAGAAATGTCAATGACACTGTTCTAAGCTCTAGCTGAACAGGTTATTAATTTCTGTTAATAAAATTGCTTCTAGTTCTGGGGATGATAATTTATGGAGACTGGACTAAACGTTTGTGAATTGATTTAACCTTTGGTCTCTTTAAGTTCTGGTTTATAGCTGAGACTAGTCCACTCTTGAAAGCAAATAAAATGCGCTAGTTGTCATGTGTAGCCTAAGTCTCCACTCTCCACTTGTATCTTGTTACATGTCAGGAATTCAGTACTCCCTTTGTTCTGAAAATCATGACGTTTCGGACCAAGGATTGAACTAGAAAACAACTAATCATCCTTGTCCGAATGTCAACATTTAAAAAACGGAGGGAGTATATCTTAGTATTTATGTGTTCTATTGCTCCGTAATGCCTTTACAATAGCATAAGAATAACGATATGTGTAAACCATAAGCCCCTAAATAATTCACTATCTAATGTGAATTCTTCTTTTGACACATTTGTCTCTTCCTTTATTAATACTCTTATGCCAATGAAATACTACTCCCTCTATATTTTTTTACAGTAGCCTTATATTTGCTCTTATTTTTTTACAATAGACTTTTTTTTTAATCATCTTCTTGTAGCTTGGAGTAAACTCACTGCAAATGAGAGGAGCAAGGCACTGAGAAAATGGTAGTTTCTCTTTAAATAACAAATAATTTGTTTTGCTGAATACGGATTTTAAGATTTGACGATAACATTACTTGTATAGTCTATCTCATTATTTTCATTCGTCAAGGTACGATCTAATTATTTCACATAAGGAAGAGCTTGCACTTCTCATGACATTGGAGCAGGGGAAGCCTATAAAGGAAGCCCTTGGTGAGGTACTTGCTATAACTCATTTACCGATGTTAGTCTGAGCCTTTGATTAAGGTATACTGCTTTTGAAACCTAATTTGTTGCTAATTACCTGTTCAGGTCGCTTATGGTGCAAGTTTCATAGAATATTTTGCTGAGGAAGCAAAGCGTATCTGTGGTGATATTATCCCTCCAACTCTGGCGGATCGCAGACTTTTGGTTCTGAAGCAGGCAATATGCTGATACTTTTTAACATTATTACTTTATTGCTACCATTTACTTTATTAATAACTCTATTTACTTCTTGTAAATTAGTTGTCTGTCATTCTGACTGAGGGCCTTATCTCCTATACAATGCAACTTATCTACTTTAATATCAAGCCTTAACTTATCGCCACATGGAAAATAATCAAGTTAGTACTATCAGAAATGGCTATAGGTCCATCTGCTTATGCACTAGACAAATGTTCTATCTGGATTTGAGATTTCATATGCTAGATGTTGGCATGCTATGAAGTTTTTATATGCATGATTTTCTCTTTGCAAATGACCTGCGAATGTAATCTTGCATAACTGCTTGCATTAGGGTACACAAAGATTTCACTTTCATATGACTTCTTGGGAACTATGGATAGTGTTTGCCGATACATTTCATTAAGATTTGTGCTGCTTAGTTTAGCAAGTCCATATTTGGAAGGGCTCAATGTGGTGAAATTGTCGCTTTCATTTCATTGGCCACATTTATCTGTTCTGTCTATAATATTAATATTCTGTCATTGGTCTGCTGCTCCAATGAAGCAGTTCATTTTCTTGAACTGGTGCGGAATGTCAAACATGTTTTCTCCTTTTTTTAACCGTTTCTTCACCTTCTGAAGATTTACCCATCTTTACACATCTTATCTAAATATTCCTCTCTTTTCTAATGTAGCCCGTTGGTGTTGTTGGAGCTATTACACCATGGAATTTTCCATTAGCAATGATAACTCGAAAGGTATCTACCAATTAACCACACTTTTTCCTTGAAAACAGTGTTCGAAAGGAGAAAATAGCTAATGCAACATTGTACGCATGGCATTTGGCCAGGTTGGACCAGCTCTGGCCTGTGGCTGCACTGTTGTTGTCAAACCATCAGAGTTCACACCTCTGACAGCATTAGCTGCAGCAGACCTTGCTCTTCAAGCTGGAATACCAGCGGTAATTATCTCATGTCCTTGACAGTTCCGTACTTCGCTGTTAGGCGCCTAGTTGGTGCATGTAATCTGTCCATTTTGGACTTCTATTCTTCTTCTTAATATAATGATGCACAATTCTCTGCGTGTTTGAGAAAAGAAAAGAGAAAAAAAGACTGTTCCGTACTTTTGGTCTCATTTGAGTATTTGCTATGTTTCCGTATTAATTACTGCATTAGTTGAAAGGGTTACTAGATATCTATTACAACTTCAAGAAAGTATGAAGTAGAAACCAAAGAGTCAGTGGCTAACTAGCTAATCATTTAAATTATGCAGTTACCTAGGAAGTTTGAACCTCTAGCATTGTTTTGAAAAGTAAATCATTTGTCAAATTTTTATGCAAGCCACAGCAGATTTTTGCAGAATAGTTGAAGTAACCATATCTTTTAGTCACAACTGCAGAGCGTTTTATCTGTTGTTCATTTTTGAATGATTTTGTTCATTGTGTGTTTTAGTAGCCATGAGCCATCTATTTAGCTTGTCTCGCTCTTATTCTTTCATTCAGGGTGCACTAAATGTTGTGATGGGTAACGCTCCTGAGATAGGTGATGCATTACTACAAAGTACTCAGGTTTGATCTCCTTTCACTTTCTGTTGCGCCTGCGATATTGGATTATTTTATGGTCAATAGGTTAAGCAGGAACAATTATGGTTGACATGATAATATATTTTCTTTATTAGGTCAGAAAGATTACGTTCACTGGATCAACAGCTGTTGGCAAAAAACTGATGGCAGGATCTGCAAATACCGTAAAGAAGGTATACTAAATCCCAGCTTTCTGGAACCACCCTGGTGCCTGTTGCCTGGTGGTGTTATTCTTTGCAGTTAGTATGCCAGATTCTTAATACTGATTTGTTGTTCTAAATCTGTTTGTCGGAGTTCTAAATTTTAATCCTGAGTGCTGTTTGCTAATGTGTCGCTTTTATTTCTACTCCTGTTTTTTTGCTTGTCATACTCTTTAGGGCCTCATTGGTTTGGGAGTATTTGTATCCTATTTGCCCTCTCCAAATGGGCTTTTTTCATTTCATGGTTAACTGTTTCTTTTTAGAACATGACCTTGGAGGGAATGCACCTATTATTTTTGGGAAGCCTACATGCTCTATTATTTCAATATGCTTCCTTCTAATGCTGGTGCCATTATGTAGGTTTCCTTGGAACTTGGAGGGAATGCACCTTGCATTGTTTTTGATGATGCCGATATCGACGTTGCTGTTAAAGGCAGTGTAATTACAATTAGCCTCTCCTCACAGTTTCAGCTACTTCTTTTGTCAGTTTTTTTTAAGTCAACATGCAACCCAATAAATCATCATTTGTTCCGTAAGTTGGATGAACGTGACATTAGCTATCATGAATTTGTACATAGTGTCGAAGATTTGAATATAATTACCAGATTTATTAGTCATTATTCTAGCTCCTCTGTGGTTTTGATGTGTGAAATGGAAAATGAATTTCATGTTCCATTAACACTGCCCACTTGAGGTCAATGAACAATTTTTTCTTGAAAATAGGTTTTGACTAAAATAATTTTCTGAGCAGCTGTTGAGACAAAAAAATACATAACCTTGATCTATGTTCTGTGTCTTAAGTTGTTACACAATTTTTTTCGTTTAACGTCAATATCTGGACGATGCAAGTTCCTGCGTGGTATATTGGTTACTGATTATGATGGACCCTGCTAAGTTAGAATCTACTCCAGCCAGAAGCATTTCTCATATTACATGTAATATTTGTGTTCAGAGTAGATAGAAGTAAATGGCACACTGATCTAAGTGCCGACATTCAAGAGTTGAAGAGTCTATGTGCAGGGTTTATTGATGTATACTTCATTGATCACAATGAAATCATGCCACTAGCCATATCAATATCACTTCATGAAACAAAGGCTTAGCCTCTTTTCCTCTCCAAACAAGGTGGATACACTGTGCTTCAACAATTGAATATGAAAGGACCATGATAAAGTTCAGATCTAACACAAAACAGCATGGCCAGGCACTTATCCTGCCTGGCAAGAAAAGCTAAAGCTTCAGTGTCAAAAAAAGAAAAGAAAAGCTAAAGCTATCACAAGGAACACATTAGTTCCAGTTTTAGAGTAAAAGCAGCCACCTGCATAACAAGACACAGCATCCCTTTTAGCTTGAGAAAGTCGGAATCAAGTTCATTTCGAATCTATTAATTGAGGTTGACTTCATAGTGTACTTGATGACTAATTTTGTTGGTTACTTGCATCGTTTTGCATTTTAATATGATGCAATTTCCTAACTGCCCACTTGTGTTCAGCTTGCTGCCAAGTTCCGTAACAGTGGACAGACATGCGTATGTGCAAACAGGGTATTGGTACAAGAAGGTATATTGATCATCTTTCTGATGTTTATGTTATTGATGCACCTTATGTTCCATTATAAACTTGCAATTTGCATGTGTAGGTATCTATGAGAAATTTGCAAGTGCCTTTGTCAAGGCTGTTCAGAGTTTACAGGTTGGAAATGGTCTTGAAGAAAGTACATCACAGGTACAGAATTCTGGTTTATGAGTTGTTTGTGAATAGTTGTTATTATTCACCCTCTTGTTTTGTTGGCAAGAACAATTCATTTTTATCTTCTCTGTTTTCTGTAATATTTCCTAGTATGATATCTCTTTCAGCATTTATATACCCTCAATTAAGGAGATGCCTTTTCATATGCAGGGTCCTCTGATTAATGAAGCTGCTGTTCAAAAGGTGCACATTTTGCAATTTGCCACATTGCGTAGTCTCCGTTTGTCCCCTTCTCTTCATTAAGTCTGCAACTTCTCATGTGCTTTATTTGTTGGGCTGTTTTTCTCTAGGTAGAGAAGTTCATAAATGATGCAACTTCAAAGGTAATTTCAAATCAGCATGAGTATGTGCATTCATGTACTTTCTTTTTAACTTAGGACGAAGGTATTTTTTTTTAAAAAAAAATGGTGTGTCAGGACAGGCTAATTTCTAGATTTCTATTGAAATGATCACTGAATTAAATCACCCATTTGGTTATCACTTAGCTTAACTTTGAACTTATGCAGCTTGCTTCAACAGAATCTGGGAACTTGTTTGTTTGTTGCTGGCCAATTCTATCTCCAACTGTATATTAAGTAGCCCTTTGATCTTTTTGTAGGGATCAAACATCATGCTAGGTGGTAAAAGACACAGTCTGGGGATGACATTTTATGAGCCAACTGTTGTAGGGAACGTCAGCAACGAAATGCTTCTTTTCAGGTAAAGTTTAGAACTGCACCTTTTGCTCTTATCTTGTTGGTTCGAGTGGGTTTCATCTCTAGGCTACTCCCAACTTGCTTGGAGCGAAAAGGCTTTTGTTGTTTTTTTTGTTTAACCACATAAGTTACAATCCTACCTTGTATCAGTGCATTGATTTTACCTTCATGTGAATGGTGATGAAGTTCTCAATCATTGAGCAAGTGTTTGACACTTTGTTTGGCTTCAGGGAAGAAGTCTTTGGTCCAGTTGCACCACTCGTACCATTCAAAACTGAGGAAGAGGCAATCCAAATGGCCAATGATACGAACGCAGGTGCATAACAGCTTCCAGGGCAATCATTTTTTTAAAAGAAAGAAAATCAGTTGCTCCTGAGTAATGATTTACGGTTTTCCAAAAGAAGAGTAATGGTATGCAAGGTTAGCATAATAATCAGGGAATACTATTGTGGAAAAATGCTAATAGATCAAGATAGAGTATCGTATGACATCGAAATATTTGTAGATGTTGGAAACTGCAGTTTGCATTAAACGAATTTTTATTTACTATAAATGTTAAGAAAAATATAGAGATACTGAACCTACGCCAATGAAATTCTAATCTCGTGAAGGCTATTTGTTGGGAAACTGAAATGTGCACATACCACTTGCCTGTGGAAAATGTTGATCCATCTGGTATTACCTTTTCTTGACCTGCAGGCTTGGCTGCCTACATATTCACAAAGAGCATTTCTCGTTCATGGCGTGTTTCTGAGGCTCTTGAATATGGCTTGGTTGGTGTGAACGAGGGACTGATTTCAACAGAGGTAAGAAATAAGAATACTGAATCGAAAGAAAAAAACAGCACATAACTGTCTACTTTGTGTCTTATACACCCATGATATCAATATTATTTCGTCTTACTTTCCAGGTAGCTCCATTTGGTGGAGTTAAGCAGTCAGGTCTTGGGAGAGAAGGATCAAAATATGGTGTTGACGAATACTTGGAGGTCAGTACTTTTAGTGCACACAAACGTCAATCTATTCTTATTTGGTTTCCATTCATGACACTGGTACCCTTCTGCAGCTCAAGTATATCTGCATGGGCAACTTAAATTGAGACAAGAAATCCATCTTGTTAGAAATATATGGCTGGTGATGAATCAAGAAACTGCGGAGGTAGATAAGCGTGGAGTTGCGTGGCTGATGGAATGAAAAAGACACTGTTTGTTCTACATGTTAGAAGAAGATGAATAAGCCATTGGGGCACAAATAAAAATGAGTTGTAAATTACGAGAACCATAACGTACGACCTCATCTCTGAGCATTTGTGTAGATATAATATTCTACTCATCTATAGTACTCCTTGGGTGGATGAATCTATAGCCATTTGGAGTATCTTTAGAGATGGTCATGCTGCAAAATAAAAGGCTTCTTGGGTGGATGAATCATGTCAGATTTGCTGCCTCTTTGATAACATTCCTAGTATATTCTACTAGTAGTATCACACATTGTCCCTTCATAGTACTGAACCAGAGGATCTTGCACCGGATTTCGAATCTGACATGGTGGCCTGGTACCTATACCTATATACATGGAGTATCTTTGACTCAACCGTCTAGGTTTTATGAACCTTACCACAGTTAACACAGATTCATTGTAACAGCCTACTTTTCCTTGTCTAATGACAGAAGTACATATTACGAAAAGAAACTGAAAGACTGCTTGGTTGTTTTTTTGACGGTACTCTATAAAGCAAGCAAGAGATACTGCACTCCAGATCTCATGTCCTGTCTTTCGCGTTTTCCAAGACGAAGGGAGCCAGCCCCTGGTCAGTATCTAGTGCAGTAGACCATCTGGGCCACAACTACACAACCAACAAGCTAGGAGAAGCAAACCGTATGCTGGCTGCAGCTCTCTACGCTGCAGAAGCTGCAGCCGGGAAAAGAAGCAGCGAAGCTTCCTCTCTCATGAACCAACCTGTTCTCTACGCTGCAGAAGCTGCGGCCGGCAAAAGAAGCAGCGAAGCTTCCTCTCATGAACCAACCAACGGGCTTTTCGTCCCAGCTCCAAAAGCTGCCTGTCCCTCGCCCGGGGGACCCACCGGCAGTGCAGAACCCAATCAAGGTTGCTTTGATGCCCCAAGATGATTTGCCTCGGAAACCGTGCTTCCCCGCACACACTGCTGACGGCTGCCCCGATCTCAGCACTGAGACACGCAGCTTTTGGAATTTACTCCCGGTCCTGTATGGTTCGGGAAGAAGCTTCCTCGAAATCTCTGCATGCATCTCCCTAGCTGTCTGCCTGTATATCTACATTTCCCATGCACCAATAAAGGGTACTGGGCTGGAGTACTATACTCTCTTTTGGTCCTTTGCTTTTTACTGTACCAAAGACCGTAATAGCAAAAGATAGACTGTAGTGAGATGACTTGGGATCTTTAGCTAGGGAGTGTATAAAGACGAGTACCGTCACTACAAGATCTATACTGTGTCTCCGAGTGTTACTTGTAAATTGTTGATGTTTTTCTCTCTTAAAAATTAAGTTCAAGTGGCCGACTGTATTCTAATCTAATTTAGACATTTTTTTCATGTTTGAAAGCAAAATCCAGTAATTGCTCAAAAAAAATCCAGTAGTAAACACTTGTCGACGGATGCTTCATAATTTTTTTAGTATTCAGAAAAGGTATATCACAAATGAACTAAATTGTCATCCATTTATAATTGAAAACCTCAATAATGGCACACTGTCTTTGTAGTTTGTGTTCATGACACATGAATCCATTCTAACTTTTTTGGAAAGTGCCATTATATATCGAGTACTCATTGGCTCATATCTGTACTCTTTCCTTAATTAAAATACATCCAATTTTGATTAGGTACTCTCTCCACTTCTCTTTTAATATGAAAAATGTTGTAATATAAATATACTGTATTTTTTCGCTAAATGTAAATGCGGCTGACTGGAAATATGTGATATAGTAGCTAGCATATACCTGCGTCGCAGGTAAGGACATGGTATAATATGTGGTTATCCTGTAGGAAAAGGCCGTGTGTAAAGAGGAGGGATACTCTCTCTGTCTGCAACATTCAGCTAAAGACGAGCATCGGGGCTCGGTGCTTCTTCTGTGGCATTTGTTGAGCCTTATTTGTGGCTCTCATGCATCCATTAGTTTCTGTGTAGTGTTGCCTTTCATCCTTTTCGTTTTGTGCATATACTGCCATGATGTTATAGTATCCATATAATGTTATAGTATCCATATAACATGGAGACTAGCTTAATATCCCATCCTTCGTCATGGGCCCTTTTAATTTGTTTCAGAAAGGAATTATGAAGTCCCCTTTTCCCGAGGAATTTCCTTACCATTCGTATTATATATGGATGCGCCATTATAGTATATAGGTGAGTGGCATTCATCTCATTCTTTTCTTCTTTAAGTATGTAACCCTGATCGTGAATTTTATTTAATAATGGAGTAATGGACACAGGCGTGTTTACACAGTGAGTGAGTGTGTAACAAAGTGGTCCTGCATGCATGAACAATCAACTAACTTAAGTGTAAAACACCAGCAAGGGACCCTGTTGCGCCATGTCCCTCTTAGTTCGAGGAGTCAGTTGTGTTACAGCATTGCTTTGAAATTTTGTCTTTTACTGTGATATCAAGATAGAAATTCACATTGGAAAAACTGCGACAATAATGCAAAATAAAGCCAAACACAATATATAACGTTGTTAAACTATTAAAGTGTGACTATCTCAAAATTATCAGGATGTTGAAGAAAAGAGGACAGAGGGTTAGCATGCTAATAACAGTGAAACAGGATCAAAATGCACACAATATGCATTCCATACGAGTACATACTCTCACTTTGATTGATTTCTTCTTTTCCATACCCCCCTTTTTTTTTGGCCTTTTCATCTTTAAATGTTGTAGACCATCATATCAATTACAGGCCCACCTGATAGGTCAATTGAATGCAAAATGTATATATTGAGTAAGAGCGTCCCCAATGGTTAGAGGCATCTGCTAGCTCTTAGAATGAATCATTCTGAGTAGAGACCACGCGACAATGCCTTATTTATGCTAAGAGTTAACTCATGAACAGGAGCTAGCTCATTCTCTCTCCTCCCTTTTCCTATAAAATACAATATATGCTAACTCTTAGAGGTGCCATTGAGGACGCTCTAATGTAACTCCGTCTTTCTTCTGCTACCTCTAGGTATTTCATTACCGTCCAACTGTCTAGAAATAATGATTTAATGAATTAATGATTCCACATACAAACACACAGACAATGCTATACTAATGTACCTGGAGACTGCTTTTGCTTGTGTTTCAGTCGTACGTTTGATGGTGATCTGCTTGCATAAGTACATAATACGACTTGCCTTCTTTTAATTAGCTAATGGTAGCTAGTTAAAGAGATACATTTCTTTCCTAGAATATTTGCAGGCAGGCCACCCATGAGAGAATGGAGAGGACTGTAAATTTGTCTGTTGCAAAGACAGCTAGTGCCCTCTCGAAGAGAATATATATTTTTATTAAGACTAACTAACCTAGCCGTGCATGAGAGAATCCCATCTACATACATATGAAAGGGTGTTGCACCAAGTTTTCAGATTTCTTGCAAGAGCTAGCTAGATCGGCCATGAAAATTTTGATCAACAGTACAATACCATTCTGTAGAGAGATGGTCGTCCATTTTACAGAGATGGGTATACCGATGCATGTTATCGCATGTATGTGTATAATGTATCCCCTATCCATAGGTATCTGTGCCAGCAGCAAAACCATATAAAGGACCTAGCTGGCTCTCTTTACTTTGATATTAGTATCTCATTTAAATAAAAAATACATAGTTATACATATTTATGCGATTCCACAAAAATAAAAATAATCAGTACAATACAAGTATTGGAAGATTCCAGTAACATGTCTTGGATACAATTATATGCCTCAGATCTATCAACGAAATCTTGTTTCCTCAGCACACAGATTTACCAATTAAGTTACACATGCATTTACACCCATCTCAGAAACACCTTCAAAATAGATAATCTAGGAGCATCATCCAGCGAGTGATGCAGATCATCTTGATCAATGACACATGCTATATTTATATTTGTCCCCAGCTACACTTATTTAGCCATGCACCAGTCAATAATGCCCTGCTTTAATTTCACAGAAAATTAAGTATACTAGTTAATGGATTAGCTAACCGAAGTTACCCATACGACAGGTTCCTGGTCTCGCCGCCCATGTGCGGCCGCCGCGGCGACGGCCTCTCGAGCTTGCCGTCGAATCCCTTGCTCCCGGCGGAGTCGCCGGACATCATCGGCTTGGCGTCGCCGTACACGTCGGCGATCGAGTCCATGACGTCGATGCCGGCGTCTATCATCGGCGGCGCCATCTGGAGGTGGTCGCTGAGCTTGCCCTGCTCGTCGTCGCCCCACATCATCGGGCTCTTGCCGGAGGCGGCGTAAGGGTTGGGCCTCTTCTTCCCCAGCGACCCGATGCTACCGTCGCTGCACGCGAAGAAGCTCTCCATGGGCCGGTCCATCTGCTGGTGCAGGTCCAGGTGGCCGCCGGCGCCGCCGTACATGTGCAGGTCCTGCAGGGAAGGGAAGCCCATGGATGGGCCCATATCCTTGAGGGAGCAGACGTCGAGGACGGCCTGGTCGCCTAGGGATTTGTACGCGGCCGGGCACGACACGACGTCGCCGGAGGCGAGGGTCTGGTATGCTTTCTGCAGGATGGACTGCATGTACTTTCCCTGGGCTTCGATCCTAATCTGGAGGTGCTTTTGCACCTGCATGATGTTCATGCATAAGCATGTGTGAGCTCAACATGTGAAGAAAGGACCAAGTTAGCTACAGTTGTATGTAGAAGTGGTATGTAAACTTCCTAAGAATTTTCATGTATGTTATGCATGTATAAAGTTAATCATGAACAACATGGTAAGGGAACAAATAAAGTGGAGTTGGGTAAACTTCCTGCTACTACTTTTAAAAGAAGACTTCAAAGTTCATGAGAAGAAGTTGGGCTCTAATTTGCATATATGCTTGTTGATTACCTCTAGCTGCTCGTGTAGCCTTCTCTGTACCTCCATTTGCATTCTGATAGCCTCATTCATGTGGTTGCGGCTGAAATCAAGATTAAAAGGGGAATAACATGAAAGTTCAGGACTATATATGAGAGCAAAAACTTAGATATGATGATGAAGTGCCCACAAAGTATTCTGTCTGCAGTGTTAGAGTGCTTATTAGGATGGTGATAACATACTCGTTTATGCCTCTCCCCATCATGCCTGAAGAAGACGCCGCGTTTCGTTGCATCTCCATTGCTGCAGCTGCGAGAATTTTCATGAATATTAATCAGTGGCAGCTATATATGTATAAGTGGTGAATACAAATTAGAATTACAGGTTTAGTTATCCAGCAAACAAATAAATTGGAGGACAAACTAAAATTCTATGTTGGCAATAAAGTTCTGATGATATATCTTCACGAAGCTCTTACCATCCTTAACTGAGTGATCATTGAACTCCTTGTGTGGCTGCTTCCCTAACCTGAATTTCTGTTCACAAAGAGACCAGGCAAACACTTCAAATTAGCAGACAGAGAGAAAGAAGCAACAGCATGCATCTCATCAGAGAAAAACGAAACACCTAGCCCTAATTAGGTGGTGCAACTACACCCATACATACTCACCTGGAGGTGGCTCTTGAGATGATAGAGAGTAAGCCCCTTGACTCCCATAACCCTCATGATGGTCTTCGGCGTCGCCTCTGCAAGAACACACATATACATCAAGAGCTTAGTAATCAAGAACAAGCTCATGCATGGTCAGATATGAAAACTCTTCAGAGAAACAGTCACGCACTGTCCGGGCCACCGAGCTGCGTGACGGCGTCGACGAAGCGCTCATGGAGCTCGACGGTCCAGCGGAGGCGGGGCTTGGGGTCGGTGGTGAGGACGAGGCCCGAGTCTCCCTGAACGCACACCCCCCTATCATTTGAGCTCACGGCGGCAGCGGCGGCGCTAGTGGCCTTCTTGGAAGGGAACATTCTATTCGCCCCTCGTTCCCACGCGCGCGCACCTCCTCTCTCTAGATCTCCACAGAATTAATTCTCTCTCTCCTCACACCTGCCTGCTGCTGCTGCTGCACTGGTGTGGGATTGGGGACGAGGGAGATTCAAGAACAAGGAATAGGGTTCGCGCGGCGCGGAGAACGAGGGCCGGGCTAGCTTGTGTGCTGCTGCTGTATGTGCGCCTGCGTGCACCACACCTAGCCGCCTGGACACAGCTTGTGTTGAGATGTTCGTTCTTTCTTTCTCGCTTTCTCTCTCTTTTGCTCGGGGTGGCTTTAGTTTGCTTCTTTTCTTTCTCTACCCCTCCCTCTTTCTCTTTCCTCTCGCCTCTTTTCTTTCTCTCTCTAGGGGTCTTCTCCTACAAAGCCCATGAGTGATATTCCTCCGAGAGGAAAATAAACTAAAAGCACCAACTCGAAGCTCCCGTCTCTCCTTTGGAAAAGGATGGGGGATGGGATTTCTTTGAAGTGTGTTAAATTAGTACCCTTATCGGCGTTACCGCTACACATATAATTTTGTGTGTGTTATACTCTAGCTGTTTGCTAAAATGAAAACCAACTGGAAAGTTATATATGATATGCATGAGCGGCACAAATCATATACAGTACGAAGATATATAGGACTTACTCGAGGGGTGGCATTTCAAATGGGGACTTCATGGCACTTGTTAAGAAAACATTAGGGTTCAGCTTATATTTTGGAGCACGGGACACATTAAAGTTTCTTCAACCATGATATACCGTCAGGTGTTATATAAGGGTACCATTGCGAGACAAACATCTCTTGCTTGTTTCGCCTCCTAGAATTTTGTAGTAGTGTGATAAGAAGGGAGGGCATCATTAGAATTTGCTCAATTGTACATCACCAAAAATAAAGAAGAACTCGGCACTGCATGATTTTGTCTCTGTATGCCCCACATGGTAGGATCAATACCCTTTTTATTGCTTCTCCTTTTCCTTTGGCACTAGAAACAAGCAAGTTATCCACCTTTAATCTGTACTGCTATCTAGTTGTGTCCATTCTTCGCCCCTTTTTGACCAGCTACAACAATATACTAAGCTAGTAAAAACAATCATATAGTAAACAAAATATAAATAGTTGCTGAAAATATGCATATATATTTAACAAAGTCGTCAAAGTATCAGGATCAACATGGTCCTCGACTTCCAAAAACCGTTAGGGAAAGGCAAAAACGTAAAATTTGGATTATATACCCACCACAGTAGAGCACAAAAAATTCCTATATATTTTTTTTACCCAGTCTAGCTAAATTAACTATCAAGGATTCTATTTTAATGTACTCATGTCGATTCTAATTTCATTATTTTCTTGGACAAACTTACTAATCCCAAAATAAATAAATCAGCCATGCATGCGCAAATATATAATATTTTAAATTAGAATTGGGACAATATTATATATCTTTACTCGACAATGTGACTTTTTCCCCAAATAATGTGCCCAAAGATGAGGCTTCAGAGCATTCTGTCTGCTTTTGCACTCTATGATGACTTCTTCTCCTTTCTTCTAAACTGCGTATGATGAGAACTTGTATCACCAAATTTTGTCATGCATGGACATAATCATGCTTAGCTGATTGCTGCAACCTTCACCACACAGGACACATTCAGTGACCCATGCAGGAGCTCATGAACATGACACTATCATGTTTGAATGATTGCTCACAGATTTTGTTGGAATCAGAAATGGAACCAGTCGCACAGAGACCCATAAAAGCTTTGGTAGTTGGGCAAGCAGTAAACATCACAATATACCCAGCAACAGAAAAGCCTCCATACAGGTCTTGCGGAACGTACAACGCGCTAGAGGGCAGGCCATTCATGGCATAGGTTGCCGTGTGGGGCTCCTAGAAATAACCATGCTTCTGTCTTTCTTCCTTTCTCTTCTTTACATTCCTGACAAGAATTGCAGATCGATTGACCACATCGGTCTGATCAGGATCTACTATAAAATTAAGTAATATTACCAGAGTTATACCTAGAACGCAGTATTCAACTTTTGACCAATTTCGATGGAAAGTGTTGTACTATACAATAGGTATCTTGTTTAATTTGGATATATGAGTAGATTATTAGTTAATTATAATATTTTTGGTATTATGTTCATGATCTTATTCTAGTGTATATATAAAGTAAAAAAAAAACGCTGTAAGAGCGACACTACACTTTAAAGCCAAATATGTCATTTGGTTTCCTTTTAATCAGAGGGAATAATATATACATGAACAAATCAAGTTATCATGGCTTTGTAACTATGCCTGACTTTCAAAACTATGATGTTTTTGTGCTTACATATTTTTAGTTTTGTGAATATTTAGTGATCATGATACCATAAAATCTTCCAATAGATATTGATACAATGACAGAGAATCTAAGAAGCATCCATTGTTTTCTGATCTTCTCGAAAAGGTTATTTTCATTCCTTTATATATGAATGTCGGACTCTCTGTATATGCATGCATGCATACGTCACCTCGGGAAGAATTCTCAGTGACAACTCCAAATCCAAAGAAAATGTTTAGTTTGTGGAATGTCAAAATGACAAGGTTTCAGTTTCAAGCTTCAAGCATGGGGTCCCATTAAGAAGGGGAAAGTAGCTAGACAGGATGAGTGAGAACATTGTAAAGCTCTCGTGCGGTGCCCTTCCTGCCATTTTCTTTATCCACAAGGGAATAGATGCTTCCTTCTTTGACAATTAAGCAAAGATTCTTCTCAAACATTCCCCAAATGTGGTGTTATTTGAACTATTGTAACTGTAGCTAGAGAGGCTTTCCTTAAGCAATAAGGAACTGATAGAAAAAGAAGTGTGGGAACTACATCGGCTTGCTATATATAGTTCATTGTGAAATCAATACTATTTTTAATGGTAATTTTTTTAATGCACTACTACTCTTATATTTTTCTTGAAATGAAGATATAAAGGAAGTTACGGAGGTGTCAACAGGCTGGGCTTGAGCAAAGCAAGAATTGGCTTGAGCTTCAATATGCATCGAATTTGTGCTTGAGGTTGATATCGTGCCCTACATGCATATCTCAGGCTCAATAAACTTCAACTAACTTGATTAATGGTGGTTTTTGTCCAAATGTATCAATCTCTATCTAACACCATCAACACAAATTACTTCCATCAAAAGTAAATGTTGGCAGAACTTTTCAAGAATACCCATCCACCATATATGAAAGTTAATGCATTTTTGTGTTGCACCGCTACGGTTTCATAGTATTTCTTAGACAACAAATACTATAATTATCCCAGGATACTAACCGTACAACTACGTATGATGTTGATGAGAACATATATAGCATTGACCACCACTGAGATCATCGATCTTGGATAGGACATAGTGACATGAGAATTTTGTGAAACATGTTATGTGAACAAAAAAGATCAGTATATATACAAATAGAACCAGGTTTTGTGTGTGTGTGTGTGTGTCTATATATATATATATATATATATATATAGTTTTTTTTGTAAAGCTTCATAATATAATACTCACATCAACATCATAGTTCAAAATGTATGCAACTTTCTTGTGAGTGTTGATCCCCACTTTTCCTTCTGCATGGAAGTGGAAGAATAAAGAAAATATTCTGAAGAAGAACGCTATATAATAGCAGTAGCCTTATTTGAGCAGATACTAGTGTTTAGTTGATCTCTGTTTGTTCTGAGAAGAAGTTATTGGCTTATAGTCCTTTTATCTCTTAGCCTAAATGCATGACCTCGTGTTGTCCTTGTCACCATGGGTCCAGAAAGAAAAGACAACACTGATCAAAGTCAACTAATCTATTTTAAGGCAGGCATAATATACAAAAAGACATTTGCTTTTTCCCGATAAAATTCTGTGCACATAAACTGGCTAAGGAATTACCATATCATGGAAATTATTTTTCTGAGATCTCAGTGGTGCAAAAAGCAAGCTGAAAATTCGAAGAAATTTGATTATAGTTCTCCAAAGAACCCACAGGTGAGTTGCTTGACTTTGGTCCTCAAAATAAAAAAAAAGGCGAATTAATTGCCTTTGTATTGAGCATGAAGTAATATCTGAATACAATTCACAAAACAGCAAAGAAAGAAAGAAACCCAAAAAAAGAAACACAACAGCAGGGTCTAACAATTACATGAGCAACACTGATGAAAAAGGACAAGCATATATATAGATATTTGCCAAACTATAACATGACTTAAGATGTCACGACAAACAGAGAAGGAATATACAAAATTCGCTACTCAATTTATTTAAGAACTAAAAACACCCTGTCATGATAGGCTACAGTATATATGATGCTTGAACGCACCAGCTAGCTACTACTAATCGGCCCCCAATCTCAGGCAAGATCCTGAATACATATGTTGCTTTCTGATCCGACACGTGCATGCGTAATTATCATATACGTACTGTGTCTTAACAATTTCATTTATATTGTACAAGCAATGGTTTATCTCGGTGAAACATGATGATTACTTGATAGGTCAGCAAGGTAAATACACGCCGGCACAACTTCTGTGATCTGACGAATAAGAGCAACTCCAGCAGGGCTCCTACATGAGCCCCTAGATGGGATGTAGGGACTCAAGCCAAAACAACGAACTCCAGCAGAGTCTCTACCCAAGCCCCTACCTAGCTACCCTTATGGGGTCCCTAGATTCAGCCCCAAAGTCCCCAGATGTGGCGACCCGCTACAGGGTCGCTACACTGGTGGGTGTAAGATCAATGAACCTATAGCATGGTTCATAGGTTTTGGTGATTTATGTCAACATGGTCAATGAGACTAACAAGGTTTGCTAGTGTGCAAGATGTTTAGTCTCATGGATGTAGTGATACACTATGGAAGTGGCAATACCTCAAAGGTTGCAAGGAAGATGATGAAGAGTAGAAGTATATACATGAGGACTACTCTACGAGGTGACTACTACACACATGAGGTAAGAGACAAGGTAAGTATGTCATGTGTTTCTCTATGTATCATATACCTTGACATGCTATTGATCATCATGTTAGTATTATCTTATATCCTATGCCATGATGATCTTGTCTCTTATGTGATGATGGCTCGTATGTGCTTATTTATGTATACTATATCTTGTCATCATGTTGTCATGCCATGTGTTCTTGCTTACATACTATTTACCATGACATGCATGTTCATCATATATTCATCATGTAGCTTGTCTTCATATTCCTATATCATGATGATGTTATTGTGATAGTTCTAGTTACATATCTTATGCACATTATATGATGATTCGGTCGAGTTGTCCTTTATGGCAACGAGATCTTTGTAACTAACATTTGTGAATGAAGGAAAGGTCTTCATATGGTCACATGAACGGAAGAATTGGTTGCCTCGACGAAGGATGACGACAAGGATCATTGGTCTTGATGGAGGTCGCGGTTGAGGAGATGGATCAAGGCTAAGGACATGCTAGAACCAAGCAAGTGTTGGCTTGGTGTAGATGTAGGCTTGAGTCCATAGGAAAAACCAGACTATCAAGGGGGATGGAGTCGTTTCTCTTAGGTCATACTAGTGGTAGATGTATGTGGATGCTCAAAGAGTCTCTCAGGCACTAGGGTGGCAATGGAGAAGTGGAGGAACCAAGGTTGATAGAGTTGGAAGCAAGGTCAAGGAGATATGAAGGAGTTTCAGCTTCGGTGGAGTCAATGTATGATACAGTGGCAACCATGATAAGATACGGTGACTCAAGAGATGGAGTGTTGCAGAAAAGGACCTCTAGAGTCAGTGTATAATATAGTGAGGTCGTAGTATCATACGATGAGTCAAGGAGATACTATACAGAGGAGAAGAAGTCTTTGGAAAGATGACATGGAATCAGAGTATGATACGGTGGCAGACAGGATATCATACGGTGACCCAAGAGATGGAGTCAAGTAGGAAAGGACTTCTGGAGTCACTGTATTATACAGTGGTGGTCATGGTATCATACGGTGAGTATGAAGGACAAAGTGAGAAAGCTCTTTGGAATCGATGTATCATACGGTGATATCATACGGTGCATCATACGGTGACTCAGACATATAGGTCACAGGATCATACGATGATGACCTTTGAATCATACGGTGGCCATATCAGCTTGAATATGGATGATTCTTTTGGACCGCATCACGTGCGGATCCTTACCCTCGGAAGAGTACCCGGAGATGCCGGCGGGACGTGCCCGCGACTTCACTTAAGGAGCGGTGGTTGGTTCCAAGGAAGAGAGCATTGCCGTGGGCGGCGGGGTGAAGCCCGTGACTTCACTCGGAGGGTGAAGCATGCTCTTGGGAACAACACCGGCTCGAGGAGTGGAGTGTGCTCTAGAGGGGATCGCCATCGAGCGGAGGGACGGGGTCGAGACTCCGGCGGGAGTGACCCAACGTGGACTAGGGGGAAGCGCCATCCTCCAGATACCACGGGAAAAATCAATGAGCAATCTCTTACTCTTACTCTCTACTACTTGCATTTATTACTATGCTTATCTTATATGCTTGTAGTAGATATTGTGCTTATCTCATATGATTGCTTAGCGATTGTTTCCTTGCTAGATCCTCGTTATAGCTAGTGATACATGCTTTCCTTATATATGCTTGTACCTACTTGTGATAGCTCACACTTGCTTGATATCATATAGTGATCTTGCTATGCTTATATTGTATCTATCTAGTTACCATGATCACTAGCTTGAGCTTTGCCTTGTGTACTTATACATGCTAGTTTATTTGTTCTATACTTATCATATACACTAGCATGTATATGACTTGTTGAGCTTCTCTATGTGTTCCCTATATGCATGCTAAATTGCTTGATTGTCGTTATCTCATATACTAGCATGTGTAGGACTTGTTGAGCTTATGTTGTCATATCTATATGCTAGGTTGTTTCCTTATGCTCATGTATGCCTTGCACCTAGCATGTACAAGTCCTAGCACATGGTTATTCTAGCTTGTTCACACATCCTAGTGCACATGTAGTATCTTGTTATTAATCCTTTAATAGTGCAATTAGAATAAGTAGCTAGAAGTGCAAAAAGTATTAGTTCATGGTGTGCCCAATTCACCCCCCCCCCCCTCTCGGTCACACGGTCTTTACAAGTGGTATCAGAGCCTCGTGCTCAATTTAGGGCTTAACCTCCTTTGAGATGTGACCGAATGAGTTTGGGCTTTCATCCCATATGGGTTTCGGCTATGGACGTTGAAAGAATCGCTTAAATAGCTACCTTAAGTCCATAATGCCGAATAAATTGTGGGACATCATGAATGATTTCTCTAGCACTTTCACGGATAACCATGCTATCATGATGATCTTGTAGTTCTTGTTATATCTTGTGATGATCATGTTTGTGTGCTTATGTATCTTGATCATGTTGTTGCTAGTTTTCTTGTTGAGGAGTTATTTTGATAATCTTACCATGCTCTTTATTGGATCACTTACTTACTTGTGTCTTCCTTTGCATATGCTAGATAAGTGTTTCAATTCTTATGACAAGTGGAAGAGCTAAAGTGGTGAGGTTATCATGAAGATGTTGAAATCACCTTCTCATTCAACATTCGGCGACAACATTTTTGCACTTCAACATGAAGATCTTGAGAAGCTACAAATTGAAGAAGTTTTGCTCATGACCACCTCACATGATGATCACTCAAGGAATGTCTCTCACATTGAGGACATATCAATCGGTGATGGTGATCAAGTTGAAGATCAATCTACTATCGTGAGCAAGCTTATATCACTTGAAGAGCAAAACATTGAGAAGAAGATGATGCAAGCTCGGGATACTCACCTCCTTCATCACTCAAGCGAACTTACATCTTCCTCGGAGAGTGCAAAGATGATGGTATACCTAAATCCGAATTTCAATTGTTTATCTAACACATCTTTGTGTCTCATTGCTAGCAAGGTGACTATGACCCGATGGTGAAGATCAAGTTGCTATTGATATCTTGATGAAGACTTCACCTCTTCCATCTCTACCTATGTGTCTCACTAGAAGATGTGACATGTGGGTCATCGACAAGAAGAAGGTGGTGATGGAAGGATCAAGTGGTGATGATGATGCTCCTTATATGAAGAACTTATTGAGCTACTCGGCAAGCTCAAATGATCATCACCAAAAAGGTAGAGGAGGTATGGAAACAATGATTCACGCATAATTCATGTTGGTATGCTTGCTAAGGAGTTCAAGGATCTTGTATCATCTCATGAGGCTCTACATATGAGTTGTGGACTCAAGTCGGATAACATTGAGCTTCATGAGAAGTATGAGAACCTTGAGATCTCTTATCAAGCTATCAACCTTATCTATCTTGTTTCTTCTTCATCTACACCTCCTAGTTCATCTTTTCAAATACATCTACTATATATTTATGATGAACTAATCCTCTCTTGTGAGAGCTCTTCTCTTGAGTCTAATGTCTTGAAGGAATATCACACGCTCAAGGAGGAGAGGGAGTCAATGATGCAAGTCCTCAAGAGAAGGATTTGGTACTTCTCGGATGGGCATGGAAGCCATGCATTTGCAAGGACCGATGCCACACCAAGTGAAGAAGTACCGTTGATGGCCAGTGATCACCATTGCAAGAATTGTTCCATGAGTGGCCATTCAACAAAGGATTGTTTGGTTTCTAAAGCTCCTACTTTTTTTATTTGATTATTTGCTTTATCTTGACAACACTCACTTTGTTCTTATGAGATGTGAATGTAGTGTTGTGAAGAAAAAGTCAATAGGAGCTTTAGAAGAAGAGGAAGATGAAGGTGCTTGGGGTGCCCAAGATCCTAGTGGACCGGGTGAGGCTGGCCGATCACGTGGAGGCGCCCAAGTACAACGCTTGAGGTGATAGAAGTGGTGGACCGAGTACAACTCATGAAGATCATTGAAGTCCACCACAAGGGTCAAAGACGTGAATGACAACATCTACTCTTCGAGGAGGTATCTTGTATCATAGTGTAGTTTTTCTTTTGCTTCTAGTTCCTTTACTATTTAGTAGCTCCTTTGTGAACTAGTATGTTTTGCACTTTCATGCATCATGTAAAAATCTAAAAGAAAAGAACATAAAAAATGTACTAGTTCAAGGTCTAACTTTCTCAAGATAGCAATAAGCGAGGGGATGCTTGAGTTGGTGGACCGATGGGCTCAAGGCAAGGTTTGTCTCATTGTGAGTAAGCTTGAGAGAGGTTCAAACTTGACCTGGAGTAGGTTTTCTTTATGCATTGTCTTTAAACTTGTTGCATTCACCATGGCATGCTTACTTTTCCCTTTGCATTTGTACGATATTCTTGTTCATGCATTGCATATAGGAAATCACAAAGGAGTCTTTCACTTGTGTGTTCTTTGTTTTAGTTTCTATCATGAGGGTGCATATGTCATAGTGACTTCTCTTTAAAAGGTATGCCTAGAACCGAACTCTTTCGATTATCTTTTGTTCTAGCTACCATCCATAACATAGTTTAAACTACCCCATGTGTTTCACACAATGATATGCATACATCATGCCTTCCACTATAAGTATGTATAACTCTAGGGGGAGTTTAGCCTATGTTATAAGGCTTCATAATCATGGTCCAAATGTCTTCCACTCAAAAGGACATGGTCTATGAAGCTCTTATGTGCATTTGACGTTTGCCCTTCTTGTTCTTTTTCTCTATTGTAAGATCAATTGTAGGAACAAGGAGGAGGCACAAGAAAACAAGAGATAGGAGAGAACACGATGAAGACGTGGACATCATCTCAAGGATGATTTTGTGCATAGTAGATCAAGTGATCAAGATGATCGATCTTCATCACAATCTTGAGATGGTGGAGGACTACAAGGTAAGCATGAAGGTAATCCCTACTTGACCCTATGGTGATGCATCTTGTTCCTTTTATTTTACTATTTGAGTCATCACTAGTCTTTATGCTTGTCATAGCTCCTTGTGCTTATATTCACTTGTGTTGTGAGTTTTTGCTCTAACTTGTGATATCTATTGAGTTATGACTTGCCTCAACCGAAACATCAAGGTAACATTTCTCCCCTATCTCATATTTCCTCTTGTATGAATACTCGTGATGATATGTTTGTGCTTGCTTACTTCATTCTTTTTATATCATCGCTCCTTCTTGCTTGTCATAGTCTCTTGTGCCTTATATTTACTTGTGGTATGAGGTTTTACTATTTCAAGTGATATCTTATCTTGAGCTATGACTTGCATGCTTGTTTTCTTGCCAACATGTGTGTAGTGTCCTTAAAATTCTTGGATGATGCTTTGTTGTGATTAAGATGCTTTTACCCTTCATGTCTATATGCTTTTACAAGTGGTAATTTCTTATATGCTTTCATTCATATCTTTATAAGTGGCATCTATTTATGCGCTCATTTCATATCTATTTATATGTCATGATCCGAGATATAGGGTAGTCTCCTAGACTTGTCTTTCTTGATAAAAGTGCATGTCTCACAAGTTATTCAAATACTTGTATGCACAATTTTAGGGGGAGCCTATCCTATGTTTTGTGATTCTTGAGACTAATGTGTTTTCAAGTTTATCTTTGGCTAGTCTCTTGATAGGAATGATCATCGATATTGAAATGCCATGATACTCAAATGACTTATTCTTTATGGCATTGGAAAGAAATCACATCCCCGACGGTACACTAAGTTTTTTTTCATTCTTGCAAGTAGGTAATGGTTTTCCTTCATTCTTGCATTATCTTTTTAGCTACCTTCCATAACATAGTTTAAGATCCCCCACTTGACTTAATTGTTAAATTGTGCATATACTTTGCCTCTTCCATCACATGTATGCACAAATTTAGGGGGCGTTTAGTCTATGTTATGAGGCTTAATGATTTTGATCCATATCCCTTTCACATTCAAATGATCACTATCTATGAAGCTCCCTTGTGCTTTTAACCGTTTGCCTTGTTTGTTTCTTTTTGGTGCTTAATGTCAAAGGGGGAGAAATATCCACCAAAGAAATTAGTTGCGAAACGAGAAGAGACATGAGGCACAATTAGGGAGAACATGTTCAAGGGGATAAGTACTTGCAACCATGGAGTAAAGCTACAATTAAGAAGACGAGGTATGAGCAAAGGTATTCTATGTTGTCAATACATCCTATGCAAGTAGTTGTGCTTTATTCTATCTATTATTTCTTTGCTTTGGTTGTGTTGCCATCAATCACCAAAAAGAAGGAGATTGTAAGATCAATGAACCTATAGCATGGTTCATAGGTTTTGGTGATTTATGTCAACATGGTCAATGAGACTAACAAGATTTGCTAGTGTGCAAGATGTTTAGTCTCATGGATGTAGTGATACACTATGGAAGTGGCAATACTTCAAAGGTTGCAAGGAAGATGATGAAGAGTAGAAGTATATACATGAGGACTACTCTACGAGGTGACTACTACACACATGAGGTAAGAGACAATGTAAGTATGTCATGTGTTCCTCTATGTATCATATACCTTGACATGCTATTAATCATCATGTTAGTATTATCTTATATCCTATGCCATGATGATCTTGTCTCTTATGTGATGATGGCTCGTATGTGCTTATTTATGTATACTATATCTTGTCTCTAGAGTCAGTGTATAATATAGTGAGGTCGTAGTATCATACGATGAGTCAAGGAGATACTATACAGAGGAGAAGAAGTCTTTGGAAAGATGACATGGAATCAGAGTATGATACGGTGGCAGACAGGATATCATACGGTGACCCAAGAGATGGAGTCAAGTAGGAAAGGACTTCTGGAGTCACTGTATTATACAGTGGTGGTCATGGTATCATACGGTGAGTATGAAGGACAAAGTGAGAAAGCTCTCTGGAATCGATGTATCATACGGTGATATCATACGGTGCATCATACGGTGACTCAGACATATAGGTCACAGGATCATACGATGATGACCTTTGAATCATACGGTGGCCATATCAGCTTGAATATGGATGATTCTTTTGGACCGCATCACGTGCGGATCCTTACCCTCGGAAGAGTACCCGGAGATGCCGGCGGGACGTGCCCGCGACTTCACTTAAGGAGCGGTGGTTGGTTCCAAGGAAGAGAGCATTGCCGTGGGCGGCGGGGTGAAGCCCGTGACTTCACTCGGAGGGTGAAGCATGCTCTTGTGAACAACACCGGCTCGAGGAGTGGAGTGTGCTCTAGAGGGGATCGCCATCGAGCGGAGGGACGGGGTCGAGACTCCGGCAGGAGTGACCCAACGTGGACTAGGGGGAGGCGCCATCCTCCAGATACCACGGAAAAAATCGATGAGCAATCTCTTACTCTTACTCTTACTCTTACTCTCTACTACTTGCATTTATTACTATGCTTATCTTATATGCTTGTAGTAGATATTGTGCTTATCTCATATGATTGCTTAGCGATTGTTTCCTTGCTAGATCCTCGTTATAGCTAGTGATACATGCTTTCCTTATATATGCTTGTACCTACTTGTGATAGCTCACACTTGCTTGATATCATATAGTGATCTTGCTATGCTTATATTGTATCTATCTAGTTACCATGATCACTAGCTTGAGCTTTGCCTTGTGTACTTATACATGCTAGTTTATTTGTTCTATACTTATCATATACACTAGTATGTATATGACTTGTTGAGCTTCCCTATGTGTTCCCTATATGCATGCTAGATTGCTTGATTGTCGTTATCTCATATACTAGCATGTGTAGGACTTGGTGAGCTTATGTTGTCATATCTATATGCTAGGTTGTTTCCTTATGCTCATGTATGCCTTGCATCTAGCATGTACAAGTCCTAGCACATGGTTATCCTAACTTGTTCACACACTCCCAGTGCACATGTAGTATCTTGTTATGTATCTTTTACTAGTGCAATTAGAATAAGTAGCTAGAAGTGCAAAAAGTATTTAGTTCATGGTGTGCCCGAGTCACACCCCCCCTCTCGGTCACACGGTCCTTACAGTGGGGCCCACTCATCCACCTCGCGCGCGCGCCTTCTCCCTCTCCCGCGCGAGCCCAGCCGCCGCCGCCGCCCCTCTCCTCCGCTTACCTCGCTCCGCGTCGAGGAGCGCCGCCCAGGGAGCCATGCCAAGTCAAGGAGCCATCCCACCCTAGGGTCACGCGCCGTTGAGCGAGCTCTGCCTCTCCCCGCCCCCCCCCCCCCCTCGCCCGGACCGCCCTCCTCCCCGCGCGCCGGACCTCCACCTCCTTGTGCTGCGCACCGAGGAGCTGCCTCCCCATTCGCCGCGCCGTCAATTAATTCGCCCCGAGCCACCGTCCGCCGTCAATTCGTCGTGGAGGTGCCGCGATTCATCCTACGCCCGCCCTTGATTCGCCGTGGAGACGACGAATCGAGCCCTCCGCCCCAAGATTTTGCGCCGCCACAAATCGACGTCTGCCGCCGCGAGCCGACGCCATGGCCGAAGACGCGCCGCCGTGGAGCTTTGCGCTCGACGTTGCACCACGCCCCGCCTCGGCAAGCCCACCGACGCGCACCCACGGCTCCCTGCCATGCGCGCAGC
This sequence comes from Eragrostis curvula, assembly GCA_007726485.1. Classification (NCBI taxonomy): domain Eukaryota; kingdom Viridiplantae; phylum Streptophyta; class Magnoliopsida; order Poales; family Poaceae; genus Eragrostis; species Eragrostis curvula. The sequence goes on from CM017439.1 coordinate 50,766,998, forward strand.
CGCCTCTGCGCACAGTTCCGGCGCCGACCCGGCGAGGCTGCGGCTACCCGCGCCCGCACGCGCTGCCCTGCCCCGCCCCGCTGGCCTCGCTCTGCGCCCGATGACCTCGTCGAGGTCGCGCTGGTACGGGCAGAGAAAAAAGAAGAGAAGGGGAAGAAGGGAAGGGGGGAGAGGATGACGAGTGGGGCCTATATATGTAGGGGCTCGGATATGAGGGGTGCTGCTGGAGTTGGAAGCAAAATCTGGGGGCTTGAATGTAGGGGCCGGCCCCTACATGACCATGTAGGGGCTTAATTTTACATGCCCTGCAGGAGTTGCTCTAAAACCGTTGTACTGTAATAAGGAATTCACGCCGTCATATATAGAAGTTACTATTTGCTATAGTGCTAAGACTGAGATTCGATATAGGAATTCACGTGAAAAAGCAGGCTCCGTCGCCTACTTAAACACGCGCCTCAGAAAGCTGGTATTTTTAACCTTTAGCAGCTCGTCGATTAATCAAACTAAAAAAATAACATCCACTAGGCATAAGATAGCTTACATTTCAAGCACACACTCGAGATGCCCCTTAGCTGACCAGGCACTTTCCGTGATTGTATATAATTTGGCAGGTTCTACGATCCTTTAGTACACCTATCATGTAAACCCGGCCCTAAGTACTCCAGTCTAACTGTCGTCCAAGAATCTGCAGTCAGCACGAAATTTACCAAATCCAAATAGGACAAACAAAATTTCATGTCTTATGACTCTTATCACAAGAATTACTATGCCTTTTATAATGGGAAACAAATCCCCGCCTCTGCACATATATCTCATGGGGCACGCACCCTAACCAGAATGACTAGCTAGCTTAGTTAATCATATGTATATAAACTGATGCGTGGTTACAGTCAGCGCTCTGGATTTTAAGTTTGAGAATCCACTTGCTGCAAATGTACCTATAGTTGAAGAAGTTAAATGCATGTGTAGTTGTTTGTTTTCGCAAACACTCACATAAACATAAGCACACTCATCCACATATGAACGCTTAAGAAAGACCGGTCGGCCGACATGTCTATATAGTTGCTAATCCGCCTAATATTAGGGTTATTGTCTGCTCTTTGCCACAACCGCACATATACCAGCTTAACCGCCATATTAGCAAGCAAAGCCGTCTTTGGCTCGAAATGATTAAAAACCATGCACAAAGATCCTCTTGCAACCTTACTACCTTAGGCGTTACCACTCACACGTATACCTTTGGTTTCCAATCATAGCGTGTGTAGCTGAATTCAATGAAGGCCAAGGTAGCAAGGTGTGAACATGCTTGACTTGTTTGTCAATGGATCCCAATATATATACTGGTGGTGAAAGAGCACACTCCAAGCTTTTGTTAAAGATGGGTGGGATCTATGCATGGAAGCGTCTGAAATCTTGTCCTTTCATTACCTCCCTTTACTTTTGTGTGATCTTTGAACATGTATGATTATTATGCGACTAGTTTAGGTTTCATAGGCTAGGGGTCCCTTGAAGTGATTTTCCAGTCCAGACAAATTAAAGCGCAGTTCACACGAGTCATGGATGCATAGTTCCTTAATTATTATGTTTTGTGTCAGGATTATAATTAGATATGATGGTGTCTTTAGTTTCATTTACTCTTGTGACTAGGAGTACGTTTTTATTTCTGCATACTCCCTCTGGTTTTAATTGATGATGTCGGGACAAATGTCATTACCTAAAAATCGGAGGGAGTGCTAATTTTACAGCACATATATAACTGCACAGGCCAGACGGAATACCTGTTATCTCTGCTTGCAAATCGACTCACGACTAGCAGGTGGGTTTTTATTATATATATGTCCGCCTGGAAATTAACCATGTTGGCATTGTGAATTGCAGGTCCGAAATGTCACTAGCTCAACCCAAACCCGGGTGTGTAAATGCATGGAATGACTGAAGATCTGGAGAGAGAGATCAGACTGGTCGTTGCCTCGTTGGGTCGCTGGTCAAGGAGGGCGTTGTTTTCCAATCTCCCCTTTTGTACTTTTCACCAGGCCAAGCTAAAACAACAGCCACTGTCGAGCCGAGCTACCTTTCAGCGTCCAGGAGGCCATCCGTTTCGATCGATTTGACGTTAACTTCACCTGGAATGCATGCTCAGTCAATCTCAAAGATGGTGCGTAAATTTCCCTTACTGAAGTGACCTGTCTGCGCTTTTTGTTGCGTTGCTCAAGCTGAATTTCTATGCGCATGGCCATGCCTTTTTTGACTCGAGCTTCAGAGTGCTTTGGTTGCAACTCTCAGTTACACACATGATGCTGATGAGCTGCCATTGATAAAGAAAAAAATGCAGATCAAACAGTGTACACATGGGCCGAATTCACCTCAGGGGTATTGTATTTCGATCACCAAAAGGGATTAAAGCGGGCTTCAATCCAATAGCCTAAAAAAGTGGACTGGGCAGAAATGATGTTTAGGATGGGCCGCAAATGTTCTTAGTCAACCAAAATATGGCATAATTGTGTTCCTACAGGCTAATATAGAGAACGAGAAAGCTTGAGAAAAGTGTTACCACCCCTCACGGTGTTGTGTGCTATCAATTTAAATAATGTCTTAAATATGCATAAAAAAATTGCAACACAAATATGCATAGAGCGTTTTACCCTTTACCTTCATGGCGATCTGACGCCGTAGAACAGCTGGGAGGACGTGTGGCGGCGTCGACTCGTTCTTCAGCAGTTGGAGTTCATATTATTTTTATATGGGCCAAATTCACCTCAGAGGCGAAATGACTTAGAGACAATAGCGTTTTACCATGATTTTAGACTATAATTGTGTTTTCACCATCGATTTTCAGATTTTGTAAGATCACCATTGATTGCTTTCAGATTTTGCAACATCACTATTGATTTTTTTGAAAACTGATGGTAAAATCGCAAAACTATTTTGCATGATCACCATCGCTTTTCGAAAACTGATGATAAAATCGTAAAATCTAAAAACCAATGGTGAAAACACAATTGGAGTCTGAAAGGATGGTTGTTTTGCAATTGCCCCAATGATTTATTGGCCATCCAAGGTAATAAAACGGGCTCCAACCCAATGCTTCGTATAGCTGGGCCAGGAAGAAGGATGAATAGAATGGGCCAAAAATGTTCTTAGTGAACCAAACTACGGCCCAATCGATTTACTCAACAAGAAGCACTGCAGTTATGGGATGCCATGCTAATATCATATGGATGTCAACTAAAACAAAAAAACTGATGTGATCTGGGACGGGTTTCTTCTGCCGAATCATTGCCACGACCGTTGGGGAATCCAATGCAGATTGAATCCCACCAGATGGGGCGAAGACTTGGATCTTCTGATCCTTGTCTTCTCTTACTGTTTTTTTCTGTATTTTTCAGAGAGGAGACTTTCTTCTGCCGGTTCGAATTATTTCTTCGAGAGGGTCCGTTTGGTTTTGTTGCCTTGCGATTGATGGAGAAAGAAACGCCCTGTTGCGTCGCTGTCGCCGGGACACGGGCCGGCGAGCCGGACGACGACAGTGCATGGCCGGATCGTGCGCCTGTCGGCTCTTTCCCGAGCTCCAATCGACGGCCGGAATTGCTCCGGCGACAGCTCGCCGGTCGCTCGCGTCCACGCGCCATGGGGCCCTCTCTCTCTCGGTTCCTCGATTCGTCGTCGCATGCCAATGCGATCGCTGGCCATGGGCCTCCTCACCTACCTACCTCTTTGATGATGCTTGGTTTGTGTCGTGGTTTCCCGGCAAATTCTTGGCATATGGATCGCGTGATTTGTCATGAGCTTCATCGAAAAACCCTGTAAAAATTCTCAATCTGTTTGTCAACACAGCTGCAAACTGTAAATAGCAGCAGCTGTCAGTCGCGTTCGTATGAGATCGAAACTGCACAATCATTTCGTCTCGTCCCTTTCCTCGTGCAGCACCATTAGTCAGAAAGTCAGATTGACTTTGCCACAAACCACAAGAAAAAGAATTAAGGTAACGCAATTGGGTGGTAGCTTGTGCCTTGTGAATGAAATGGGGGGTTGGCAGGAGTCGGAGTCACTGCCACCTCTACAATCCATCCACATCGCATCATTCACACACCTCTTTCCATCAACCAGAAAAATTGAATTCGAACAGGGGCAAGGAAGGGGTCGGAAAACGACCTCTGACCTCACCATTTCTTTATCATTACGCAGGAAAAGATGCAGCACTCCGCACGTCTCAGCTCAACAAAAACTATGCGCGCCGCTACAAGCTTAAAGCACCAATTAGCATTATTGGCCGTTTTTTAGCTTATCCCTTCTTTTTGTTTATTTCTTTTTAGGCATCACTGCATCAGAGTGATCTACCGTCTGATTTTAGTATTATGTAGTGGTGCTATTTCTTCCCTCAATCACACTTCTTTTTTTTAATGAAAAAACAGTTGCACCAAATACTTTAGATTTTGTTTCGAACAAACGAGTTTGATAGCAACCGGACGCGAAACTATTCAAATTCTTCGAACCTCCATGGATCTTTTTCCTTACATTCCAATCCAGCCTAAAGGTAAAAATCATGTTTTATGAAAAAAAAAAAGCTGTTCTGGATGAATCCAAACACGAAAAAGAGAAACTTCTGAAAAGGAAAACTCAAAAATGAGAAAAACATGGAGAGAAAAGACATTCGTATGAAAGAAAAGGGAGGGAAGGAGAAAAAGGCGGTCCAAATATAATAAAGACTTGCCTTTTTCTATTCCAAATTCTTCCCCCATCTCTGCTCTTCCACAGTCCACACTGTTCATCTCTCCTCCCCCTCTCTTCGATCCCCAAATCCCGAATTGACCAGCCCGAATCCGCGCCCGCCCGCCATGGAGTGGACGCCCCCGAAGCCCGCCGCGTCGCCTTCCTCGCCGCCGCTCCTCTGGGACTGGGGCGACGCCGCCGCGCCGGCCTCGGGCTCCTCCGGCGAGGCGCCGGCGCGGCGCGGAGGGAAGGAGCGGGAGGGGAAGCGCGTCAAGGGCGAGGACGGCGGAGGAGGGGAGGTGAGGTGCCAGGTCGAGGGGTGCGGGCTGGACCTCGGCGGTGCCAAGGAGTACCACCGGAAGCACCGCGTCTGCGAGTCTCACACCAAGTGCCCCCGCGTCGTCGTCGCCGGCCAGGAGCGCCGTTTCTGCCAGCAGTGCAGCCGGTGGGTTTGCCTGTCTTCTTGCTCTCACTTGCTCACCGGAGCCCTGCTGTTGACCTGATTGACCTCTGCGAAGCGGCAAGCTAGCGCCTCGCTGCGCTTGATTTCTGCCTGCTTCCGTCTCTTTTTCGTTGATTACGTTCTGCAAGGATGCATCCCGCTGCCACGCTACAGTAATTGCGTGATTTTGGTTGATTAATTTGAGAGCGCATGTGTTTTTACGTGTTCGCTGCTCGTCTCTCGCTTGGCGTTTTAACTCTGTGGCTGTGCTGAGCTGGTACGGCATGTAAGACTGCGTTTGCGGTTGTGGTTTTGGTACGGAGCTGCGTCTTCCTGATCTGGGAAGAAAAGATGCTGCCTTTCCACTATTAGTACTGCTGTACGTGTGCAGAATCGTACGCATGGGTAAATGGCCGTGCGATGCGTGTTTCCACTTTCCAGTTTTGGTATGGCCCGTGTCATACGCCCATACTTTTGTGATGACCTTTGTTCTGAACTATGATTGCATTACTGTGTGCAGATTGCAGACCTTTTAGATGGCAGTTAACTATTGCTTGGTCCTAGAATGTGTGTGTGGTTTTGCTGATTGCTTCTGTTTTGATAATTCAGGTTCCATGCACTGTCAGAGTTTGATCAGAAGAAGAGGAGTTGCAGGAGGCGTCTATCTGATCACAATGCTCGCCGGCGAAAGCCTCAGCCAGATGCGTTTGCCTTTGCCTCTGCAAGGCTGCCGTCATCGTTATTTGGTAATATATTCATAAATTTCTTGGGTATTTGGGTAACAAATAATGGAGTACTTTAAATAGTTTGCTTTGTGAGGATTGGTGACAGTCTGTTGAGATTCATGTTTTGATTTATCTGCAAGTAAAATGTGCAAATAGATGTGTAAAGCTTGCTGAATATGAACTAGGCACTAGAGTTGGGAGTACCTTGTATAGTAATACATTGTTTATCTTGTATTATTAGTTTATTATTACACCACTTAGTGAAATGTTCTCATCCCTAACTTTATCGGCCATTGCAGATGATAGGCGGCAAATAAGTTTTGTCTGGAATAAAGCCCCTCTTAGCCATGTAAGGCCTTTCACTTCTCCATGGGATAGCTCATCTGATTTCAAGCTCCCACATGCGAAGGAAATAAGAGAGATATCTACAAAAGTTGGAACAATCGCCGGACAAGGTCATTTGGATAAATCTCATTTGTCCAATGCCATACCTTCACTTAGCCATGGCAAAGATGAGCTGTTGCCAGTGAAAGGTTCGATTCGCCATACATTTTTCTTAACTACTGAGAAGTTTTTTCATCAATGAAAAAGTTATTTGTTTCAGTTGCCACATATTTTTATGAAATGAAGTCCAAAAATCTTGAGCTCCTCTGCTTTAGAAAGTGGGGCCCTATAATTTTTTGGGCAATCGAAGCATAAAAAATTTCTCATAGGATTTGTCCTACCTTGTCTAGACTGCATGTTAACAATGTTGGACGCCTTGCCTTGACTCTCTCCATGCTTGGCTCTATTAATTTTATTGTTGGATGGAGGATTCTTTGGTATGCAAATTCACCCTTAGAAGAAGATGATATTACACTAATTTGACTTAAGATGTATATGCTTGTTAGTCTAGGATCTGATCACTTGATTGCATTAGAGTGAATGAATCTGGAATAAACAACCACTTTTAGAAACTATACAAGGACTTGCATCATTGCCAAATGTAAATTATGAAGAGTGTCGGGAAAACAGAGTTTCTTTTATATATTTCATTTGGTAATTTTTGTTTGGGTTTTGTCAAGATATATATATGTTCTGGGTTTTTGAAGTTCTTGATCACTACTTGAATAAACTAGACCTTGTGTTTAGTAGTGTTAACATATAAGCTTTAGTCTGTTTGTGATATATGACTAAGAGAAGATGAGTCTTTCGCTGAACAAATTGCACCTACATTTTTCTGGGATAGTATTTCTGTAATTCTGTTACAATTGTTAACATCAGAGGTAGCTGTCCTAATTTACTAATTTTGACTGCAAATTGGATACAAAAATACTAAGCACTATATAAAACTGTGTACTTCGAGTTGATGTGGCTAGCTGTTCAATGCATGTCATGAAATAACAGATATGTATATCTTTTAGATTGTAAAGTGTCACCCATCTGACACAATGATAGTGGGAACAACTTTAACAATCTACAGCTGGCTACAGATTGTCAAACATACTGCATCACAACTGTTGGCAATATATGCTCATTTCCATGCTAATTGAAGAAAACATATCTCAAGTGCATTTGAGCCATGTAATTTCATTTCTCGTGCCAGATACATCTCTGTTGGATGTCTTTGTTGTCTCAACTTCAATGGCAGAATAACATGGTTGCAACGGTTGGTTCTGCAGGTCCGGACACATCTATAACTGCTTCAAAATTCGATGGAGCACCGGATCTTCAGCGTGCTCTCTCTCTTCTGTCAGCTGGCTCTTGTGGATTTCCTGATCCTGTACAGCAAGCATCTTGTCTTATACAATTCTCTGGCGCCAGCGAGAACAGCGGCGACCTTCATTCATCACATGGAGGGAGCTCTGCTCTAGTGTCATGCGCTGATGAACAGCATATAGCACCTCAGTCTCAGCTGGTTCGTTTTACCATGGATACCGGCAGCAACGGCTATGACTCCACTTTCTTCGGTCTAAACCAGATAAATTAAGGCATGAAATGCACACGCCTCTTGATCTCTTGGATATTTAGCTACAGTGATGGCCTGAGCTTATGCAAGAAGTGCCTCTATCAACTACCGAAGGGCAAAATCCCTCTGTTAATGTAATTTATATATTTTACTGGCCACCCCTAAACTAAGTTGAATTGAGCATAGGCCAGCTTTTGTGTTGAGTATGCAGTCCCCCGACCTGTGATTGACCCATTTTTTCTCTTCTTTTTCTCCTTTGATGCACCCACTTTGGTGCTCGTGTGATATTGTTACTAATACACTTGTAAAACCAACTGTCAGCTGTTGTATCTCTTTGAATTGCCCTTGATGAATCTGGACATGTTTTTGGCTATTTGTGTATCGTTGCTGCCGCGGCATTTGTTTTTATTTTTTTTAAGCGAAGCCACTTGCTTCTCTTCTGAGAAGGCTAAAACGTTAATGCTTGAACTTCCGCTTCTGGTGGCATTGCTCATGTACCTTCCAACTGCCATGTCTTTCCGACAAATCTCCATTTCAATTATGTTTGATGCTAGAACGAACGATCATATACATAGGCCTCCTTCGGTTCGCTGGCTGTTGGCTGCTACAGTACCTCGCTGAGTGAGTATTCAGCCAGCCGCTGCTGGCAGCAGCCAGACGAACGCGCTGATAATTCTGTTGAAAACAAATATAAGTATCATCACAAAAAAAACCCAAATATAAGTACTTTTATTGATTCAAACCATTTTAACTTAGACTAGCAACAACAAACATATCATAATCCACAACGTTAAAATGATGTTATAAAATAAACTATCATGATATGTACCGCTTGATATTTTAGATAATCTATTTATTTTCTAAAATATATTGTTAGTCAAAATATCACAATGTGGAATTCCTAGTTAAAATAAATAAGTAAAGGACCCTTACACTTAGATAAAAAAGAAAAGAATCAATCTTTATATTTGTGAACAAGGAGTGTCATGTAGCAATTTAGTAAGTTGCAAATTGAGTAGATCGGTAGTTTAGGTACCTTGTGGTGGAGCTTGACTGCCCTGGTCGAGCCTACTCCGCACGGAGTTGGATTTACTACATGTCTATAAATAGCAAGGCTGACTTCGTTAATCTCAAAATTTGTCGGTCCAATACTCCAATATATTTATAGGAGTAGGTTGTGTGGGCGTGTCTATATTATATTTTACAATTATAATAATTTAATTGTCCTCAAAGCAAACAAATCAAACAGGCACTTGCTCTCAGGAAAATGAAAATATGACAGCTGCTTGTAAATGGATGCAGAACCTGGTCACCATCACAATTGTCTCCACACAAATCTGCCTGACCCACACAGACATGCCGCCACACAGCTTGGCACGTTCTGGTTCCCAAATACGAACCACCAGCCCAACTGCTCGGATAGTCAAATGTCAACAGTTCTATATGGCCTGCATACATTGCACACAAGTATGGACCAAGTCCATGTATTTGACCAGGCAGCAGATAGTGACAGATGCATAAGATAGATAACCAAACAAAAGTCATATCAATTTATAGTGCAGAAATAGCAATATAGCCTTGAAGCAACAAGCATCGCAGAAAGAACGCAGGTCAACACTGAAGAAAGGCGCGGAACTACACCAGGGCAATATTCGAGTACAAGAACAAGCAGATGTTATTAACAGAGGAAAGCTCCATTAGATCTTGTTAACATACAAGCAACATCATCTATACTTTCAGAAGAGAGTACTTCAGCTATGCAACTTACACAAGATAGAATGCAACAACACAGAGCTCAAATCAAGGGACTTCAGCAGACCCCTAGCACCGATATGCTGAATACATTGAGACTGGCTCTTTCTCCTTTCTTCCCTCCTTTCTCCTCTTTCCCTCTTATGGTCATCTACCCTGCCTCCACTTCAATCGGTGGTCATGGGTTCAGATATACAGCAGCGGAAGCGTGCTTTACGGACATTGCTCACAATATCCATTTCAGCTCTCTCAAGCATGCAGACAATCTCAGTAAACGGTGGGCGAACTTCAGGGTTCGCATCCCAACAACGAGTCATGATATGGCTTAGAGCAGGCAGGCAATCATGAGGGATTACTGGACGAGCACCCTTATTTACAACAGCAAAAGCTGCTTGAACTGCCGTCATATTTGTGAAGGGAAGCATGCCAGTTATAAGCTCCCATAAGACAATCCCAAAGCTATAGACATCAACTTTATGGTCATAGGGCCTGTGCTGGATCATTTCTCTGCAAAGAAAGAAAAAAGAGGCTTAACACAGGCTCATGTACCAAATGAATACTATAGCTAAGAACTGCTAATGCAAACTGCACAAGAAATTGAACTTATCTACTTCACGCAAATTCCACCAATTGGTGCAATACAAAACACAAAGGCAACTGGATAGAAGATTGTCATTAGAACGACCCACTTTTCCATGTAAGCAAAGACGATTCAAGTATCCATGCAAAAAGGGATCAAACACCTGTTATTGTGGTCACTGCCATTATCGCCCACTCAGCTTAAACTCCTATTGCGGAGAATGTGGGTGCAACCTCAAGCAATATTTGAGTTCAAATTAAGATGATTAGTACTCTGTACACACATATGACTGAAACTGTGGCACACCAGACCTCTCGCTGATAACTATAAGAACATCAGCAGTGTGCATGGAAACCGAACCTGGGGGAGAGAGAATGCTGGCGACGGTTCGATTTCAACACTGCAGCAATCGCACCGGGGGAAAAGATTCTTCCGCTCAACGCTCAAACTCAGTTTGGACGGAAGGAATAAAAAAAAAAATCGATTGATACTAGTCCACCCTGAGATGTGGCATGCACTAGTTAAAAGGCAAGGACGGGCAGAACCAAAGTTGTTTATTTTTCCTTTTTCTATTCAAGTTGTGGGACCATCAAACCAAATGCAGGGTTACAGCAGCCAAACCATACATAGCATGCGAACAGTAGAGTCCAGCTCAACAACGAAAATCGAACCAGCAGTGCTAATGATCTAAAGCTATCTATCCAGTATCAACTACGCCACAAGGATGTAATTCAACCCGCTAACATGATTCAATTATTTGGCGCGTAACAAAAGACCGCTGATCAAATGAAAATATAGACACTGTTGTGCAATTGATGACTCAATTATATAATCCTAGTAATCAAGAATACGACTATGCAGTGTGTACAGTTGACTTCTTAAATGTCCATGTATCTCGTGAAAAAAAAAAACAAATCCGTGCATCCTAGTAGTGATAATTGCAAATATTCAAAACAACAGATTTTCAACCTATAGCACACTGCCAACTTATGTGCCATACAAGAGTGTGGAGAAAATGAAATACCAAAAGTCATAAATACTGGATACAAGATATCATCAAATTAAACAGGAAAACCTTCAGAAAGGGGTAAAATAATTACTTACGGTGCCATCCAGCGATAGGTTCCTGTCTCTGGTGTCATCCCTTCTGTTTTTACCTCAATACGAGCAACTCCAAAGTCAGCAATCTTAATGGATCTATCAGCTGCAATTAGAAGATTATCTGACTTCAAATCTCTGTGGATAAATCCTAAGGCATGCACATACGCCATTCCGCGGGCTACATCCAATGCCTGTTTGACAGCTAACTTTAAAGGCACAGATTTGTGCTGCCTTCTTGCCAGGAACTGCCGGACTGAGCCACCTTTTGCATACTCCGTGATAATGCACCACACAATTGATTTCCTGCATGCCCCTATAAACCTTACAATATTTGGGTGCCTCAGTCTAGACAGCATCATAACTTCTTGCACAAACTGCTGTTCCATCAGATGTGCTCTTTCTGGATCATTCTCAGGCTTCTCCAGCAGCTTAATGGCAACATCTTCTCCATTATATGTTCCTCTGTAGAGCTTACCAAAGGCTCCTTGAGCAAAAGGCTCCCCCATGTCCAACCTCCCCAAATCAATTGTCCACTGCTCGTAATTACTCAGTATCTCAGTTGGATGATTCGGGTCCATCAAAACTCGAGCCAGTGCATCCTCATTTAGTGTGTGTGCAGCCACACGGTTGGGGCGGAAGACACTATTGCCAACTGAATAGCTTGCGGTTGGGGTATCACGAAGGCCCGGGTGCTTAAGTATGACTGTGCGGGACTCGTTCGAGCCCACGCTGCTGTTATCTACTGACATAGCAACGGAACCACCAGCGCAGTTGGCAAGGTTGAAGCCATCAGCGCTGTCCACAGACATGTGAGAACCCTCCCCAATCTTGTGGTAATAGGGCATGTTGTAGAAGCCATTGATCTCATTGTCTTGCATCCCCCCGCCGCCCATCATGCCGTGAAACCTTGGACCCTCGGCCATGTTGAAAGATCCAGTGATACTAAGTTACTAACTGACCAGATGAAGGTTGCCCATCCTCACACGAGAAATGTCCTCTTCTGCTCCCACACCAACTCTACAAAAAGATGGAATTTATGAAATGAGCTGGCAACCAACCAACATACAATTCCAGCTCAAAAACCCAGAAATTACTTCTTCCTATAGGCAAGAACCCATAAATTCTTCCATAAAAACAGATGCATGGTCTCTACTAAAAATAACAACTTTCCTCATTTGTGGTACTCAAACATATCTCTACACCCAGGATCAGGTCGGACCCAGTATTGAACAGGCGCGTGACCCGACAATTTTTGCGAAAAAACAAAGTTACTAGGTACTATACATGTAAATACTTGTAATTGGGTCAGATCCGAATACAAGTAGCTTACACTAGGGTTTGGGGTGCTCCGTTTAGCACATCGGGAAAGGAAGAGAAGGGGCGAGCGTACCTGGTGGGCGCTCGTCGCCGGCGACGGGCCTCGCGAAGACGTGGCGATGAGCGTCACCGCTCGCCGAGTCGTCGCCGCAGGAAAGGAAGTCCGGGAGAGGGAGCAAGAGGGGGGCAGAGACCAGAGAGGTGAACGGGAGAAAAAGAGAGAGGCAACGCGCCGAGAGCAGGCAGCCACGCTCAGTCTTCAGGGAAGGTATTATTGCTGATTTTCTTCACTTATGTTTAAGTCATCCTCCCTGTGTCATGGAAAATAATAAGGCGAACAGTATTTCCTCGATTGGAATAGGACTTCAGTCAACGTGCTCATATGTGCTTTCTCAGCGAAGCTCTCGCTGGTGAAATAGCTAGGTCAAGACAGATGAACTTTCATCCGGATTTATGCACGACATCTGCTTGATAGTTATTATAAAGCCACAAAACGTATATCTTATCGAACGGTTATCTCATCCGGTTTTATATCTCTCGCGAGGAAACATGTGCATTGCTCTATTATTGATCAGGCTTTTGTTCCCGATGATATTAGCCACTTTGGAAGCCACTTTGGAGCTCTCCGAAAGCCGGTCTACTATTTGCTTACCTCATGTGGCTCCAACGCTGTTCGTTGTCGTCTTTCACGAAATCTTTTTGGCATCTCTCTAAGCTTGGAGAGCTTCGGTCCCCAAATATCCCGACAAAGGAAATCCTTGCAATTTAAATCATCTCTAGCAAAAAAAAAAAACTTTTGTCGTGTTTCTTGATTTTATTGATATTAAAAAATTATATTAAAAAAATATGTTTTATGTCTGATTTGAATGCATTACGTAAAAAAATTGTGTTGGTTGAAAATATAAATGACTAATTTGTTTAGACTTAGGTCAAAAGGCATTTCAAAGTACTCCCTCCATCCCAAAATAGTTGTCGCTTTTGACTTTTGGACATCATATTTGACCGTTCGTCTTATTTAAAAATTTTATGCAAATATTACTAATTTTTGTATAGCTTGTTTTATCATTAGAGCTACTTTAATCATGCCATATTTGTTTTAACATTTGCACGAAAATTTTAAATAAGACATATGGTCAAACACAATGCTAAAAAGTCAAAAGCGATAACTATTATGGGACAGAGGTAGTAGTAATAAGAAGAAAAGACACGTCTTTCAATACTTATTTGAAAGAAAATAATAAATAGCAAAATTCTTGGTAACTTCACTACAACAATTCAGTCACAAATGGTACATATCTTTTTCTCCCATGACACATTATACGTCAATCTTTTTGTTATCAAGAAGCAAAGATGTGCCTTGTACGTTTGAGACCTTTTTTCTCAAAGAATCCTCACTACTGTGTGTACTTTTGACCGGTATAAAACCTGATAAAATTTCCGTAGCGGCGGCGGTACGGAGCTTGCAGTGTTGGTGATCGGTCCGGGCAGTCGGCACAGTCAAGAAAAGGGTTCAGTTGGCAGCATGTTCACAAGATCCCAAGGCAGTCAGTCCCTCTCAGAGATGGATGGCGGTACTGCTATGCTGCGGCACGTTGTTTCGTTTGCTCCGCTCGTCCGATCGCTGGGTGTGGACGCAGCTACACGCCACCGTGACTCGGATGGAGGCCGGCGCCGTTGACAGCTGACTCGGATGCTACTACTGCTGCGGTGGATCAGATCGATTGATCGAATGGGTGCTGCCAGATCGATTGTTTGGCCCGTCTCCACCGCCGGCTAGAAGAGCCGGCTGGCGTGCCGTGCAGTTTGCTGCTTTGGAATTTGGAGGCTCGGCTGACGCGGAGCGGGAGCTCGTGCCGTCGGGGCGCGCCAAAACGAGAAAGAACATGGTGGAGCCCGGCGCGTGGGTGGGGAACGCGCGGGCCTTTGCGTCGGTGGAACGCGCGCGTCGCCTTGACTGGGCTCCACTCGTCAATCACCGAGCCACGCCACGGCGGCGAGGGACCGCAGCATGATGCCCGTCTGCCCCCGCCGCACACGCGCACAGCAGCCGTGTGCCCCACCCACCTGGACTCTCGCACTCGCGCTCCACGACGAACCCGAACAGTGAGCACACTCGAGACTCGAGCACCTCGTCGAGCTCACTCTCTCCTCACCTCTAGGATGGCAATTTCATCTATGGGTATGGGCACCGAGGTTACACTCGATGGGTGTGGACGTGAGTGTAATTTTTTGCCTATGGATGTCACCCGTACCCGACCCGACTCGGACTTGGGTGAAGTATGGGTGTCGTTTTTCACCCATGGGTGACCCGATTATAGCTTATCCCCACCTTTCCACTTCCAAACGCGACACCATCACCTCTATCCCCATTCTCATGAGTTTAAGATAATGATAAACTTTCATTCCATTGTTATGGAATATGTATTGTGATTAAGAATGTGACTTTGTGTATCTATTTGCCGAACTTTCATGCCGTGAGATGATAAATATGAGTATATTGTTGATTTTTTTTATTTTGTACATGTGTTTTATATATTTTGTGCTACACCCAATGGGCACCCGACACCCACCTGAAACCCGATGGGCGTGGGCGTGGGTGTCAATTTTCACCCATAGGTGTGAGTATAGGTGTCATTTTTCACCCAATATCATTTTCCTGGTGGGTGAGTTTTTACTCCACCCGACCCGAACCCGAGCCATTGCCATCCCTACTCACCTCATTGTCGCCTCATCACCGGGTCGCCGCCAACCAGCCCCAACCCCGCCGCCCCGCTCCATGGATCCCGCCGCCGCCGACCCGCCGTGCATCATCCAGGCGCTCCCGGCAAACGCCCCGCCCTCCACCACCCACCCGCCTCCGGTCCTGGTGCAGGCCCTCCCGGCCCCCCTCCACCACTGCCCGGCCAAAGCCCACCCGCCCGCCGCCACCGCCGCCGCCGCCTCCGCCTCCCGGCCACCCAGGAGCCGGCCCCAACCGCCGCCCACCTCGCCCCCGCCTCCGCCCGGGCCCATTCCCCCGAGCCCGCGCCGCACCCGGTCGGGCGGCGCGCCCGAGTGGACGCGCGCCGAGACGCTCGCGCTCGTGGCGGAGGTGGCCGCCGTGGACGACGGCTGGTCGCGCTCCGTCTCCGCGTTCCAGAAGTGGGCCATGGTGGCCGAGAACCTCGCCGCCTCCGAGGCCTTCGCCTCGGGCCCCGCCGCGCGCCGGCGGGGGACCAGCAAGCGGGCGGCCGCCGAGTGCCGGCGGCGGTGGGAGGCGCTGGCGGCGGAGTACGGTGCGGTGCGGCGCTGCGAGGTGCGCACGGGGGCCAGCTACTGGGAGATGGGCGCCGCCGCGAGGAGGAAGGCCGGGCTCCCCGCGGAGTTCGACGCCGAGGTGTACGGGGCCATGGACGCGCTCATACGGGTCGAGGAGGCGCTGCTTGCCGGTGCGGCTGGGGGTGGCGGCGCCGCCACAGCGGAGGAGGTGGAGGGATTGGTTGGCGGAGGTGGCGGCGTCGAGGTGGGAGAAGAGGAGGACGGCGGTGAGGATGGGGTTGGAGAAGACGAGGTCCAGGAGGATGGATCAGCGGACGAGGAGGAAGAGGAGGATGGTAGGGATGATGAGGAGGAAATGCAGCAGCCGGATGCTGCCAATGCCGATGCTTCGACTGAATTAGGAGGTAACTGCGAATCATTGCTCTTTTCGGCTTGCATGTTCCGATTTGATAGTTGTGTACTTTGTGTGATTTTTCTATCATGGCAATGTAGTGATGTTAACTAGTTCTGGAACTAATGTCATAGATTGACGCAAGTATCTCATGATGCAAATGGTGTATGAATGCTGGAAATGGGAGGTTATGAAACATGTCACAGATATAAGGGGAAACTTTGGCGGTGTTGTTGATTGGCCGAATATGGTTTCTTTCTCAGTTAGGTGAGTTATCATTCAAAATGGGTGGGAGAAAACATGTCAGTATCAATATTAGGAAACAAACAGAAGCGGAAAGAACTAAAGACAACATATTTATGTTGCATGGTTTACTGAGGAAGTGAGCTGGTTTGCACCCTTTGTTTCTCATGATTTGTGATGGTGCCTGGTTGCAAGCTTTGTATCTTGTCATTTTCATTCCACTGCTCTTCGTAGGGCTTGGCAACAATCCAGCACACAAATAGCATTTTGATCAATTAATCTTTTTTCCAAACATCCCTGTGTGTGAAATGGTTATAGAAACCAGGTAAATACAAACAATGAAAAGCGGCCATGAAAGATAGAATATTCACAAGATATATATTTGATGTAGGCAGAACATATTCTATATCTGTGCAAAATTCAAGTTCTAACACAACTATATCGGCAAGTTGTAATCTTTACCAGCTATTTTTTTACAGATTTTCAACATTTAGCTGCTTTTCCCTATATGTTCTCCCTTGCATGTATTATGATATCAGGAGGATACACATCCTTCAATACTTCATGTCCTATAGAAGGAAAAAAAAACGTTGTTATTTATCATCTTGCTGCTGTACAATTATGAAAATGTTTCTGTAGTCAGATCTTGATTTTCATGAAGAGTGATGTTGTTTCAATGCTACAGTGAGATGATTCCTTACTGAAAACGGTGTGTTGTAATTAAAAAAAATGGTTTATAGTGTATAGATTTCTGAACTTCTTTTGCCTACCTTAAAAGTTAATATTGCTGGAACTATTCAATGTGTTCATATTGCACTAAAACTGCAAAATTTAAGGATCTGCAAAACCTTTTGTTCCTGCATTTGAGATAATTTTTAGCATAAAAAACATTTCACATTATCATCCACTGAAGAATAATACCATTTTGTCACGTTCACACGAGAAAATGTGTGTAAATTTGTAGCACCAACTTTGATGGAAACAAGTATCAACCATACTGCCTTGTTTGCATTGTGTACTATGTTGTTAGACAGATCATACCCCCAAACAAATGTTTTAGACAAACAGTTTTGCTGAATGTGCAATTGATCCTGTTATCAGAAGGATGATAGTATAGATATTAGGATTGAAATGATCCAGTTGCCCAAACTAGCAGGCCTACATGTGCAGTTCTTATCCACAAGTTATAATGTCTGCTAGTATCTGTATGTTTTGTAAGTATCTTTTCATATTTTTCTGCTACCTTACTTTCTCCATGCTCTGTTTGTCTAGAAGCATCTGAGGCGGAAACAAATAATAAGCCGGAGAACAGCCAGAACGTTGCATGGGAGCTGGCCAACAAGTTACAAGAGAACGCACAACATATCCATAGCATACTGGATGAAGAGGCTGGCGAATATGCTGAACAGAGCCACGCTTTTGCCTATTCAATGTCAGCTGATGCCATGGAGACAACCCGCCAGAAAGCCGATGAACTCATCAAATCACTAGGCGGTCTTGTCGGCTTCTTGAACCAGTTCACCGATCTGATCAAGGAAACTGGGTTCGAGAATATCGGTATGACCTGATTGATGCCTGAACCAGGATTCCTCTGAAGGATTAGATAGGTCTGCTTAACACCTCACTACTGTAGTTTCTCTGTGTCCTTCCATCCATGTAAATATGAGGAGCGCACTGTAAGATGAGATCTGATCAAGTGATGTAGGTTTGTAGTGGACATTGCTTTGTGCATTGCCATTGCTATTGCTCAGTGTCTGGTCGCCTTTGGTTTGTTCTATGCGTCTGTTTGTCCAGGGCTTGGTTGCTTTCTTTCTGACTCCACTACCCACTCAGTTCCAGAAGGTGAAGACATCAAAATGTCTTACATTTGGAAGTACCTATCCCTGTGAAGTGTGATATCATCATCTAGTATTTGCCATCCTTGAGTTTGTGAGACCGTTGTCAGTGTTGCAACAGGGTCGCAAATTCTGAATTATCGAACTTTCAGAATCTACGATCTAGGTGCAAAATTTGAAGTGCCAACGGTCGGGATCTTTTGGTGTAAGAATATTTCCAGGTGTATACACAGAGGTTTTCGCTGTCATAGCACAAAATTAGAGACCATCAGCTGACCCTAAAACCTCCTCTGCCATCCAACCACGAATGACACAGAAACAGCAGCAACAGACGTCGCAGTTGTGCGAGGCGCGCTGCTGTTTCTTCTCCCGCCTATTCTTAGGGCGTTGCGATCCCTGACTGCATTTCCTCCCCGCCACCCCCTCCCTCCCTTCCATTTCTTCACCCACGCACATGCCGGACGCCTAGCCTCGCCTCCTCCTCCCACGACGACGCGTGCGTACTACGTGCTTGGTGCCTGCGTGCTGTGCGCGGTCACAGCAGCGATCTCCGACAAGGCGGCATCGGCATCCACCGAACGCCCCGCGTGAACGCACGACGTACCGCCTCGTCGGACGACGACTCGGCCGCCCCGCCCGCGCGCGTCGCCCATGGCGCGGCCGCCGCGGCCGCCCGGCCACCTCCGCCTCGCCATTGCCGCCGCCGCCTTCGCATTCCTCCTCTTCTCGCCGGCGGCGGCGCAGGCCGACGCCCGCACGGAGGCGGTCGTCCTGATCGCGTTCCGGGACACGCTTCGCGGCGCGGACGGCGCGCCACCAGCTCCTCTCCGAACCTGGGGCACGCCCGGCCCGTGCCGCGGAAACGCGTCGGCGTGGCACGGCGTGTCGTGCCACGGCAACGGGACGGTGCAGGGCCTGCAGCTGGAGCGGCTGGGCCTGGCGGGGGAGGCCCCCGACATCAGCGTCCTGGCCGTGCTCCCGGGCCTCCGCGCGCTCAGCCTCGCCGACAACGCGCTCACCGGCGCGTTCCCCAACGTGTCCGCGCTCGCCGTGCTCAAGATGCTCTACCTGTCGCGGAACCGGATGTCGGGGGTGATTCCCGAGGGCACGTTCGGGCCCATGCGCGGGCTACGGAAGCTTTACCTCTCCGGGAACGAGTTCTCTGGGCCGGTTCCCGGGTCCATCACCTCGCCCCGGCTGCTGGAGCTCTCGTTGGCGAATAACCGGTTCGAAGGCCCGTTGCCGGATTTCTCCCAGCCCGAGCTACGGTTCGTCGACGTCGCTAACAATAATCTGTCCGGCCCGATCCCCGCCGGGCTCAGCCGGTTCAACGCCAGCATGTTCGAAGGTACTTATTCTTTAGTAATTTTCATCATCGAAATGCAGTAATGCACTTGACAGAAACCGATGTGATGTTGCATGTTCTTGATGATTGATCGTGAAATATGTGCGTCCATCTTGTGCAGGTAACAAATTACTGTGCGGCAAGCCGCTGGACGTGGAGTGCGACGCCTCGGGATCGCCGCGCTCGGGCATGTCGACGCTGATGATCATCGCCATCGTGATCATCATCCT
Source organism: Eragrostis curvula (assembly GCA_007726485.1). NCBI lineage: Eukaryota > Viridiplantae > Streptophyta > Magnoliopsida > Poales > Poaceae > Eragrostis > Eragrostis curvula. The sequence continues at coordinate 50,786,875 of CM017439.1, forward strand.
CGGCGTGCTCCTCTGCGCCGTGGGCGTCGCCGTCGGCGTCGTCGGCAGCCGGCGCGGGGCGCGGCGCCGCGCGCCGGCGGATCAGGCGCTGGGCGGCGGCGGCGACCAGACGCCGTCCAACCCGAAGCTGCACACCGCGCCGGCCGTCAACATCGACAACGCCGCCGCCGCCGGAGCCAGCGGCGGCGCGTCGGCCGCCGGGGCCGGGACCAGCGCGGCGGCCGGCGCAGGCGGTGGCGGGAAGCGCGCGCGGCGCGACGAGCACGGGCGGCTGGTGTTCATCCAGGAGGGCCGCGTGCGGTTCGAGATCGAGGACCTGCTCCGCGCGTCGGCCGAGGTGCTGGGCAGCGGCAACTTCGGGTCGTCGTACAAGGCCACGCTCTGCGAGGGCCCCGCCGTGGTGGTCAAGCGGTTCAAGGACATGAACGGCGTCGGGCGGGAGGACTTCTCCGAGCACATGCGCCGACTCGGACGCCTCGCGCATCCCAACCTCCTGCCGCTCGTCGCCTACCTCTACAAGAAGGAGGAGAAGCTCCTCGTCACCGACTACATGGTTAACGGCAGCCTCGCCCAGCTCCTCCATGGTATGAATATATTAGGGAAATCAAAATCACAATCTGTTCTTGCACATAACAACTTCATTATAAATAATAGATTAATTCATCAAAAAAACCAGGTAGCCGCGGGTCGATCTTGGACTGGGGCAAGCGCCTGCGGATCATCAAGGGCGCGGCGCGCGGGCTGGCACACCTGTACGACGAGCTGCCGATGCTGACGGTGCCGCACGGTCACCTCAAGTCGTCCAACGTGCTGCTCGACGCCGCCTTCGACGCCGTGCTGTCGGACTACGCGCTGGTCCCCGTGGTCACGCCGTCGATCGCGGCGCAGGTGATGGCGGCGTACAAGGCGCCCGAGTGCTCGCACGGCGGCGGGAGCGGGAACAACAACAAGCCGTCCAAGAAGAGCGACGTGTGGAGCCTGGGCATCCTCATCCTCGAGGTGCTCACGGGCAAGTTCCCCGCAAACTACCTCGGCGGCAAGGGAAGGCTGGCCGGCGCCGACCTCGCCGCCTGGGTGGAGGCCGCGCTCGCCGAGGAGCGCACGGCCGAGGTGTTCGACAAGGACATCACGGGGGCCAGGGGCGCCGAGGCCGACATGGTCAGGTTGCTCCAGGTCGGCCTCGGATGCTGCGACGCCGACGTCGAACGGAGGTTGGAGCTCAAGGCGGTCATCGCGCGCATCGACGAAATCCCGGTCCCGGCCGAGACAGTCGTCGACGTCGCCGAGTCGACGACGTCGTTGCCGAGCGACTCCTGATCATCATATACACCGGCGTAATTAACGAAACAAGTCCCACTGATCGATCAGCGTTTGCACGCGTCATGCCCGTATGAGATGTTCAAACAGAGACGAGGATGCGATTTTTACGAGGCGGCCGGGCACATGCGTGTGTGCAGGGGTGGATTATTGGTTCATGAACTAGCTTGATTTGGGTGCGCCGATCGACTGACCGATCTGATTTTGAGATGGGGTAGATCATCAAAGGCAATACGGTTTCTGATATGGTTCATGGAGAAATTCGATCATGTAAATTGGTTTAGCTAACTGTCAAGGAAGGTGCTAGAGCACAAGTACTTTAAATTCGTTTTTCTCATTTCTTTCTGCCTTTTATTCGCACAAATCCTAACTTTCTATACTAGATTTTATTAGCATGTAGATATGTGTGTATAATCTATGAGGATTTTATTTTCTTCTGGAGCCGCATGCATTTCCATTCGAGCATATACAGTACTTTTTTTTTTTCCCGGCGAACTGAGCATATACAGTATGGTTTGAACCCGAATGGATTTCCTGTGTAAATCAATGACAAATCCTTACTATTTTTTTTAGATCAACAAATCCTTACTAATAGGTGCAATCTTTTTGTAAAAAAAAAAACTGTGAGATTGTCGATGTTCACAAATTAGAGATGATATTCACGTCAACACATGCACCATCGGTTTGCTTGAGAGGGTACAGTGTTGGTGGTGCTCGTAAAGAATGGAAAAAGTTGAGAGAACCCGAACCTGATCGAGTCTCAGATTTAATATGACAATTGACTGCCCTGCTGCAACTTTGATCGACCGGAGAGCGAGTGTTCCACTGAACCTACTCAGTGCATGCACTCCCTGTCATGCAAAAAGGCCACGGCGTAAACCATCGCAGCAAAGTTGGATTGAGCTAGCACATTGATCGGTGGCATTCCGTTACACTAGCGACTGCTTCAAATAAAGTGCACAACTGTGCTTCTCGCAACGCTTTTCATTGATGATATGTAACTTTCAATTGACATTTAAAGGGCAGGCAAGCTCCGATTGTCATGCTAGCTAGCTCGCGCTGAAGAAAGGCACCAAACGTCAGACTCTTGAGATGATGAATTTCTATTTCTCTTGCATATAATTTATTTAACTTCCGAAAGGTGCGAAGATATTATTCGTATTTATTGACACGGTGGCGTGATATTTGTGAGTTATCTACTTTAATTCAACAATCAGCTTGTTAGTATTATTGTAAAACGTCAATTATTGTCGGTTCCATACTGTATAGTTGAGCCTTTATTCAACAAACAACTAACACACGAGTACATGCTAATTCTTGAATGTGGATTTTGAAATTATAATACTATACCAGCTAAACGTTACATCTGAGATAAAATAATCAGCTGCATTAGTCTCTTTTTACTTTCAAAGGTGGAACCAATATAGTGTTATAATTGGGCTTAGTCTCAATGGACACTTCCATCTCACAGTTTTCAAGATGACACATTAGCTTTGTGATCTTGTTATGTGAAATGAAAATTCATTTCTCAGTGCTTAGTTTCATGTCACAATTTTATAAGTTTACTTAACATTAAATTATTGCTAGATGGCATTCAGACGTTGGTTTGAAATGAAAGAAAGACTCTCAATTAATTTTTATTTGGCTTTCATCGTGTTCGAAAGGATGCCAACATCCTTCCATAGGGATGAAAGGATCTCCCTTCTTTTATATTCAATTTCTTGCCATGTCACCATTTTTTTCTAATGTGGCATCTATTTAAATTTAATTACAAATGAAAGAGGCATTGAGATTGACTTTAAGGAGCTCCTATTCTTAATGATTCTAGTTTAGCAACAATCATTGCTGTCCATAGGCTTCAAGCTAATTAAGCACACATGAATGTCGACCTCATGCACCTTGTCTGGTCGACAGAAAAAGGGAAAATGAAGGTCCTTATGGTTGGTTCACGGTGACCTACGTCACAGGAAACCTTTCTTAACCATACACCTTGAAGGATATTGGACCTGCACGATATGGGCCGTATATTAATTTGTTAGGTGTGCCGGCCACGAGAAGGTTATGACAGACAAAGACGAATGATTTTAAAAGTTCAAAAGGGCACTGTTAAATAATTAGTAATTTGCTATATATTACAAAAATGACGTTAATGTTTGACAATTTACACTGTAGATGTAACACAAGAGAATATTGCCGAGCAAGAGAGCGTTTGGCACAGTCGTGGGTTATGATTAGGTTGTTCCGCAATTGAAAACACAAAATCAGGATAAATAGTGGGAATAAAGCCGGTGATAAATCATCAAGTCCACTTAAACGAACAGAAATCATTGCCACTCCTATCAGTAGAGAATCCTCAATTTTCCTGTATACTAGCAGTAGCATATGCATGAATGACGTTACATAATGGACTCTTTTATAAAATTTAGGGTACACATTGCTTTTTTGGTTTTTAGTGCTTACCGGCATATCATGATGATGGGGACTTAAGCATTGGGTTCCGGCTGAGAGAACAGCTATACTTTTTCCCTGAGTGGTGATAACTTGTGCAAGTGACATGAATTAAAATTGTATCTATTCTTTTCATGACGATCGTGACACAGAAATAGAGACCCGTCCACATTGGATCGATCACATGAAGATATGTTTTCTTATTTTGCCAAGTGCATTTACAAAGTTTTTCAGTAGTAGATATGGTTGCAGTGTATCAATAAGAAGTGGTAATTTTTTCAACAAAATGATATTCATAAGATAGAAGCATATTAAGCCACCCGGAAAAAGGTCATGCTAGGTCGTACTGTATTCTAATTTACTGCATTTAAATAGCATGACGACAAAGTTGGAAGTACTGTACTGATAGTTCCAAAAACAAGCAATCAAACGACACTTGAGAGAAACTGCCTAAAAGCAAGTTTGGATGCATAGTTGGACATGGATGACCTACTAGTAGCAAAGGCTGAACAAACAAGCTGCAGAGGACACTTTTCTTGTTCATCACATTAGTCATCCATATACTGATTGAAACACAACCACGAATCATATAAGATCTATACTAAAGGATAGAAAAATCATGAAGGACTCAACTTGCTCACAAGCTTTGGTCGATGTACAAAATTATATGACCTGGCTAACAAAGAGACAACGATCAACCGATCATTTATTAGCAATATAATATCTGCAAATATTCTCCAAAGCACTAAACAAGGACAAGTCCTGATTACGAATAGATAAAATATTACAGAATATTCTGCAATTATGAAGAAATGAGCTAGCTCCCACATGTGAAACTCCACTATTGCTAATCTTCAATAAACCCATTTCCTTCCCTCGCAAAATAAAATAAAATAAACCTATTTCCTAACTCCCCCATTACCCCCTTTATAAAATCCTCCCACCATCACCACCACAACCCCCCTCTTCGCCGTTAGTGTTCATACAAGCGAGAGGGAGAGAACCAGAGGAGAGCAGAGGGGTCTCTCTCTCTCTCTCTCTCTCTCTCTCTCTCTCTCTCTCTCTCAACTGAATTAGGATTTAGGCAAGAGGATGATGAGGTCAAGTGAGCCGGCAGACGAGCAGAAGGCCTTGCCGGCTCGACGCGGCTCCGTCGCCAAGCTGACGACCGCCTCCTCATCCTTGGCCAACCTCCTCTCCGTCTTTATTGGGGCCAGCTCCCCCGAGCCGAGGCCCAGGAAGAGCTTTGATGCCGGCGGCGTCGGGCTCGGCATCGTTGCTGCAATGAGCAGCGCGTGCCTGACCGCGGCCGAGCCGATCGCCATCGGCCCCGCGGCCAGGCGCCGTGCGCGAGAGGAGGCAGAGCTCTCCGAGAGCTACACTTGCGTCATCACGCACATGGACAGAAAGGACGGCAGCGGCCGCAGCGTCCGGAAGCGCGTGTACTTCGGTTTCGATGACGCCGGAGGCAGCTGGCTTGTGGAAGCCGACGAGCCGCCGGCGCCCACGGCTGACTTCTTGAGCCGGTGCTGCCTCTGTGATAAAAGGCTTGATGGGCTCGATATCTACATGTACAGGTCAGTAAACATTTCATTAATTCCTTGTTTTGCAAGAACAAAGACATAATCGTTCACTCAAGTACAGTTAGAACTCAATTCTAATTTATTGCTTGTGGACTACTGCCATCGACTGTGAAGTACTAGACTAGTGGATTATCTTACATTCAGGTCTCAAGTTGAAACTAAAATATCAAATATAACTAAAAGAGCCTGCTTTTATCACTCTTATTTTCGAACTGTAAATTCGTTCAGTAAATTTGTCCTCGTTTTATCTTCCTAGTGTGCTATATAGATGTTGCGTTCTATAGAGAGCTAAGCTGTTATGCCTACCAAATATAACAGTTAACTAAATCTAATATGCCAGGTCCACAGCACATGTATATCTTACTATCTTAGTCCTCCCAATTGAGTGTGCATGAAAAGATAATGTTTCCCTTTAAGCTCAATTCAATAGGGATCCAAATTGTGTTGTGTACATCTTATTTCGTATATTCTCAAGATTTATATTCAAAATAAACAGTTGATAAAATTAATTTCTCAAATCCTAAATACCTGTTTGTTCTTGACCTCAAATTGTAGAGGGGAGAAAGCCTTCTGCAGCTCCGAGTGCCGATGCCAGCAGATGCTAATGGATGACCACGCAGAGAACTGTGGATCTGAAGTTCTCAGGACCGGCAATCACTCAGCATCTCCGTGCTCCGCCCCAATGGCCTTTTCGCCAAGCGTTGCAGCAGCCTAGTCGATCCGTCAACTGATGCTGCTGTAGCAGCTGGGCTGCTCCTCAAGTCTGATTTAGCAAAGAATATAGAGATCAAACAGACCATTTAAGCGAATGGAATGTAGAGTAATTTCTAAAGTGCTTCTATATTATGACATAAATAAGAGAGAAAGCTTAAAGTTTTGAGACTATGCTCACTGCAAAATGCTAAACATTATAACATGTGAAAATTGTCACCAGTTACACTCAGGTTCAAGATATTTAAGTATATATATCCTGTTCTCTTCTAAAGTTATAGAAAGAGTTGCTTGTTGCAGTTAAAGATTTCCTGGGTTCCCAAGAACCCAACCGACAATGGTTTTAATGAATAGAAGAATATCAGGGTGACCAAATCAAATCCCAAGTTACTGTGGTCAACAACTCTGATATATTCATATGACACTCTGGTTCATGCATGTACATGCAGATTGCAATGTACATACATTCATGTACATGGAGTGTTGATATTCATATTGTTCAGAAATGGTGTTTACCAGAAATGGTGTTTACCAATTTACAATGCCCCAATATAATATAGTAATTCTTTCATTCTTGAGTAACTCTGGTAGCTATGAGGACGGTGGTGTACCAAATGGCTAGTGTCTGTGCAGAAAGTATACTGATTTCAGATACTATTAGATAGGCTGCTTTCCTATTGACCTGTAATAATAACACTTATGTGGATATTTTTTTTTGAAGGGCAAATTGGCAGGTGCGTAAAAAAAAAGTATGTGGATTATTTTTTGGGGTGGAGTATATGAGGAGCACAATATTGGCTTGCCAGCTAATGACACTCATAACAATTAATCATCTTCCCCAGAATATCAAAACTACCTTCAGGGAACAGCAGAAGATTGCTTCATGATCACCATCCTTTCTGAAGGCAATGAAATTATCAGTAAGATAAAAAAAACTAGAGTAAAAACAACTCATGATGCCAACAGGTGAAAATCAATGCCTACAATGCGTTCAGAATCTGAGATGTCAAATTTAATGTGGCATACTCTAAAAACTAACTTATACACCAAAGATATTTCAAAGAAAACCGATTCCTTCGTTGGGTTAACAAAGCTGCAACGAGGGGAAGCTGTCATGGCAGTGAAGCAGTCACATGTCATGAGAAGTCCCAATGAGTACAAAATGGAATTTCTGTTAGTCGATGTTTTCTTTGAGAATATATCAGCTGATGGAAATGGCCCTATTAAAAGGAAATAATTGGGTTTATCACCTGTTCGTTTAAAGTAAATGAAGGTGCATTTGCCAGCATTAGAATGTTGACAAAGAATCAGGAAAAAATAATGAAAGAAATCCAATTAGCTCCAAAATATACATTTCAAAGCACCCCAGAGCGCGGTAATCTGGAAGTAGCAAGATGTGGTACCAAATTGACATAAGTTTCTGATACCATTTTGAAAACAAAGGAAGCTTGCATTGATCAGCTCAATGTAAATTCATACTTTTTTTTGCATGGAAGGTATACATCACAGAGATATGAAACCACACTGTAGATTCCTCCGCATATTATGTGCCCCTATGGTGGCATACTAGCATGTTGACACATAATATTTCCAGATCTCCAACTTTCAAAACATTCAATTAAGGTACAAATCAAAGACCATAACATATGGCGGAACAGATGTAGACATCCTTTCTTCTACAGAACCAAATCTCTAGACCAGACGCATGGAGTAATTTGGATAAGTGTCACGCTGTACACTGGTAACTTGCTTTGAGAGTAAAAAAATGGCAAATGAGTCCATCAAAGGCACTTAAATATTCATTATCAACATAACATATGGAATCAAATATCTTACTGTAATCATTTCTGCAATGCGGATCCTGAGGGGGAAAGCCAATATGCAAAGGTCGTCTAGTTAAAAAGAAAGTAAGCTACGCCACTTAACAGGAAGATGACTAGTAGTATATTTTTTTTAGATATGTATTCAAACTTCTCGAGATGACAAGCAGCCTCTTTGGCTATCATCACGACTTGTTTATGCAGAATGATGCCTCAAATATCATATGCTTCTCCCTCATGCACGATTGATAGTAGCTCATATAAATGTGTATATGCAAGGACTACACTGTAACACAGTCAATTTCATGCTATGAAAGAAATAAAATATGGTATGTGGAATGCATTTGGTCTCCGTTAAATATACGAGGACAATATACGAGGACGTAATGTTGATTGACCCCTAAACACGCTTCAAGGCTACGAAGCCATGGATCTCACAGTCAATGAGCATATTGGCAGCATCATATCCCGTCAAAGGAATGCAACTTTTCAAATATTTGGAAGTGTTCTGCTGCTGCAATGAATTTATAGTAACCACCCATAACCGAATGGAGCACGAAATGATATGCAAAACCACTCATTCAATTAAACTGGCATATTACACCTGGCCCTCATAGTGAGTATATGCTGGTTTGGAGCATCTGCATAAAGCATTCAGAAGAATTTATACCATATCCAGCTTAAAGAATTCAATCTACTCAACCAGTCTTTCAGTGGAAAATAATGAACTGTTCAGGTATTACTGAATTCTTTGTACTTCACTCTAACAGAACTAACGGAAAACTTATATTCACCGGAATGTGGACAGCATGTGGCTGTCCATGAGAACCATTTCGAGCAAAAATTACAGGACGCCACATGTATCATTAAAGGGTCCGTAGGTGGTTGTTAAAACCAAACCAAACAAGATTTCATAATTCAGATTTGATCAAACAGTGAGTGTGATCTCAATGACTGATTGGTTAACAACTCTGCTTAAATAGGAAAGGCACCTAAAACATCGAAATTGTAGATAAAACCATGGATACGGAAAAATTTAAACTGTATGGCATCTAAAGATGTGAACAGTCATGTTTCATATTGGAAAGAGATACAACAATTCATTTATTACTGTGATTACAAAAGGCACAACCTACATTGCTGTGAGGCCTTCACAGAACATGGGAGGCAATCAAATGCATAGATATTCAAAATCTTTCGAAGGAAAGAAAAAGCACTGCAATACTTCATAAACATGAGCATTTAGGCACAGCTACGCCTAGGTTTGGTATGAGTCGGATTTTCGGCATTCCGAAACCAGCTGAGTCAAGCCCGGCCCTGGCTCGGTTAGCCTAAATTGTAACCTAACGATAGTCCCAGGCTTGGCCTTGCGAATTCAAATTCTTTATGCAACGAAGTCTGGCCTGGACTAACGCCAAGGCAAACCCACTTGAATTCCTCAGTCTATTTCTAATATACTTGGGTAAAGTATAGAGTTAACTACTTCAATTGACAAACATATCAAAAATCATGTTAAAATAAGATAGTCGGGAGATGAATACTGCAGCTAGGCCAGCAGTGACCTAATTCTCAGTCAATCCTTTTCTGACACAGCCATATAGGTTCCTCTCACAATTATAAACTTCTGAAAAAGAAGAAGTATTTTCATATGAAAAAGGTTGATAAATACGACAGTAATCTCAGATCTACAATAGTTGAAGGTACGGATGCAATCTTCTGAAAGGTTCACTACAGCGCATAAATAGCATAAAAGATACCTGGTGTTTAAAGAATCTAATTCAAAGGTACTTCTAGACACAAATCGCCTCAACCAATAACTTGAGAAAGTTGTCAACTTGGAAACTGCAAAGGAACACAAAATGAACCTGTTCAGTATAGCTGGTGTGGTCATGAGGGGACATTCAAGTAAGGTTGCATCAATTCTACACAAAATTACACTATGGTAGAAACGTCTTTTAAAAGAATATAGTAGGTAAGGACCCTACTGAATTGTATACAAGAGAAAGGATACAAAGGTAAACAAGGCCTAGAAGAAAGGGAGGAAAGGCCTATTATTATCTAATTTATGCTGTATAATCTGGGTTAGCCAAGAAAGCAAAACTCAAGGAATATCAGGCATGAATTGGAATAGCATAAACAGGCTTTCAAAAAAAATAAAAATTGTATCATTGATTTGGACGAGTAATTGTAAATACTATATTAATATGATTATATGAAAGTGTGTATGATGACTAAATGAAGAAATAAGCTCTGCAGCTGAGAGAAGAAAAGCGCATCCCATACGAGCATGATGCAGAGCATAAAATGAGGCTGTGTCCAACATCTTTTGCACCGAAGTGCTAACTGTTCATTGTACACTTTGTACTAGCATGTAAGCTTCTCAGCATGTGAATATTTGTTGCCACAGACACAGTTGAGAATAAATCCTTCAGCACTTTCCATGTGATATTTTCTAATAAGCTATCTGGAATTTGTGAAGCAACCATGATTCTTCAGTCATTATGGCCCACATCATATCACGACAAGTTGTTACGCTTATCTTGTTTCAGTTGGAGACTATGCATGTATGAAAACAGCATAGGGGCACACTGAAGGAGAATATGTTTTCCCCTGTATAAATACGCGCTCATCAATACCAATATGTGAGCCAAGAGTCCCCTGAAAATAGACTGCTTCACTGCACACAAGTAGTCGAAAAGATGGTTCATAGTCCTGTGGTATTCCTAGAAAAACTCCAAAAATTCTATTCATTTTTAGTCACTAAGTTGCTTTCTTCTACCAAGTCTGCACATGAGTCCATGAAACATTCCTGCCACTTCATCTATCAGTCCATGAAACACTCCTGCCACTTCATCTATCAAAACAATCCTCTCCTCATCCAAGTCACTTATTTTACATTGATTTCATTTGCTGGATATGCAGCTCTTAAGGTCCTCAAGTCAGGAGAAAAGCCTAATACTGTAAGTGATTTAGACTTATTATTTACTTCAGTATCTGTATCGACTGTCTCAAGCATGGCCACCTGTTGAAATGCAAGATTTCTCAAGCACTCAGCTATGTATGTTGATTATTTTAATGCTGGTTGGTGGAGAGGTGTTCACTTCAATGCTTGGCCTTTACTTCATGAAAGTCAAATTAGATAGAAAAAAAAAAGGTCAGCCAGCAGAAGGGGTTCCTCAGTTTACGTTGATATTGAATCTATTAATTCTACAAACTCTGGTCCCAACATTACCCGCGACATAAAAGTTGCAGTGCCGATGTCTGAACTTCACTTGGAAGAAAAGAATCAATTTGAGCTCAAGGCAATTGAATCTTTAGGTTATGCAGTGTTGATTTATCTTCTAGTAACAAATATAGGAAGCTCTCTGAGCATTTATCTTTACCTTATACTCGTACCAGATGCACAAGGAGTTCTGAAGAGAAAGGGCATTGGATTTGTCATTTTTTTCTGTATTTACAGCCATCTCCTCTGTGGCAAATTGTGGCTTTACTCCAGTAAATGAGAACATGATCATCTTTCAGAAGAACACCATTCTTCTACTGTTAATCATTCCTCAGGTACTAGCAGGAAACACATTATTTGCTCCATGTTTGAGATTAATGTTATGGTCACTCAAGAAAATTACTGGAAAAGAGGAATACAACTTCATTCTTCAGCATTCGGAAACCATTGGATACAAGCATCTTATGAGTAGTAGAGAGTGTGTTTATTTGATGTTAACTGTTATCAGCTTCATCACTATACAAACCATATTGTTTTGCTCTATGGAATGGAGCTCAGAGGCTTTGCGGGAATGGACAGCTATTAAAAGATAGTAGACGCATTTTTTCTGTCAGTCAATGCCAGGCATGCTGGCGAATCTGTTGTTGATCTGTCAAGCCTCTCTTCAGTAATTCTAGTCCTATACACTGTGATGATGTAAGTTCCTTGGTTAACCATATATTATGTTTGATAATTTCTAAACTAATATTTTTCACTTAATTAAAAGACAGATCTCATATACTAATACTGCAATGGCATAATCTGTCAAGACATCAGATCAGATAGTATAATTTTGTTATATTATTGAGAACCATCATATTTTTTTCAGACTTTCATTTCAAATCTGTACCAACTTGTGGCAGGTATCTCCCTGGTTATACTTCATTTTTACCCAAATATGATGAGCAACATTCCAGAGACGAGATGAAAGACAAAAGGAAAGGCGTTTGGAGAATTGGATCTTTTCCCAGCTATCTTATTTGGCCATCTTTGTAATGCTTATTTGCATTACTGAGAGGGAAGCAATGACCACAGATCCGCTCAACTTTAATGTTTTCAGCATATTGTTTGAAGTTGTCAGGCAAGTCTCTGAAATTAACTATAATCTTCAGGTGCGCTCATAACTGTCATTGCTAACTTCTGCTTCGGTGACTAATTCTTGCAGCGCATATGCAAATGTGGGTTTCTCTGCCGGTTATAGTTGCAAGAGGCAGCTGATTCTTGACGTGCTCTGCAAGGATGCCTCATATGGGTTTGTTGGAAAATGGAGCGACAAGGGGAAAGTAATCCTGATTGTAGTCATGGTTTTCGGAAGGCTTAAAATGTTCAATATGAAGGGAGGAGACCGTCAAAAAAAAAAATGAAGGGAGGAAGACCTTGGAAGCTTAGATAGCATAAATCTTGCACGGAAGCAAATTCCATCACTCCATCATATGTTGGGAGCCATGCGTACCCAACAAAGTGCTCATGAAATAGCACAGCAAGTGCATAATAACCATTGCCTTGCGAAAATGCAATTTCAGCCTTTGTGTTGCAGCATAAGGTTATAATATATAGAATACTGTAATAATAGGTCAGTTCCTGAGGCAACCTTTCCTTGGGTGTGTCATATCGAAACATGTGTAGTGCTTGTATTCCTGTATGGTGTTTCTACTCTGGGTCCAGTGTATTCTCTTTTGAAGTGAATGGAAAGAGCTCCTTCCCTTGGTTTCACAGGAATAAGGCAATATCCAAATAATAGGTTTATATTGATGATGATACTCAATCTCATGATCGATGCCTCAGAATGGTTCATATTTCACTTGTATAAAATGTCTGTCTATATTAACACTGGACCAATCATCAAGCTTCCATAATGTTTAACATCCAGATGATCAGAACAGAAAAGAAAAAAAGATGAAGATCAGAGCATTCTATGCATTCAAATAAATGGGACGACCTAAAAAAATAAAATTCATCACAAATTTGAGGACACTGAAATGTTTCTGACTTGGTGATAACACCAATAACATACACGAAATGCCAAGGGCCCATCATCCCTACACACCCCCAGATTGCACAAAAAAGTTCATGGAAGGCGACAATATCCTAGCAGGCAACATCAAAATGTCTATGAAATAGTAAATAGTAAATGTTAGTGGTGGAATGACTCAGTTCAACGGTATGACCATTCGATTCAATGTATGAATAGCCTAGCTAACATCAGCCGCCAATTACGAAAATAAACAACAGTGCGCTCCCCAACAGAACCTAGGTAATTTGCTCCGGTTAAGCAATCAGCCGCATTGAGATCGGGGGCAAAAAAACTAAACCGAGATGACTAACCGTCAGATAACGAGACACAACACACAAAAGGTTATAACGGGACGAGTTCACGGAACTTACATATACATTTCACGAGGCGGGCGTGGCCGAGAAATCGGATGAAGTGCGGGGACCGATGAAGCTGGCGATGCGGCTGGGCGCGGGGCCAGGGGCGGCGATCGCCGGCGAGTCGCCGCCGCTCCCGCGCCAGCCGGGATGGGGGCGGAAAGTGGATGTCAGGCTGGGGAGGGGCTCTCGGGCGCCTCGCCTGGTCCCACCACTCCCACTGGTAAATCGGAGAGGGGAAACAGAAGGGAGGGGGATTTAGGGCCTGTTTGTTTGGCCTCCGGCTGTGCCGGCTTCGGCTGTGTCTGTGGCTTCTCTGAAAAATAGCTGTGTCGGCTCCGGCTGTGGCTGTGTCTGAAATCGTTTGGTAGAACAGCTTCTCCTGCAGCTTCTCTTGCAGCTTCACATGCAGCTTCATATGTAGCTTCTTGGATGAAAGAAGGAATTGTCCAAAGTGCCCCTGGATAGATGGCACCATATATAGTTTACATGTGTTTCTTGTTTTACATTTATCTTTATGTGACTAAACATGAAAATAAAAATAAATAAATCAGGAATTAGAGATTAACCCCATAATTAATAGCATGTAAAATAATAAAGTCTTGATTACAAAAGTTGTTCCAGTTATTTCACACCATTGAACCGTAAAGATTTGATTACAAAACTAGTTCCGATTGATACACACATGAATTAATATCAGAAATCAAAATTTAATGTTATCTTATACACATATGGGCCTCTTCTGTTCTTATCCACTCTGTTGGAACCACGATTGATACACACACGGTATTGTTGGAACCACCATTGATACACACGTGTGCACCAACGCAAGATGGAGCTCGACCTTGCAGCATTGGCACACATATGCAACGCATAGATACAAGAGTTGCCGGCGAATGGCACTGAATCACAATCACATACATGAGCAAACCATGCACGAATTAGCAGACAGTAACTGCATTACTTAAGCTGATTCTAATCTTGCAGATAGCTAATTAAACCTACTCTCATCTGAGAATCACCAACGCGAATTGGCCGCCTGTGGACGAGAACAGAGAGGAGGGAGACGGGGAAGAGAGGAGGACCGAGCGAGTCGGGAGATTTTTTCGGGTACCCTTCCGTCGAACGCGTTACGTGGCAGGGTGGGGACGGGGGAGGAGCCGGCGAAGCCTCCTTTGCGCCGCTCCCGGCTTCGCCTGATTTTCGGCACCGGCTCCCTCCGTGAATTCCGGGGAAGCCGTTGAGGGAGCTGGCCGTTTGGTGGCAGTTGACGTGGAGCCGCTCCCGGAGCTGCTCATGAAGCCGAAACAAAGAGGCCCTTAGAAAGGGAATTTTTGTCACGGTTAAAGTGTGGTTTTGTGTAGGACACGACTCAACTTGATTTTGTCTTACGAACATTATAAAATTGTAATATTTGTCCACAGGACACTGTAGAAGGAAATTGATCATTTTAATTGTTTTTATCTCATTGCATAAAATGCATTACAACTTGAAACTTAGCATATAAATAGAATATTGTATTCCCTACCTATGTGATTTTTGTGGATTGAAATTTGATTGATTTCATAACTTTTTTATCAAAAATAATAATTATTTTTAAATTCAAATAATGCAAACAATCAAATAAAAAATTATAAAAAATCAAATGCATGAGAATACAACGTGGTATCACTGTGCCAAATTTCATGTTGTGTCGCATTTTCTGCATTGAGATATAAAAGTTCGAAATAGTCTATTTTACCGTTATAGTGTTCTGTGAACAAATATCACAATTTTACAGTGTTCACGAGACAAAATCGAGTTTAGTTGTGTCCTAGAGACAAAACCGCATTTTAGTAGTGCCTTGTAGACAAAATTCCCATTTAGAAAAGTCTCACAGGTTGGTCCAATGTCCCCTCTATTGCGATTTGTCATTTTTGTTTCTCCACATACATATGAGGCTAATTTTTTGCGTGATGATATCATATTTTTTTAACATCATTTGTGTTGATTTGTTGTTAATTTCTATTATGCTACGTAAATAGTATCCAAAAAATATGCTTTAGTTGTCGGGTCAAAAAAAAAATGCTTTAGTTATTTTAACATAGCTTCTTGTGTTAATTATCATCAAACAAAATTTGTGCTTCAAATTTAATTTGTACACTGAGAAACAAAAAAGACAAATCGCAATAGGGGGTACATTACACCGACCTGAATTATTTGAGGGAGTAAATTGAGCCATGATTTTGTTCAGATGGTAAAACAGACAAAATGAATTATTTGACTAGTAAATTGGACTTTTCTAAGAAAAATTCAAATGCCCATCTTGCCCTAATGAATCATGGCCAGACGCCTCACGACGCCAACGACTGTGGCAGCTCCGACGAAGCAGGCGGAATTAGAAAGAGCAAGATTTTGAACAGTGCCAACGAAGCAGGCCGAATTAGAGACAGCAAAATTTTAAACATAATCTATGCGCACTACAAGCTTTGACGACCCCATCACGAGCATTATCGCCAACACCTTCTTCCTAAGGACATCCTGTCACAGAACATAAGACTAAGCTCAAATGTGTTAACTTATCAGCGAGTGAAGTTAATGTTGATGCCTTTATCATTTGAACTTTTATCTCATCTGGACTCGATCACTTAGGCTGTAATCGAGCGTCGCTGCCGCCTCTCTGTACAACACATCCGCCGGTTGTCTAGATTGCTTCAGAAACCCCTCAATTGTCAAAAAGTAAGACAATCCTATGCATATTGCTACTGGACGTGGACTGTGACATCCCTTCGATGTGCTAGCATTGCAAAGGCTTCGAGTGGGCTTACAGAATCATTGTGAGGTGTTTTTCTGGACAGAATCCGCTATATGTATCAAGATAGTTTCTCATATCTTAATGTAAGATCTCTAAATTCGTTATCGTCACGTCGCTCTTAAGGCAGGTCACTGCTATGACCCTTTCAGCCTTGTGCCCCACATAATTGTAATTAACATATGGAATGTTTCTGACTCCATAATGGACATCTCCTAATAAAATTAACATTTTCTTGAAACAAAATCTGACTCTAATCACCTCTATTTATACTTTGAAGCTAACTCTCTCACTCCCTCTCTCTCTTGTTCTGGGAAGTTCGTTGTTGTTATTGTGGATATTGTGGAGATTCAATGGATTTTGTGAAAATACCTTGCGGTGAGTGCATAATTATCCATGTTGTGTGGTGTACTGCAATAGAAATATGTTTGAGTGTTTTCATTCATTTTTTTAGTTTTTGTAGGGACATAGCTTAAGATCATTTGTGGCCTCAATGAGAATGTTGGTAGGAAAAAATGGATTAGAGACTCAAAAAGCCAATATGCCGATGTGAATTTTTAGGGCAAATCGAAAGATGGAAAGACTCCTACATTAGCTTTCGCTGAGTTTAGTAATGATGAAGATATTGAAACTAACCAATCCTTCTACCCATTAACAACTCTGTCTACTCTATAATAGACATCTCCTAATAAAATTAATATTTTCTTGAAATAATTTTCCGATTGTAATCATGTCTATTTATATTTTGAAGCTAACTCTCTCTCTCTCTCTCTCTCTCTCTCTCTCTCTCACACACACACACACACACACAGGGACGTTCGTGCTGTTATTGTGATTTTAAAGGAACTAATTGTGGAGATTCCTTTGAGAAAATATCTTATGGGGAGCACAAACTTGCCCCTGCATGCAGATATTATGAGCCATGAACTGCTAATGGCTTTCAGTGAGAAAATATATGTATTTGAAGAAGATTATACCTATATGGATCCCGCCCATGACAGATGTGAATCTTGAGGCATGATAGTATACCAACTATATACATAAAAAGATCATGCTGGCTCGGAGGATTGGAACATTCCGAACCAAGCCAAGGCCTGAGGTACACAACAGGGCACCACACTCCCTGGTGCATCTCAACGGTCCAAAACTCCAAAAGGCAAGAGGCAAAAAAAAAAAAAAAAACTTCCAGCACGTGGTGGTAGTCGAATTGGGTTTAGGGTGTGTTTGGTTGTGCTGTGGCTGTAAGAAAAAGCTGTTGTGAGCTGTGGTTGTGAAAAATGCTGATGTGGGTTGTGAGCTGTGAGAAAAGCTGAAAGCCGTTTGCTGAAACTGCTGTGGCTGTGAAAAAGCTGTGAAAATATCTGTAATGCCCTTAAAGATCCAAGAGACAATTTATATGCAAATTGATTGTAAAACAATGTGTTGTTCACATATTTACATGTAAAACATATTTTTAGAAGAAAAAAAACTTATTTTACTTAAATTTTGCATCACCTTAACCTATGATTTAAATTTCAAAAAGCTTTTCAGAAATTATCTTAACTTTCGGGGGATTTGTATAAAAACGTCAAGACACAAAAATACTAAGATTAGTTACAATTTTTTCGTGAGGACCTTTCTGCAAAAGCTCGTTCCAATGTGTTGTCGTTCTCCTCTCCTCCAGTCCTCCATGAGCGACCACTCCAACCTCAAATCACCACGGGAAAAAGGGGAGATAGAGGTTGGAAAGTGGGGGAATCGAATCTCTATGTTATGGCGAAACCATTTGATGCAAGATTCGGGTCAAAACTATGAGATGGAGGCTGATTTTGAGGAACTATGGAGATCGGGCAAGCACCAAGGCCAGCAATGGAGGCCAGACATCCCACGGTGGTGAGTGCCTCGGACGTTGAAGAGGATGTGAAGGTGGGCTCCGAGGGCGGAGAAGGCCAGCGCATAGCACAGGGTCACGTACCCCGGCGGAGAATCGTTCTCAGTCTTCGTCGATCAAGACAATCTAGGAGAGATTGAAGGAGAAGAGAGTTGCGTGCTTGAGGTGCTACTGCACGGCGGGCAATATGTGGCCGTAGGAGAGGGCAAGGCCAAGGCGAGCCCGCTGCACCTCGCCGCAGGGGCCGTCGGATCTGAACCTCGCAGCGGGGCCGCCGGATCGGTACCTCGCCGTGGGGGACGCCGGATCTGCACCTTGCCGTGGGGGCCGCCGGATCTCGCGCCGCCTGGGGAAGAACTCTTTCATAGCCCATTTCTGGGAATATGCTGTGCTTCCTGTATCAGTCTGATACGCACAATAACACAGATATGATAATCAAAAGCATACTTTGAATTGGTAAATAAGTATAATATCTGATATAAAGGATCCTTAGTGGCGGTATGACAAGGAAATATCCAAGTCCAACCAACCAGCTAACGGTGAAGCAGACAGCGGAAACCTTGGCCCAAAGCCACAAGCACACTTGAGAGGTAGAACCGAAAACCCAAACGTCGTCGTCTTCTACGAAGTCTTCTCCTACTAAACCAACAATCGCAAACGTGTGAGTACATAAGGTACTCAGCAAGCCCTACGCTACACAAGGGTATATATACATGCATACTTGGTCTTAGCAAGGAGGAGGCTATATGGTTTATTTGCGGCAAAGCAAGCTTTATGCAGGGTTCACTAAAACAAGACATGGATTCATAGATAAAACAGGGAATTGATTGTCAATATTTTAGTGGGTTGGCCCTGGGGGAGTATGGGTATTCCCGCCAGTTCCCAAATTTTGGAGGGGCCTTCTGACCTCAAGGATCATACCGACCCGGCACACTTGCCATCACTTCCAAAACACGGGCTGACTACAACCCACTCACACGCCAAGGAAAGAGAGAGGTGGCTAATCCATACGTGCGTAATAATAATGTGTCATATGCCGTGACAACGTCCATCCGGATGAATTTTACACTCTGCAGAGGTTGTACATCTTTTCCCACGGGCTATGCACCCTTTGCAAGGGGGTACACAACGCCTAGTCCATCTCCTCCGAGTAGTCTCACAATTCCACCACGAAATCACACTCAGGAGCTTGTGACATGAAGGTCACATATGGCACTGTACACAGGGTACGTCGTGCTCCTGTAACACATAACAGGATCCTGTAACACATACCAGGACGGGCGGCACTTCCGTAACCTATAGCGGGTTCCGCGAGCCGGATCATAGGTACGTTTCCTATGTCCTTTTCCTGACCTTTCGTTGCCTCGACTGGCCTCCAGATGGCATTTGCAAGAGTACCAAGAAGATATGGTAGGTCCTTCCCATAGGGGTTCCGCGGTTGTACGAGAATCATTATGTTTACGGACGTCAGAACCGGTCCTTATATGGCCGGGCAAGCACTATATCCCACACTAGGGGCCTATAACACCAACAACAAACCACTAGTGGCCTTGCCCGCAATCCAACCCATTCCATCATCACCGTCACCATCAACATCATCACCTAACACAGCTGTGCTACTCCCAATCCCAATATATCACACACACCACCAAACTCATTTAACACAGTTGTAAAACATATATGTGTGTAAAGTGTAGCAATGTAGATACATTGCAGGGGTCCTAAGCATTCTAGTAGCAAGGTAAAAGTGCCATCATAGAAATGATGGAACTATCCTAGGGTTATCAAGGTGACAGGTAAACAAAGGGTAAACAAGGATTCAGATATTAACGCCTAAGTAACAGACATCAATATCAATAAGCAAGTAGGTCCATAGCTACACAAGTAGTAAAATAACAAGTGATGCATAATACTAGAATAGGCTCTATAGGTGCATTGCGAAAACAGTAGGTTCAATCATTATCAAGGAGATGTAGAGCTTGCCTTCACTAAAGCCTTCTTCTTCACGTCCTCGTAATCCGGGTCCTCAAATTCTTCCTAGAAGCTTGTATCTTCTGACTCTTATGTCGAGGTCAGTGTCTCCAAGTATTTCCTCAAAGCTTGTCCTTGAAGCTTGGGTCCTCTGAATCTTCTTTAGGCGCTTCTAGCTCTTCCTCGAATCCCGCGTAAGCTAGCGTATAAAAAGATACCGTATAAACAAACTACCGCAAAATAAAATAAGATCGAGAAGAACCAGATAAGATTCAATTAACTCCAAAAGAATCGATAGAACACCGAGAAAAGACAAAGGACATAATTTATGCATGATGCATTAGGTTTTACTTTTGGAAGGTATTATTATCTTAAGAGAGGCTATTAGGGACGGTGCATCGAGCACTAGGGCTTTTGATGTGTATGAAAGATGTTAAACCATGATAAGTGCATGCTTGTGTGTGTAGGTGGAAAGGGCGTGTGCATGTGTTCTCCGTACAATAGCGGCATTACGGCTTTATATAGGTCGTAACCTATATAAAGGTTCATGCAACAAGTGTACAAGTGCAAGGTGTGTCACTTATTTACCTACTTATATTAGGTTATCAACTAAGGGTGATTAGCTATTAATTACTTACTATATTGATTAATTACTAAGATTATGTTGCTAAATATATGTCATGAGGTGAGCGCATGACAGGGGTACGTGCACGTGATTATGCATGACATGAGTGCACGGTTGCAATTAAATACGGCGATGAATCAATTACGAACAACTAGAAGACTAAGAATAGCAACCACTAATAAATCAAATAAATCACAAAGAGAGCTCACAATAAAGAGAATAACAATAAATCGATAAAGATTGGTATAGTTTGATGGACACACTAGGTTAAGATTGATTAAGTGATAAAGGATATTAGGTTTTGGTGTGAAACGATACAACAAGATTGGTTAGGCTCACGCTAAGAAGTGAATGAGCATTGGCGGCAAGCGATAGCGACGCCACATGATTTGCCGGCATAGTATTTAGGGTAATAGGTTTTGGAGCGATACGACACGAAGGAGTGGGTAGGTTCAATGCTAGCGAGTCAGGGTGTACGTGTGACATACAAGGTTAAGGCGGAATGATGTATTGCGATGAGGAGGGTACTAGGATGTGAGGCAAAAAGATATTGCATGATTGGTTAGGTTCAACGCTAAACGATGGAGCGAGTAGCTACAACACACAAGATTGACGTTGCATAAATTGCCGATATGGAAGAACATCAAAAGAGGGAAGATTATAAGGTATTGACGGCTTGCTGGTCCATTCTAGAGCTCCAAGAGTAGTACCAAAGGGTACTACGCATTTCTACGAACGTGTGGGCGCAAGAATCGCCCAAAACGGAGCTACGGTGATGAAGTTATAGTTATTCGAAGGTTTTAGGGGCTTATGCGCGATTACAGAAACATTCAGAGGGTACATCTGTAATTACAGAAAGGTTCTAGGGGCCTAGTTGTAATTATAGAAGGTCTTGGGGACCTAAATGTAATTATGGAAAAGTTTAAGGGCTTTAGAGCAAAAGGACAGGGGCTAAAATATAATTACAGAACAGTATAAGGGTGTTTCTGTAAAAAGACAGGACCTAAATAGAATTACGGTAAAGGTCAAGGGCTTATCTGCAAGAATACAAGGGCAGGGGATTTTCTGGAATTTTTGGGTTTATTTTTCTATTGAAAAAGCCGTGGACCGTGTCCACGGGATCTGTGGACCGGTTGGGAGCCGTGGTCCACCGGTCCACGGTGCACCGATTACATAACCCCAAAGGGGTATGCAATCCTGGCCCTTGATCTCGGATCTGGCGGCCTGAGATGAAAGGGGGCGGTACGCGGCGGCCGGCGGCGCCATGACTAGGGGTCGCCGGAGTTGGCTTCCCGGCGCTCTGGTGGTCCAATCACGAAGGGGGTTGGACCGGGAAGGAGAGGAGAGGAAGGAGAGCTCACCTCGAGGGTCGCGTGAGGCCGAGGGGAGTCGGGGAAGTCCCGCGACGGTGAGGGCGGCGTGCGGGAGGCGGCGCTTGACGAGGCGAAGGCTCCGGGGCGTCTCGTCGTGTTGCTGCTGGCCGAGGGTGTGCGCGGCGGCTCGGTGGAACTTGGGCGCGCACGAGGCGAGAGAGACAAGGCCAGGAGGGAGCTGGCGTCGAGCTCGCATGTCAGCACGCGGCGGCGCGCGGCTCTGCTCGACGGACCCGGGACTCCGAGCGACGTCGCTCGCCGAGGAGGGGTCCCAGAGGGGCAAGTTGTCGACGCTAAGCCCGATGGAGGGTCGTGGGGCCGCAGGGCTCGCTACGGAGGCCGGATTTGTTAGCGGCCGGCAGTGGAGAAGAAAGGGGGAAAGAGGGAAATTGAGGCGGCCTGCTGGGCGAGGAGGGGTGTTGTGGGCTCGGGGAGAGAGAGGAGGTCCGCGCGCTTCCTCTTTATGTGCGAGGTGGGAGAGAGGGAGGCCGAGAGCGAGCGCACGACGGGAGCCCGGCTTGGTCGTTGGCTCGGGCGTTGTCTGCCATGGCGGACGGGACGCGACGAGGGAAAGGTGTGGGCTTCCATGCCGATGACGAGGGCAGGGGTATGGCCACAGGAGAGCGGAGATGACAGAGCGACGGAGCTCCACGTGAGCGAGGCGACGCGCTGACGGAGAGGCGACGTCGGCGACATGGGCGGCGTACGGCGTCTTGACTGGAGGAGAGGAGGAAGACTGAGGTGGAGTTGGGCCAGGCTGGGCCGAAGTGGGCAGGAGAGGAAGGAGTGGGCCGGAGAGGAAATGGCTCGGCGAAAAAAAGAAGAAGGAAAGGAAAGCTGGGCTGGAAGGGGAAAGTTTCGGCCTGAGATGGTTTAGGGAAAAGGAAAACGTTTTCTTTTTCTGGGATTTTGAATTTGAAAGGATTTCAAATTCAAACAAGATTAAAAATCAACAATTATGTCAAATAAAATCAAATAAAACCATAAATGCACATGATAAAGTTTTTGCAAGATTTCAAAATCAAAACTTTTTGAATTCAAGGTGAATTTGCTAGAGATCTTAATCATGCATTTATTTTAATTTGTTGTAAATTCAAAAGTTCAAACTTTTAGTGAATTTTAATGAAAGCAAACGCTTAAGCACTAGTTTTTAATATTAGAAAATTTCATATTCTAACTAGATTTGAATTTATTTAGTGTATTTTGTTTTTGAAAATTCATGGAAAGGTAAGAGTTGGACAAAAATTTAAATTTGGAGTGATTTTTATTCCTTTTTAATTGCTTTGAAATTTTGGGATGTTACAGTGGAGGGGAGGTGGCCGGGAAGGACGCCGTCTGGACTCTCGAGGCGGGGGTCGTCGTCGTGCGGCAAAAGCTGCGGAGTTCACTAGAGAGGAGACGAGGGAGAAAAGAAATCGCGAACCGTTACCCACATAACCGGTGGCATGGCGGGTAAATTCCCCGAACTCTTCACCTTCACAGGCTCACAGCCGCTCACAGCAGCTCTCCGGGTGTTGTGAGTTTTGCACTACGAAAAAGCCGACTGGGGCACAAAGCTGAGCTCCTTGGAACGGGCCTTTGGTTCAGCTTTCTGGTTTTTTTTTAAAAGCCACAACCAATATTAAAGGGGTCACATCAAAGAAAATCTTGTTATTTAGAAGTATTAAATAAAAGTTAATTACAAAACTAACTGCAGAACCCCGGGTCTAATTCGCGAGACGAATCTAATGAAGGTAATTAAGCCGTGATTAGATGATGATTACTGTAGCATCACTGTAGCAAAACATAGATTAATTAGGCTCATTAGATTCGTCTTGAAATGAGCATTCATCTGTTAAAAAAAAATTTGTCATTAAATTTTATTTAATACTCCTAAATGACAAGATTTTCTTTCATTTTAGAGATCTAAAATTTAGAGAGGTGAAAACGAACCCCCCCTAAGCTAAACCAAACACAGCCTTAGTCTAGTCTGCACAGTCATAGACACGTACAACTACTCGTCTATGAAGCAAAGAAACTTTCCATTAAACAAAGGGAGGTTCGGTGAGGTGAGCTAACTCGAAGGGGGCAGTGCGGCGCCGGCGAGACACAGCGCGCGCGCAAGCGGACACCGCCGCCAACTCGGCCAAGTGCGTCACCTGACTCTGACGCCCCTCCTGTCTCCGGCGCCAAACAGCCGTTTCCACCTCCCTGCAGGATCCTCTGCGCTCACAGCCGCCGCAACCACGGGAACAGCAACATTGTTTGGCCCCTGGTGTCGCAACACGTACTTGCCGCAGAACCCAGCTGCACGCCTACTTGACGCAGAGAATCCTGCAGCGCTGACGCGGACCTCGATTGCTGTTGGTGGCTGCCACGCGAAGGGAGAGCCCACCGCACGATTTCGGCGAGCCCACTGACGCCGCTACCCCACCGATCATGGTCCCACATGTCACGGGCTGGGAAGATCTGGTTGGTGGAGGAGGACGCCCACGTGTTCGTCCTATGCGCGCCCAGAGGTCGGTGCGGATCCGAATCAGCAGCCATTACTGAGAGCGGCAAGTTGCCGGAAATGCCCCCGTGGGGCTCTGCCGCGGCCGTCGGCCGAAGAGTTTTCGCCGGTGGCGCGAGGGCGGTTTTGGGAACGGCGCGTATCCTTCTCGTGCTGTCCAGTTCCCGCCGGCCTCGTCGTTCGCTCGGGGCCCACGGCGAAGAGAGCCGCAGAATTTGATTGCGTGCTTACGATGCATGTTCCCGGAAATGCCCTCCTCCGGATCATCCTTTGCTGATTGCGGTCATGGATGGATGCTTCCGGAGATGCCTTCCGTGTCCGACGCTCGGCTTAGAACATCAGAGGTAAATATTCCATTGAGCTTAGGTTGATTTCCAAACACACATTCTGCAAGGTGGATTGGGACATAGTATTGTTGTCCCCGTATACTACCTGACGTCACAGGTTGTATTCTTGGATAATGAATTCACTCTACCTGCATTATTTGACTGAAAAACATGATTTCGTAAAAAATGAATACTTCTATATTTTTGGTGGGGAATCTGGAAAGAGAGGAACCGGAGAGTTTTTCAGCAGAAGGAGCAATCTTACAGCAAAACTGTCGATGATATCCTAGAAGACTATAGCCTTTTCTGGACTGCGAAAAATGCTAGATAATAACATTAGCTTGTTCTGTTTCCTTCTTTTCCTTTTTCCTGTTCTTTTTTCAATTTTCTCCTGTGCTCGGCTCCTTGTAATTCCTTCATGTACTGCATTCTTCTTAATATATAGGCAGCTCTCCTGCCTGCGTTTCGAAAAAAAAAAAAAATTGACACTGTTGACACCGATGATCTCCTGTGGACGGTCGACCCTCCCTCTAAGTCACCATCGTGGTAAACCGAGTCAATTTGTTTCTACATCAAATACAGTTGTTTACGCTCAGCATCAAGATGCCTACAGTTTTTTACTTTGTGCTGCCCGCATGTCTACAGCGATAGCCGTGCGTCGCCGTCGCGTCTTCTCCGTCCTATGCAACCAGCACGGACCGCACTAGCGCCGTACGGCGGCATGACGGAACGGCACCGCAGAGTGGCAGACTCGTAGATATCTCGCAAGAGCAGGCCCGGGAGACGGCGAAATCTGCTTTCCACGCCGGACTCCGTTGCCGCCAGCCACCTTTCCTCCCCGCTTCCTCCCCTTTCGCCTCCGATCGCCAAAAAGACCTTTCTTTCTTGGGTCTTCTGCTTCGCTGGGGCGCCCCGTCTCTCTAAAAGCCTTCCTTGCTCGACGACGACGCCGCGCACGCACGCACGGGAGAGCAAGCGCCAGAGCAGCATCAGCGAGAAGGATCGAGAGGTGCAGGGAGAGCGAGCGATCAGTGCGCGCAGATGAAGAAGTGTCCGTCGGAGCTGGAGCTGGAGGCCTTCCTCGGCGGCGTGGAGCGCGCCGCGGCAGCGGCGGCGGCGGCGGCCGAGCAGAAGCCCGGGGACGTCGCGCCTTTCGGCGCCGGTGGGATCATGTTCCCGACCGGAGGGGCCGACCTCTCCGCCTTCAGCTTCGCCGACTCGGTGAGTGGAAAACAGAGGAAGTTGGCGTTGTGCCAATTAAGGCGTCAGGCTTCTGTAGATTTCTGTGATTATAGCTCATTATAAGCTTAGATTAGATGATGCTTCGTAGAATTTGTTTTTGTGTAGTACTAGAAATCGATGCTATTTGAATTGCATCAGCTGCTGTCTCAGTAAAATTTTAACTGGTATATACCAATTGTTTCTGTTGCCTCTGTTTCCATCGAATCTAGCTGATCTCTATCTGGCTCTTGTTTTCTTGCAACAAACTTAACATTATTAAGAAATCACAATAGTTAGATTGAATTGAATAGTGGACTCTAAGCACAGTGAAAGAAAAGCATGAGGCCTAACATGGTTCTATCTCATGACAAGGCGGTATGAACTAAGCACTGATCATTTTGTTCTGAATTTTGCATTACCTGTTATTTTCTCTAGTTTGGAGCAACAGAAGATCTAGTGTTTTTCTTAGAACATGAACAAGTCATTTGGAGTATATGAATTTCAGAAGATGGTTGTAGGGCTTGACAGGTACATGTATGACGATGAGACTGCTATTTAATTTGATTTTGTTTTGTTCGAACAGAACACCCTCTATGGAAGCATCCCCAATCACATATGGTCCCATAACCACGGTGCTCGGCATCCCGCCATCTCCACGACAATCGAGTCGCAATCATCAATTTGTGGTATTGCCTCACATTTAACATCGTTTGCCATATTTTTCATATGTAAAACTGCTAACAGTACTAGAACAGGGCATGAAAAATGATTCAGAATTGAACGCAATGCTTTATCTTCTAGACTGCACTCCGTAAGCATGAAAATTTTGACCGCACACTGGTCTCTTCAGATCATAAGCAACAACTGAGATTTCAATCAATTGAATTAGTTGAAAAAAAATGATTTGCAGAATCGATTTCAGTTACTATAAAATTGATAACAGACGAATGGAACTGATTATTTTTTTTGTCCCACTGTGATTGATCATGCTTATTCAATTATTTGCAGCAGCAGCAAGTCCAACATCTGCAACCAATCTAAATGTGAAAGAGAGCCAAACGCTGGGAGGCACAAGTGGTTCAGATTCCGACAGTGACTCTTTCTTAGATATCGAGGGTGGTCCATGCGAGCAGAGCACAAACCCACTGGACGTCAAGAGAGTGAGACGGTACACCAACAGCATTATGCTATCTTCAGCGATTTTGCCGTTCATTTCTGCATTCCTATAATCATGTCTACAAGCAAGCCTTACTGTTGTTGCTCTTTTTGTGCGTTGGGCGCTTTTTTGAATGAAAATCTCGTATAGGATATTAGGATAACCTAAATCGATTGCCTCAAATCGCAGGATGGTGTCCAACCGTGAGTCCGCTCGAAGGTCGAGGAAGAGGAAGCAAGCTCACTTAGCTGATCTGGAGACACAGGTAAACACTATACGTTGTGTATACGTGTGTCGGTTTTTGATAATGTAGTTGCTCATGGATGGTTGATCTGAAATAAAAAGGGCCAAATCGTGGTTGGTTTTGGATGAGTTCATTTGGACTTACTCCATGTTATATGTCTGTTCTTGGCAACAGGTTGACCAGCTCCGAGGCGAGAACGCGTCACTCTTCAAGCAGCTGACAGACGCCAACCAGCAATTCACAACTGCAGTCACGGACAACAGGATCCTGAAGTCAGACGTTGAGGCCCTCAGAGTCAAGGTGATCGTCGTTCATCGCAGAGCAGTGGTGACAATTCCGTTCCAGTCCTTTGATCTGAAACCGAACGATCCGTTTCTGCCGCGCAGGTGAAGCTGGCAGAGGACATGGTGGCGCGCGGCGCGCTGTCGTGCGGCCTGGGCCACCTGGGCCTGTCGCCGGCGCTGAACCCGCGGCAGGCGTGCCGCGGCCCCGACGTGCTCTCCGGGCTGGACTTCCCCGGCGACGACGCGTGCTTCGCGGGCCTGTCCCCGACGGAGCAGGTGCAGAACTCGCCGCTGCAGAGCATCGCCAGCCTCGAGAGCCTCGAGAACCGGATGCCCGGTGAGGTGACCAGCTGCGGCGGCGGCGGCGGCGTCTGGGGCTGGGACTCCAACGGCGGCTTGTCCAAGTGAAGACTCAAGAGCTATATTAACGAAGCGTGGAATTATTCGCAGGTGGCAGGCAGCTGCCGTTCTGTATGCGTATATGAATTAGCTGCAAGAATGTGTTGGCTGCTGCTGTGTTAGATGCTGGAGTGGTGAACTGAACGGACTTGAGTTTTTCAGAGTCCTCGTGTCGGTATATTTTGCCTAGTACTGTAATAGAACTGACTACTATATACTAGTATGCGCTATAAGAGACTGAACTCGTAAGCGTTAATTCGTATCGTGGTGTTATGGGTACTCTTCTGATCTGATTGCAGATACCCTGTACTAGTTGTTCTGAACTTCTGACGGCTTATCTGCATTCTGATTTATTTATCTCACAATCAGGTGCAGGTTTATGGCATGTTCAGGTAAATGTTCAGAGTAGCATCCTATTGCAGTCTGATGAATGAAGCAGCATCTCTTGTCGCTTCGATCAAGTAATTTTGGTTTGTGAGTAGTAAGTAAGTTTTGTACTGTACAGATTACACATTCTGGAACTGCAGGTTAGTTTAGTTTTGCATCGCCTCGTCGTATCTTCCCGCCGTCTCTCTCTGCCGCTCCATCGCTTCAATCTCCAGCACCAGCTCGTCGTACCCGACGACGGCCATGCCGCCGGCCTCGGTGACGGCTCCAAGCGCGGCGGCGAGCCCGACGCAGAGCTACCTTCTTGGCCTCCTCCTCGTTGAACCACTCCTCGGCGCCGCGCTGCCGCTTCGCCGCCGCCGCGACGCCGGCCGCCTCGGCGGCGACCGCGTCCACGGCCCTGGTCGCCGCCTCCACGTCCACGGACTCCACGGCGCGCGCCCAGCCCACGATGAGGCGCGGCATATCCTCGCCGTCCTTGACGCAGCTCCGCGCCCAGCCCCAGAGCGCCGCCGCGTACCCGCGCTGCGACTCTGCCCACGCCTCCTGCGCCGCGCGCCAGCTGCGGAGCTCCGAGGCCAGCGCGCCCGCGGCCGAGGAGGCGCGCGTCGGGCCCGGCGGCGGCGGCGGGCCCCTGAGACCTCCTTCGAGTCCGGTGTCCGGCCGAGCGGCGGCGGCGGAGGACGACAGCAGCGCGCTCGCCTCCTCGGCCGTGCGCTTCATTGCCCGGTGCGCTTCGGTGATCACTCTCCACATCCTCGCCAACCTGAACAACCACCGTAAAAACGTTTAAAAAAAGCACCACGATTTCCCCGGATCACCAGCCGTTCAAATTCAAAACTTCAAACGGCACTGTTCTTGCAATCTCGAACACGGCTTACCCTCGGACAAGCTGCGTGAGCTGCGGCAGGAGCTCGTCGTCGCGCACGGCCACGATCCTCCTCGACACGGCGTCGACGGAGGTGATGGAGATGTCCAGCTTGGTGCGGAGGTCCCTGATGGCGGCCCTCGTCTTCTCGATGGCGAACGGCTCGGCGCCATTGTCGTCCTGGCTCCTCAGCAGCGCGACCTTCTTCTCGTAGGCCAGCCGGACCTTCTCCCCTGCCTTTGGTTCACGTCAGGAAATGTCCAGCTCATCGATTTCAGTCACATTGCACGCAAAAAGATTTGAGCCGAGAGGAATAAGCGTGCACGTACCCTGACTTCCTCGTACAGCCTCTTCTCCCACTCGTAAAGCCTGTCGAGGCTCTCCTTCTGGCTCTTGAAAAGCTCGAATGGCTCCGGCGGGATCTCGACGACCGCGCCTTGCTCATCGCCGTCGTCCGTCGGGGCAGGTGGTTGAACTGTCTAGAAAAAACGTACCAATGTTATGCACATTGACACGAGAAATATTATTGCCTCGGGTAAAATGTTCAGAGAGAGAGAGAGAGGCTTGCAGCCAGGAGCACGTACATTTCCGCTGGTAGGGGACAACCTCCAGCAACACGGAGACCTCACCGGCCGTTTCGACAATCTTCGCGAAATGCTCCTGGATGTCCTTCATGGCCTCCGCCAAACTCGTCGGCGGCCGGTCGACGTACACGGTGAAGCCGGGAGTGCCGTGCTGCTCGACATCAGCACTTGCCAGAACTCTCAGCTCATTGTTCACGTGATCCACCTTCGTCTCCTTCTCCTTCTCCTCCTCCCTTCGCGGCTTCATCTGCTCTGCTTTCTCCTCTGCTTCCTCTTTTTCACCATCACTGCTATCGTCTTCATCGCTGCTCTCTTCCTCCAGCTCCGGCATCTGCTCATCTTCCTGATCAGCTTTCACCTCTTGGACACCGTAATTCTCATACCGACGATGATGATCTGTCAGTGAAGAGAAAGGATCCCAGAAATCGTCCCATCTTGTCATCTGCGGCGACACCGGCACATCATTCGCCGAATCGATGGGTGAAGGCTGGAAAAACTGGTGATCCAGCCCAAAGAACCTATCGACAACGGCGGCGGTCTCGGCGGCTTCAGGCTCCCACTGCTCCACCGGATGCACCGGCGCCGCCCCTCCCGGCCTGAGGCAGTTGACGACGAAGACCCTGTCAGGCGAGGCCGGGCGGTGCACGAGCGCCCCCGCCGCCGACTCCTGCAAGAAGTAGAGGTGCTCGTCCTCGGCGAAGAAGTAGAAGAGCGCGAGCGAGACGCGGCGGAGCGACTGCACGTAGGCCACGTGGGAGGACGCCAGGAGGCTCCGCTGCGCGATCGCCTTCTTCACGAAGCTCTTGCGGTCGTGGCAGGTCCGCACGGCCTCCTCCTCCTCCAGCTTCCTCGACGACGAGCAGCCCATTGCAGCTGGCTGGCCGGCTCTTCTCTCCCCTGAACTGGAGCGGGAACGTACAGGAGGAGAGGAGGAACCTCAAGTGGTAGTGGCGGTTTCTTTCCGTATCTGATGCATATGGATTGGGTATTGTGCCGTTGGGGAGGAGGTAAGATGCTTTGGCTGTGTTGGGTTGTGGAAGAAAAGAACATTTCTTGGGCGAGGTAACTGAATTGCTTGACTTGTGCAAATATGAACCGTGGAGGGTTGTTTTATCAGATTCCAAGTCAGGGATTCAAGAGGAACTCAATTAAGT
Source organism: Eragrostis curvula (assembly GCA_007726485.1). NCBI lineage: Eukaryota > Viridiplantae > Streptophyta > Magnoliopsida > Poales > Poaceae > Eragrostis > Eragrostis curvula. Next base: position 50,818,130 of record CM017439.1, read on the forward strand.
TGAAAGGAATCTTGGTGTAACGGCATTCATACTGCTACTTTTCTTGCATGCTCTAGACGTGCAAGTCGTTGCATGTTCCTGAAACAAAATGCGATTGGTGAACTCTCTCTATGCGACTTGATTTAGGCGTGAAGTTATCAAGGACAAAATGATTTTATCGGATTTTGATAAAATCACGAATCAAGGTTTCGTAAAATTCTGAACCAGATGCTTCAGTACAGCTTTAGCTACTACCTAGAACAGTTTCTACTGACGAAAATTTAAAATTTAGTTCGGCAGTAAAAATTGGAAATGAATTCTACATGATTTCTTTCTCCGTATCGCCAATCCTGATGACTTGTTCTTTCCTTGTCGACGACACTAACAAAAATAAGAAAAAACAGTATATTTTTGCTTAGCATTAGTTGACCCTGCCGCATGTGTCAAATGGCCATTATGCTCTCAGGGAATGGAATTTGTTCAGTCAATGAGGGGAAAATCCAGCTAAAAATCATTAAATGTGTTTAAAAAAACAGAATACTGTCAAATCATGCAAGTTGCTATTTGATAGTTTATTGCTAATTATTTTGCAACATAAAAATGCGGAGACTTGCTAAGGTCCGACCAGCATGGTAGACTTTCTTCCGACTGTGAACATTCACGTCTAGGATGAGGCTTAGCTTTAATAGAGAAGCAAAATCAATGGTTACATCACAAGGTCATACAAGAGTCTACCAAACCTGGTTGGACCTATAACATTTCTCAAAAATGTGACTCTCGTGCAAGCAATCTATTCGCCACATCCCATCGCGTCTCCCATGCAAATATGGGCATGGAATTCACAATCTTGTAGTTGCAGGATACTAGATAGGAATTTGGTCAGCGCAAATTAAAATCATACTAATAATATTCCAATCAAGGTAGACATACTCTTCCAAAGCGTGCCTACTGCATAAGATTTCGTCCAAATAAGTGGAACACAAGTTTAAACATAAAAAGAAGAAATAAAAATTGCAGGGAAACACCATTGATAAATAAGTAATGCATAATAGCAACTAGTATGAGATTTGTATAAAGAATGCAATATGTATGTATTGTTGTCTCATATTGATTTTGTTACTGCTTTATCTTATTATTGATCATCTTTTGTCGCTACAAGGCTTTGCTTGACGGTGAGCATCATTCAAACGTGACCTGCCAATTGTTTTCCATCTCTTCACGATATTGTTATCTATTTTGCTCCATCTATTGTAGTCTCTGCACCACATGCACTTACAATCATTTTTTTTTTTGATCTTTTAAAGATAATGGCCCTAATTTATATATTAATATTTTAGGCTAATTTTTTATTACGTCAATGATATTATTTTCACCCAGTTTGATCAATACCACGTTGTTATTACAAACTTATTTATCCTAGAAGGCAAGCTAGGATGCGGAAGCAAAACGAGGGCAAAAGACCAAAGGACTCGCACACTATAAAGGCGATAACCCAACAGTTGGAAAAGGATTGTACAAGCTAAAACAAGCAAGATGTTGAGACTGGCAAAAGGGTATCTTCTGAAAGCTATTGCTTCTGTTCCCCTACTACAAGCCGAGCAGCACAAATAAAACAGTTCATGGCTCGTTTCAAAAGAAAAATAAAATTCATGGTTCCTAAAGTAAAAGTAGTTCAGCCACTAGAGTATAGCTACTTTCGCTACCTTGACTCTTCTTGTTATTATCCAGACCCATCAAGTCATTCAAAAGCAAAGAAAGAAAGATGAATAAGCAAAGCGAAGGCCTTTATTGAGTTAGATACGAAATTATCTATCTTTGAAACAGGTATTAAGGACTGCCGGGATGATTATTTCAACCTCTTGACAATGAAACAAAGTTAAGGTACGCTTCGGCTGAAATAAAACTAGGCCTGGTTTGTTGCCGGCCGTCCATGGCAGATGCATGTGTTGTTTTCACAGTTCCCATGTGATTAGACAGAGAAAAATCATGAAAGATACTCATACAGTCATGTGACACCAAGGTAAGCTAAAGCTATAGCAGTCAAACACTCAACAATCAACAAATGCATCGGATTGTCGTTTCATTTCCCAAAAATTTTTCACATCTTATATCACAAGTTTGCGATACATGTTAAAATTCTTAACGTAATGTGCATCGTGCCTAATTCAAACAATTTGCATTATGAAACGACGGCTTATTAACGTAATACCAAATACTCAGATAATTTAATCTTTCTAACAGTAAAAAGGGCCCCTACTCCTTCATTAAGCTTAGATATTTTTCTTGTTTTCTCTTTGGCAGAATTTGTTGTTATTTATCCTTAAAATGTAGCAGTTGTTTGTTTCATTACCTTTTTTTTTAATCCTACCTATCATAGATTCATTTATTTGCCAAACTTTATCTAAGTTGTGGCGAGCAAACTCTTTAGTCTTTACCACACCTTAGCAAAGTGTAGCAAGAGGTGTAGCAATGTGTGGTAACAAACCAAACCAAACATATCCTGTTGGTAAACTTCATGGGAAGGAAGAATAGTAAACAAAAAGTTTTTTGCTATTGGGTATGGACTATAAGTTTGGCCTTAACCAGAGATCAGTCCCTCTCTCTCGTCTAAAACTTGATAGCCGCTCTCTTCATATGAGGGAACTTACTTTGAACCGTTACTTAATTGACTTGAGTTGCAACGAAGCATCATTGATCAATGTATCTTAATTAACCCATATCAATTACTTCCTCCATTCCTTTTTATTGACGTCTAGATATAAAAACAAGTGCAAATTTAGGGTGTGTTTGGTGGAGCTTCTTCCACCAGCTTATGGGTTGTCTTATTGTATTTTTGATACTATAGCTACAGTGATTTTACTGTTCACTGACAGAATAAGGCCCTCTTTGGGAGGGATTCTGCAAAACGGATTCTGTCACTGTAGAAACACTGTAGCTACTGTAGCTACTGTGGCAGAATCCGTGAGAAGCTACGATTTTGCTGCTTTTGGATTCTGGCAAAAAATGGATTCTGCTACAGTGTTTTTGCTGTAGTTACAGTGCCAGAAGCAAAATCCAAAATCCAGTTCAGAAGCTGCGTCAAACAGGCCCTAAGCCACAGCAAGCAGCATTAGAGGTGTTTTTTTTAGCTTTGTCACTGTAGCAACAGTGATTCCACTGTAGCAATGAGAATAAGCTGTGAATAGCCGTTTGCAAAAGCCAAGCCAAACATGCCCTTAGTTTATAGACGTTGTTAGGACGACAACATTTTAAGTCCGGAGGTAGTACGATGAAACCTTTGTGACTTTGTGTATGCAATACACTCCTTGCTTAATGAGAAAATTATGTACTAATATATTGGTTGTTTTTGTACTTAATATAAGTTCAAACAATTGTTTAAATCCTGCTTTTACATGAAGCCAAGGGCCATATGCCCAACGTGTCAGCGTCAGAAAACAGCCAGTCCAGCTGCGACACAGCCCAATGATCCGATCACAGAGTTCGCAACACGATACAATTAAAAACACAACAAAATAAAAATCCACGACGTCATCTATTTAAGGCGAAATCCAGCTCGACTCCGTGGCCCTCTTCCCATCGCTTCTCTCCCTCCCCCGGCCCGCCAGATCGAGACGCCCGCGATCCGACCGACGCCGACGAGCTCCACGCCGCCGGCGACCATGGCGTACGACCGCATGACCACCTTCGAGGACTCCGAGAAGGAGAGCGAGTTTGGCTACGTCCGCAAGGTCTGCGCTCCCTCATCCTCCTCCCCTTCCTCCGCCTCCTGCTCACATTGCTCCCGGTTAGATCCCGCCGCTCGTTCCTCGCGATCTCTGGCGCGCTAGCTGTACGGCGTAGTGGTTGACTCTGCCGCATGTGGCGCGCTCGGATCGAGCTGAATTACTGCCAGATTTGCTTGAGCTGCGAGGTCTCAGTTGGGATTTGGGTGATGTTGACGGTTACTTCTGCGGATCTCTTGCGCGTGACTGGCGATTTGGGGGTTGGTGTTGGGATCTAGCCCGCATTGCTAGGGGATTAGCTTGGTCCAGAGGGTTGAAATTCGTGATCGCTAGTGTGCTAATGTTTGATCTACGGTATGCGGTTACAAACAGTTTATGCTGTCGTGATTCGAAGGGTTCTGATGGGTTTTGACTACTTGCAAACTCACGGATAATTGGCCTCTTTTGTTGATGTTGCTATGTTATTAGTTGGATTGGTGAAAATGTGCATTAGTTTGCTGTTTTGGTGGTGTTTAGACGTGGTTTGAGATTTTGATGCCGCAATGTGCAAACATGTACTTACCTTGCCTTCATTGATACTGTGATTGAACCTGGTTCTTCGCTAACTGTTTGTCAGGGTTGGGAACCTCTGCTGATAAGGTTGTGTTACATTTACTCCCTCCGTTTTCCTATTGATGTCGTTCGGACAAACCAAGTAGTGTAAATTTGCACTACTTAGCTTGTCCTAACGACATCAATAGAAAAACAGAGGAAGTAGATATGTAGGTACTTGTTCTTTGTTCGTGATGTGTTTATTAACCCATATGCCGGGTTTTTATAGGTCTCTGGACCTGTGGTCGTGGCTGATGGAATGGGTGGTGCTGCCATGTATGAGCTTGTTCGTGTTGGTCACGACAACCTCATTGGAGAAATTATTCGTCTTGAGGGTGATTCAGCCACGATTCAAGGTATGCAACAGGAAATATCTATCTTATACGCTACTCAGGAGATGTGATAATAGTTTTCAACTGTGGATTTCACAAATACTGTCACTTGTGTGTTACAGTTTATGAGGAAACTGCTGGACTGATGGTTAATGACCCTGTTTTGAGAACAAGAAAGGTGCATTCTTGTGATTTTTTTATCTATCTTCAAAGGTCCTCCTTGTTGTTTTTAACACATAGTATCTATTAATGCAGCCTCTTTCAGTTGAGTTGGGACCTGGAATTCTTGGAAACATTTTTGATGGTATTCAGGTAAGAAAAATATGATAAGACTCGTCTTGTTCTGTCATTCACTCTTGTTACTTCTTATCTACCGTCTTGACCCCTTTTTCATTGTATTTGTAGCGCCCTTTAAAAACCATTGCTATTAAATCCGGAGATGTGTATATTCCTCGTGGTGTTTCAGTTCCTGCCCTTGACAAAGATGTACAATGGGAGTTTCAGCCAAAGAAGTTAGGTAATGAACTAATGAGTTTTATAGCTCCAACGCTCCAAACATTAGGCATGCTATTTTTTTTCTATATAGCTTTAATGTGCTTTATGATGCATCTAAAAGCCTTTCCTTTTGGATCCAGGTGTTGGTGATGTCATTACCGGGGGCGATCTGTATGCTGTAAGTTCCTGTGAAGTTGATTTTTCACATTATGCCTGATATTCTGCAGAACACTAGCATTTTGTATAGATATATGTATGGTATTGCTCTTCAATTAAATGCTAATTATTATTGACTGTATGGCAGACTGTCTTTGAGAACACATTGATGCAGCACCATGTTGCTCTTCCACCTGGTGCTATGGGCAAAGTGAGTTACATTGCACCAGCTGGTCAGTACAGCCTGCAGGTAAGTTGATGCTCAAATTGCACACTTGCCATGTACCAAATCCTATTGATTTGTTATGTTCAAGCTTATCTGAAACCTCACAATTGCTATGTGCAGGATACGGTGCTCGAGTTGGAATTCCAGGGCATTAAAAAAGAATTTACTATGCTTCAGGTATAAATGAAACTCTTTGCAATGACAGAACACTCTTGAGGATTTGAGCAATAGTTTAATGTTCTTCACTAATTGCTTTGCAGACGTGGCCTGTGCGTTCACCAAGGCCTGTTGCGTCTAAGCTTGCTGCGGATACACCTCTTCTAACAGGGCAGGTTTGTATAGAAGTTACATTGAGGTTCATTGTCCATGACAAAAATGATTAATATGTTCTTACCATTATTTATTTGTTATAACCTCGAGAAACGGAATCTTCAGATGCCTTATCCTTCTTATCATACCCCATAAAATCTTAGTCTTGATTATTTTTAAATGGTTCCAGCGTGTGCTCGATGCATTATTCCCCTCAGTTCTTGGAGGAACATGTGCCATTCCAGGAGCATTTGGTTGTGGGAAAACTGTCATTAGTCAGGCACTTTCCAAGGTGCTAATTCTTTCTCCAGTCTTTATGTTGCTCCTGCTGTTGAAGCTGCAGGACTGCAGCAGATACTCCTTTTATTGTCGTTATTATGATCACAACTTTGTACTGAATCAAATGTTGCGTACAGTACTCCAATTCTGAAACTGTGGTTTATGTCGGCTGTGGTGAAAGAGGCAATGAGATGGCTGAGGTTCTTATGGACTTCCCCCAGTTGACGATGACATTGCCTGATGGGCGTGAAGAGTCAGTCATGAAGAGAACAACACTGGTGGCTAACACATCCAACATGCCTGTCGCTGCTCGTGAAGCCTCCATTTATACAGGTAATGCTTGGAGTGACATGATAATATCAGCATAGTTTAACAAGTTTATGTTTTATAGTCTTCCAGTTTTTGTGTTGATATTCGTCATTTCAGTAGGAATTGTGTTAGCAATGTACTGGATAACTATTGGCCCAAATATTAATGAGACCTATATGCCAAGTGGAAATTAGTAGAATGCTTTGACTCTACGTGCTTTACCGTCAGTTGCGTCTCCTTTTTGTTGCTGAATTGCTCAAATATTTTTTACTTGCTTTGATATCTCGGCTAGTATTGTTCATACTTGACAATTGACTGATATTATAAACGTTATATGTTATTCTTTTCCTTCAGGAATTACAATTGCTGAATATTTTCGTGATATGGGATACAATGTCAGTATGATGGCTGACTCCACCTCCCGATGGGCCGAGGCATTGCGTGAAATTTCGGGGCGTTTGGTATGCTCCTTATCTTCTACACTACTTGCTATTTTTCTTCAGACTCTTGTTTTTTATCACTACTGATTCTAGATAGTTCAAAGGAATTTCATTTGCTTTGTTCGTCAAGTGCTGTGCCAACACGTCACCTATGTAGGAATATTTTTTCAATTATTATTATTTTTTTGCCAGGATAGTCTGTTGTCACAACTCACCATGTAGTCCTCTTCTGTTACAATTATTTAGCCATGTACCAACATTGAACATTTGAGCCATGAACTAGTCAATTATTAAAGTTTTTAGGAATGTTGGTACAAAGTTGAAACGTAAAGGAATATTGGTGGCCCAAGCTCACGTAGTAGGTCTGTTTTTTTTTTTGGGTGGTTCTGATGGCTGTAAGTTTAGTTGGGAACAGACCTTACTCATCAAAACAAAGCAGTTTCAGTGCTAAGATGTCATTTTACTTAAACTAATGCTGTGCTATTTTGGTCCAGGCTGAAATGCCTGCCGATAGTGGTTACCCAGCATATTTGGCTGCACGGTTGGCATCCTTCTACGAACGTGCTGGTAAGGTAAAATGTCTGGGGAGTCCTGATAGGACAGGCAGTGTCACAATTGTTGGAGCTGTCTCTCCTCCGGGTGGTGATTTTTCAGACCCTGTTACCTCAGCTACCCTCAGTATTGTTCAGGTGAGGAAACTGCTAAATTACCTGAATCCATGATCATACTCCAATCAACTTGTTCAACATGTGCCTTCTCTTGTTTGCAGGTCTTTTGGGGTTTAGATAAAAAGCTTGCTCAAAGGAAGCATTTCCCATCAGTAAATTGGCTCATTTCCTATTCGAAATACTCCAAGGTTATTTCCTATCTTCTTTAAGCTGTTCATAGTATACAGTTATCTAGAAATGTTTCCCACAAAATGTGGAACTCAAGAGAAGAAACAAAGAAGCTGGCGATGTTGCAGAATGCTGTAGTATTTAGATGTTAACAGTTTAACAATGAAATGCCATTTGGACTGCTATTTCCTGTTTGTAATGATGAGTTTTGTGATGCCACCATTGAAAATATTATGTAGTTGGTTGTTATCTGCCTAGTTGGAAAGGGTGCACCATTGGTTGCATTTATGCTGCGTACATGTTTATTTATTTGCCATAATGCTTATATATATGTCTGGTCTTCTGCCCTTACTCCATTGTTGATGTTATTTGACCATACTATTATCTGCGTTGCAGGCCCTCGAGTCCTTCTATGAGAAGTTTGATCCGGATTTCATTGATATTAGGACAAAAGCTCGTGAGGTGCTGCAGAGGGAGGATGATCTGAACGAAATCGTGCAGGTACATTTTTTTGGCCTTGTATAGATCATCTCTCGCATGGAACTAAATGGCATTTAACTTCTTATCATTATCATGCTGCTTTATTCTGCTAATGAGTATGAGTGTATAGTCCTTGTTACAATAATTGCTCTGTACAGTATTTTTTCTGTTCACATAGATATAGGATTCCTATACTCAACAAATGACTAGCACTTGCTCTCCACAATCTTGATAATTGACTATTATGTTCAGCTTGTTGGTAAAGATGCCCTGGCAGAATCTGACAAGATTACCCTGGAGACAGCAAAGCTTCTGAGAGAAGATTATTTGGCACAAAACGCATTTACACCGTGAGTGTTTCCCTTTATGATTGGATATGTTATACTGCCTGTTTTCTCCATATTAGTTCTGATCGTGCAAATATTTTGCTTGATTCAGATATGATAAGTTCTGTCCATTCTACAAATCTGTTTGGATGATGCGGAACATCATTCATTTCAATACATTGGCAAATCAGGTAGGTTTTCTTTCCAATGTGGTTATTCCACATAAAGCTGTTCAATCTACAAATTAGTTTTTAGCTCTTTTCCCTAGATTGAAAATATAATCAGAAATTTAATAAAGAATTATAGCCCTGTCCTGGCATCAACTTGCTAGTGTTTGATGACATTATAGTGAATGGTGAGGAAACCTTTAAGATTAGGAATCAGCCAAACTAACAATAGCTTGTGGGATGAGCATTTGCAGTTTCTTATTTTACATGTTTGTGTATTTTGAAGGCTGTGGAGCGGGCAGCTGGCACTGATGGCCAAAAGATAACATACAGTGTCATAAAGCATCGCTTGGGTGATCTATTTTATCGCTTAGTGTAAGTATTTTTTTCTCTTTATTTCTAAAACTACTTTTTTTTTACAATATTACTAACAATTCTTTTTATATATATTACAGTTCTCAAAAGTTTGAGGATCCTGCAGAAGGCGAAGAGGTTTTAGTAGCCAAATTTCAGAAACTGTATGATGACCTTACCGCTGGGTTCCGCAACCTGGAAGACGAGGCACGGTGAATTGTTGTAAATTTTGTATAAAACAATAAGGTCTGCCAGATGTTTCATAAGATACGGAAGTTGTAGGTTGAGACTATGTATGAGAATTCTGAACCGCTACTCCACCGTTTTGTCGTACCACTTTTGGTCACCAGTGCTTGAGGACACTCCATTTCTTTTGATGGATCATTTATTGTTGCCATTGTAATAAGAGATGGGCATGCTTGTAGTTTGAATAAGTACAATGTCCATATATTCAAACATCAATGTCATCTTTACCTTTTTGGGTATTTATTTGTGCTGATAAGTCATGTATTTTCGTGCTGGGGTAGGTATTAGTAATGAACATCTTACCTTCTAGTTTGTATACGGCGGATGCTTCTAGCTTGGTACATAAAGTGGAACGACGTTAGGTACAGTAAAGCGCCAAACTTTCTTGAAAATATATTATGGGTTGTAAACATAAGGTATAGTGGGTGTTACTGATAAATGTCGATAACAAAGCTGTATCTGTACTTTTAGTCCCACTTTCTATCCTGCTTTGTTTCTCCTTTTTGATCTATAGCATCCCTTGAAATTATCTCCGTACCCAAGAGCTTTCAGAATGCCATGCGCTGTTCATCAAGATTGCAATTCTTTTTTCTCAATATTAAGTTACAGTTTCCTCCTCTGCAACCGCTAAGTGAAAACTCAATCTGAACTAACTTACAATCAACCCAATCCGTTTCAATTATTGAATTTGCATTCGATTTTTCTTCTTCCGGGCGGGGTCAAAACAGGCCAAAGCTGAGTGGCTGACCAAAATGACATGTCGAGTTCTTTAGTCATCTTTGGGAAAGCACCTTTAATCTGGCTAATCATTGGGCATTTTTAATACAGCGTATATAGACATGTCCGGCTTGTTATGCCGTGTTGTTATTTGGATCGACAGGTTGTTATTGGACTAGATCCATGTGGAGGGTTTCCACAAGAATTCCTCCCGTTACAACAAACATATTCAAGGAAAACTATTGAGATCCGTTTCCACAATAATTCCCTCTCAATTGACAATTGTATGTATATGCATTCCTAGGATCTTTCTTGTATTCTTCTTGTTATTTTTGCCGGTTGGTAAACTTAAGTAGTACTACTTACCTAAGCTTTCGTTTCTTTCTTGTGTTGTTTAAGCATTTCCTTCTTGTTCTGTTAAAAGAACACCTGAAGTAATGTTGGACTCAACATATGCATGCGTAACTTTTGCTGATTACTCAAATAGTACTAGTATACTTGGTGTCAACTATACATAGTTTCTCATATTTTCGGCCTTACATAATTTGCCATCCACAAAAAGGAGTGGTTGTAAAATTTAAGCAAATACTCTCTACTGATTTTTTCCCTTGACTTTAGGCAAGACATTGATCAAAGAAAAATCGTCCACAGAAAGGAGTGGTTATACAATTTAAACAAATACCACTCCTTACAAATATTTTTTCTTGATGTTAAAACAAGACAGTTACTGCAGCATCTCATTCTCTTTTTTTTTTTGGGTTAGTGTCTTGTCCTAGCATCAATAGAATTATAGAAAGAATTTGGAGAAGTACAGAAAAAGGTCAAGTAGCAATGTCGTGTTCACATCACCAACTATGAAAATACTTAAAAAACACAGGATACGCCTTAACATTATTAGACATGGTTTATGTGAAGTGACATAATTTTATTCCTAACGTGTTAAACATACTTATAAACACGCAATAACCTTTTTTCCTATATATTTTACAGTGAGTATACATTTCTGGCGCCGTCTTTTTCTTTTTTTTTTTCCCGGTTTGGAAATTGGTTATCTATCGATGTCTCTGCCGTCTTCCTCCACCCGGCCGCTCTCCATTCATGAGCGGCCGCTGTGAAAGCGGAAATCTCTTGATCAGATAAATCTGCAAGGCCTTAAACAACTAATTAACTCCACTCTGCCGTTTAATTAATCCCGCTGCTTAAATCTCTCTCCTTCCCCTCCGCTTCCACCCTTTCCACCACCACCGCCTCCTCGCCTCCCACCTCCGCCGTGCTCGAGCCCTAGTCCGATCTCGCCGGCGCTGGTCCTCAGATCCCGCCGCCTGCGTTGTCCCGGGACGCGCCCCGCCGGACTCGCCGCTCCTCGTGCTCCAGTCACGACCCGGTAAGTCGTCGTGCCGCGCTGCGGCGGTTGAGCTCGACCAGTGCCTCGCGCTCGCCTCCTCGCATTGAGCAGAGGTGCTCTGGGGATGCGTCCGTCCTGCTGCGTCCGATGCTTTGCTTATGTCGTTGTGGCCGCGGAGTTTCTGTTTCCGCGTGAATTCTGGAGGCGTTTTTGGCGTGGGCGTGTGATTTGGTGCGTTTAGGGGTGGTCTTGTTTGGGTTTGCATTTGGAATGCTATTGGGCTCGTTGAATTTGCTAGGAGTTGACTTGGAGCCGCCGTTTGGACTCATCCACGCTTTTGGTGTGCATGATTTGATTTGGCTATGAGATCGCCTACTATATTTTGTTGTTCTGATCGGTGAGAGGGTTGTACGATTTGGATTATTTCTTTTGTAGCTATCGAACTCTTGTTAAACTGCAACTTTTCTCTAGTCACGAGTCTAGCAAGTAGGAGCATCCGGGTAGTGACAGAAGAAGTAGCAGATCTTGGAAAGCAACCTTTGGATAGGTAGAGGGGACTTTGTTGTCGGCCTTGCAGCACCAACTCTTGCTCAATTGTCTTACTGTACATGAGAGATGTGTGATTCGGATCTTTCCTGAGTCTTGGATTAATGCTATGTACATTTTGCATTGCAGAAAGGTGGCAACTCTGTGGGCATCGCATAGCCTGATTCACCCTGTTTGGAGGTTGCTTCGTGGCATGTAATCTTGCAGTACTGGTGGAGGCTGTCATCACAAGGCATATATTGTGATTTGGCTATGGCCAGGAGATGAACTTATCGCAGTCGTGGCAGCGGAGCAGCAAGGACATGACAGCCATGCCCCCTCTGCGCCAACGAGGCGCTGCGAAGAAGCCCATGTGGATCATTGTGCTATTGTCGTTGGTTTGCGTTTCACTTATGGGGGCCTATGTTTACCCACCCCGGCGCTACTCCACATGCTACTTCTTTGCTTCAAGTGTCTGTACTCCGTTCAAGGATTGGCTACCTGCTGTGGCCCGGGAGCGAACTGATGAAGAGATTATTTCATCTGTGGTTATTAGGGACCTTCTTTCAATGCCTATGCCTGTGTCAAAGAATCCAAAGATTGCCTTTATGTTCTTGACACCTGGTTCATTGCCTTTCGAGAAATTATGGGAGAAATTTCTACAGGTTTGGTGCACATTTACCCATCACCTTCTTTTCCATTCAATATTTTTGAAGTCTGTATTATGCAGGCATGTACCATCATCACCAATACATGAAATGGTTTAATAATTTTCATTTCTTGGTACACAGGGTCATGACGGGCGGTATTCCATATATATTCATGCATCACGTGAAAAACCTGCACATTCTAGTTCCCTGTTTGTTGGTCGTGAAATTCACAGTGAAAAGGTATTAACTTCTACCTCCCACTTCATATACAACTTACTTTCATAGTTCAATATGTCTTGGTTCATGTTTTTGATCGGTGATCCAAACAGTACAGAAATATCATCATATATTGCCACTTGCTAGTTCTTGTGATTGGTGAGAAAGAAGGAAACTGTGGCACTGCTATTCTTTTCATAGCTTTTTTTATGAGAAATTTACACCACATCTATAGATTGATCATGCGTTAGCTAAACCTTTTTTTAGAGCTGTCCATCTGAGGCTGCCATTAGTCAAGACATGGACAACACGAGTTGAAACAGCTGCATTGTTGACAGTCTGTAGATTGCATGCTATTTCAATGAAAACTGTCTATCTAACAATGGAGGAGCAACATGATAATCGCTATGATGGAAACCAACCAGATATTTTCGAGCTAAGATGGCTGAAAAAGAGATTCTTTATGCTGTTCATCCTATGTGGCCTCTTGATCTGATTACAAAACATATTATGGCATCTTCCGTTTAAAAATTTCTGATGTTTGCACTATTAGAATTTTGTCTAATGCTTTATGGAAATACAGTAGTATTAGCGTGAACTAATATGGTATTTTGAGATTGTGGAGAAGATTAGATTTTTTAACATTGTGACAAGTTCAAAGCAAGGAAATAGTTTGCAGAGGCCAAATGGTTAGGAATAAGTAATCTATTGAGTGGAAACATGTAAAAGCATCTGGACTGGATTAGTTTTGAAGTCTTACAAGGGAAATTTCTTTGCAACGAATGCTCCAAATACCAGCTATTATTTCACTTGGGTTCTAGAATTTCAAGACCTCATATCACTTTCAAGAACAAGAACTATGACTCGTAAAATGATCCCTTTCATTTCTTTTACATCCACTTCCCTTTTCTGACACATCATTGCATTAACTTTGCTCCATGTTTGCTATGGTGGAAGTAAGGCACTAAAGTATCTCTGAATTCTAGGTAGTATGGGGGAGGATTTCGATGGTAGATGCAGAGAAGAGGCTGTTAGCAAATGCATTGGAAGATGTTGATAATCAATTTTTCGTCTTGCTTTCTGACAGGTTTTGAATGATTGTGTAATAGTTCCTTTTCTCAACTTTTTGATAGCATGTTTTAAAACTTTTTTCTTTTTATGACAGCTGTGTTCCACTACATACATTTGATTATATATATAATTATCTGATGGGAACAAATACCAGCTTCATTGATTGGTGAGAGCACTGAAACTCATATTTTGCTCCTTGTCAAATTGTAAAATATAGAGTGATAAAATGCAGTAAAAGGGCTAATGTATGTGCATGTAATTCTGTTGTAACATATTTTCCTATGCAATGGGTACTGTCTCTATTTCAAATTCACATGAAGTCCTGTTTACTAAGGAAAAAATCATGAATATGTAACTAGGGCATCCTTCCATGGTTCCGTCATATGCATTGTATTGCACAGTCAATTTTTGTCTTAACATTTGTTATGATAAAGGAAATTCACATATTTTGATCTAAAGGAGTATATATCAAGGAGTTATTGTTTGTTAGCTATGACATGTTACTGAAAATTGTTTATGTGTGCTAAATCTATTTTTGTCCATGCCATCAGCTTCCTGGATCCTGGTCCCCATGGAAGTGGAAGGTACTCCCCGGAAATGTTTCCTGAAATCGAACATAGAGACTTCAGGAAAGGCGCCCAGGTATATCTTTGCAATACTAGTACTAGTTCAGTATTTTACATAATGTTAGATGTGTAGATTAGTCAAAGTCTTCAGATAGGCAAGGCATAATCTTTGGTGTTTCTGGATGTAACATGTCAATGTAGAGGTATTTGTGCAGTACTAAGACTGACTCCAAGTCTCCAACAAGGGTAGCTACTTTTCACAGGCAAATTCATCTTTGCATCGACTACACAGTGTTTTACCTTGCCTTCACATCACAGTGTCTCCAACAGAGGAGCCTGCATTTCCTTCGCGTCGCTGCCCCGCTCCGCTCGGCGCCGTGCAAACCGTCCGCGCACGCGAAGGCCGCCGCCGAGCTCGCCGAGGCGAGGCAGCAGCAGCAAGGCCAGCAGCAGCAGCGTGGCGTGATGGACGCGGCGCGGAGCGCGGCCGAAGGTGGCGGCGTCCTCGTCGGCCTCCTCCGCCAACTCCTCCATCGTTCGATTCGCCGACGTTTCTCCGACCCCGTCCGCCGCACCCGACCCTGCCCGCCACCAGCCCGCCGCGAAATCAACACCGGAGCAGGCTCGCTGAAACCCACCGTGCCCTGGCACGCCTCCTCCGCCCTTCCGCGCCTCGGCCGCCGCTCGCCGAGCCCTACCGCTCCACATGCCCGCACACCCGCGCCCGCTCGCCCGCGCCGAGCTCCTCGTCTGCTCGCCGCGCTAGCCCGTCCCGCTGGACCAGCGTGCGAGGGAGACGAGGTTGGGGAGAGGGGGAAGCAGCGCAGTGTGGAGGAGGACGACGACGACCCCGCGCGCCCCTCGTACCGCCATCTTGGCTCCCTCCGGCGGCCCCGCGGCCCCATCCGCGCCGCCGTGACTCGAGCTCCATCCCGCACCCTATTCAATTGACCGGCCTCCTCTGTAGTAGCACGCAAGCACGCCATATACGGGGCTCTCCTCTCCAACGCCAAGATGGTGCTGCGCACGCCGCAGCTGTTCGCTGCGTGGATGGCGCAGTCGCCGTCCTCGCGCGCCTTCCAAGCAATTGCACTCGCGTCGTCGCCGCCCTCCCCCTGCAGGTCGCGCTCGCGTCGTCGCCCCCCTCCCGCTTCACTCGAGCACAACGAGACGCCACGGCACAGCAGGGGACTGCACGGCGGCGCGCAAGGCCATGGCGGCGCAGGGGCAGGACTGAGGGAGCGGGCCGGGTTGCGTCGCGGTCGGCGGCAGGACGAGGCGGGGTTGGCCGCGGGGCCGCGCACGTCGAGGCCGCGGTGGCGCGTGAGGCTGCTGGGCGGCGCCGCTGTCTGCAGAGCGCAGCCGCGACGCGAGGCATGGGAGGTGGCCGGGTGCGGCTGGAGGCGAGGGAGGCGGCCAGGCTCACCGCGGGGTCGATTCGGCAGCCTGGGCTCGCCGCGGCGTCGATTCGGCGGCCTGGACGTGCTGCGGCGAGCTCCAATCGACGGCGGGCGCGGCGTGCAACTCCCTAGCGTGGGCCACGCGGCGTGCAGCTCCAATCGACGGCAGGCGCGGGCCACGCGGCGTTGCTGCAGGCAGAAGAGACCATGGCGCTCGTCTTCTTCCCGTCGATGCAATTCATGGTCCTTTTCTCTTGCGGACAGCCTCAGGCAGCCTCGGGCTCCTCCAGCAGCAGCCGCAGGTGGGGAAGACGACCACAACGTCGAGCTGAGCGGAAATACGGCGTCGGGGACGGCGACCTCGTGGGGCGGCGGTGGGGAAGACTCCAAATCGGCCGGGATTCGATTGGAAATGGAAGAGGGGGGCGGCGGCGCGCCGGGCAAAAGGAGCGTGGCTGTGGAGGCCGTGGAGGCCGGCACAGGGTCGGCGGTTGAGCAGCCTGTGAAAAATGCATCGGAGGAGAGAGACGATGTATTTTTACATCGCCTCTCTCCTGGGAAGGCAAGATGGCTCTTCCCTTGCATCATCTGTTGGAGGCTGATTTGGTAATGCAGTGTAAAATTAGATGCAAAAATGGCTTTGCATTGCTTTGTTGGAGTCAGTCTAAGTACTAACATGTAGAAGAAGCGTGCAGTGCTGTAGTTTTGCTATAGGAGTTGAAGCCTTGGCCATCACCACAAGAGCACCATCCTCTCTATTTTTAATGTATCTGAAAATTCATTCAAAGCTCACCTGAGTAGCTCATGTACTATAATTGTTGATTTGAGATGATCACGCCAATGTTTTCTGCTTAAGTCTACCTGTTGGGTACTGTCCCTGTTTGTGTACTTCTTTCTTCTACTTGATGAAATGACGCACAGTTCTCCTGCACATTCGGAGAGAAAAAAAAAAGTCCACCTGCTCATTTATCCTCATGTATATTTGTAACCACTACCTACTTGTAAGCTGACAAGTTCAGTAACTAGGACATGGTAGTTTCCAATTATATGTGATGATCACTTACATTTTTCATGCTTTGCTCAGTAAAGCTTTTGTGATTATTGTAGTGGTTTGCTATAACACGCCGGCATGCTTTACTGATTCTGGCAGACAACCTTTACTACAACAAGTTTAAACTATATTGCAAGGTATGTTCCTCCCCTAGGATTTTTTTTTTCTTTTCTACTGGGACTAAACTAGAATTCCACTACTTCATGGCCCATTGCCAATGCATAGCTGATAATTTTTTGTACTAATTGTTAACTGCAACTTGAAGTTAATAACAGAGCTAAGCCTTTTCCCCTGTAGTCTGGAACTATTATAATGGAATCCTCTGTAGTATATATTTCAAAATGATCTGAAAATAGTGATTGGGAAAAAGACTTGTGCCACGCATTTCCAACTGCTTCAGCCAGTAGGACATGGTAAACCAAGGGGACAAACGCTTCAAACATTACATTGACATGACCTTTAGACAGATCCCTTTAAACCCCTCTTTTAGTGTGTGATTCATATTTTCAGTTGATGCTGAAACCAAAAGAAAAGCGATTGTTTACAGGTATCTGGCTTAGAACTGACAGAATTATATCACATCTGACACAATGAATCACTTGACAGGCTGCCAATATTGTGGCATGCTCATGATAGCTGCTTTCAGAAAATGCTTATGACTTTCAGGACACTCTAGCATAATTTCTAGTTTGTGAAATTATGTTTTGTTTAGGGATAGTGAAACTTAGTTTTTAACTAAGCTACTATGTCTGTATTTTGTGAAATTTGCAGCCAGCAGTGGGACGCAACTGTATTGCTGATGAGCATTATTTGCCAACCCTCTTCAATGTCAGTAAATTCTTTTTAATTGATAACCTCATCCTTTTATTGGTTTTTTGCTTTCTTTTGTAATATAGCTGCATTTTAATCTTCAGATGGTAGATCCTGGTGGAATAGCTAATTGGTCAGTGACTCACGTTGATTGGTCTGAGGGAAAATGGCATCCAAGGTCTTATAGAGCTGCTGATGTTACCTATGAGCTCTTAAAGAACATAACGGTGGGCTTTTGTCTTTCTAAATGGAAAACATGTCTCCATGTGTCACTTTTTGTCTCATACTGATTTATTTGCTTCACTTCATGCAGTCTGTAAATGAGTATTTGCATGTTACAAGTGATGATAAGGTAAGCATAGCAATTCCTAGTCTCCCAAGCACGACATAGAAATTTGCAATTACTAGGATAGTCCTGTAGTTATTGTTAAGAATACAACAACAACAACAAGGCCTTTCTATCCCAAGCAAGTTGGGGTAGGCCTTTGTTCTTTCATCTCCATAAGATTGGCTAAAAATGGTTGTTGGCTAGCCAAGCCTAACAGTAACACAACCCCCTGCACTTTTGTCATTCGGGCTTGGGAACGGCAAACGCAGTGTTAAGAATACCTGAAAGTATTTAGTTTTCCGTGTACTGTGCACTCGATGAATCAATATTGGCCCAAGTTCTTGGGTAGTTAAGTGAGATGCAAATGCCACCTGTTTCGAAATGAGTGCGTTCTGAAGAATATTCTACTCAAATAATTGAACTATTTTCAAGTATAGTGTTGTAGCATTTATATGAAATGTTGATGTATTCTGTTCTCTATTGCAGAAAGTTGTGACAAGGACCCCATGTATGTGGAATGGAACAAAAAGACCGTGCTACCTTTTTGCTAGAAAGTTTTACCCCGAAACTCAGAACAACCTACTGAAGCTATTCTCCAGTTACACGTCCGCTTGAGTTTTACATATGATTCTTTGCCTTTGGCCTAGGATTCGCCTAGGATTTTTTTTTCTGTTTCATGTAAATTATGAGATTGATACTAGCTGCTTAACACAGATCCAGGGCCAGGGACAGGTCGTTGCCGCAGCACTGGTGACATCTGTAATTCTTAGTCCCTAGGTAGGGCTGAGGTGCTTTCTATTTAGTATTGACACTGCCCTCCTTGTAAGCCCGTTGGCCTTGTATGTTTCTATTAGCTCTTAGATTCATAGCGATCATTTCCTGAGTAACAGGGGTTTTGTCAAATTGAACAGCTATTATATGATCCATTCTTTTGTAGACTGAAGATATTATGAAATGAGTACCACCTTATAGTTTAATCTGATCTTATTCTGATTTTATTTATATTTATAAACCCTCCTGATCCTATCATGATCAACTCTAACGTGTCAGCACAGCATGGTCAGCAACCTCGACTCAAAATGTTACGATGGGCAGTTCAGCATTGTTTCAGTATACAATTAGCACCTTGTCCCTGCATATATAGATATTTAATGTACTAACAACAACGTAATTAGGTACTGATCATGTCAAAGTCCAAATTTGGGTACTGATCATGTCAAAGTCCAAATTTGGATATTGCTAAAGAAAACTTTGATGTACACCTCTTAATCCAGCACGACATCTCAAGCTATACAGGTGCTGCTCTACCCATGTTAGAATGATCTGAAGAAAACTATCAGTGCTCACAGAATACTTGAGTTGCCTTGTTTTTGAGGAGCAGCCATTGCTACAAGGTCACTGAAAGGATCACCAAAAGGATTTGAAGACGCATAATACTGTTGCTGCTGGTAGTGGTACAGATTCGGTTGCTGAACCGTCGTCAGCTGCTGCTGTTGTACCTGAGAATACTGCTGCTGAGGCTGGAAATACTGATGCTGCTGAGCCATCATTGCTAACTGGACATTAGATGGTGGCGCGAAGCTGCTGGACATGGCGAACGGATCACTGGTTTCGAAAGGGTTGGCTGCTCCAAGGCTTCCGGTGTATGTCACGCTGGCGATCTGCTGCCTCCTGGCCTCGTCTTCATAGAGGCTGTCGAGCAACAGCTTGTCAAATCCTCCAGCCTGTTGATCAGATGCAAACATGTAAACACGATTAATTCTTCCGGGGTTACACTGGATTCTCATCATGACTTCGATATCTGGAAAGCAGCTTATGGAGTAAGGAGCGCATACAAAGTTGGTGTCAACTGCATGGCTAGTATGGGTGCTTGGAGCAGTGACCAGGGCCAGCTCCCACCCAGATTTGCTGCCATCAAACAGATCATATGTTGAGGCCTTGTTGTGGTCACCTACATCCAAGAGCATAAGCGCTAATGTCATTTGCTTTCCATAGCGTCAATAGCAGCAACGCAGATAACAAGATTGTTGTAAAATCTGGTATTAGTTGTGTCGACAATAGTACTTGTGATGCTATTTGGAGAAGTCTAACTGATCTTAGTATACCTGACCCCACAATGGCAAGTGCTAATGCATTCCTTTCTTCCAGTTCCGTGATCAAAGGATTAACCTCTGCATCCAAGTTCTGCATACAGGACAAACCCATGAACATCAAGGTACAAGATTCAGATAACTGTAAGGTTAAGCTCGAGGTAAAAGTCTGGAGCTTACTAGTAAATCTCCAGTTGTTTCCTGTGACTGGGGTTCTGGTTCAGGCTCTGGTTGAGGTTCTGGCTCTTGTTCAGGCTCAGCCGCAGGCTCCTCTTTCTCCTCTTCCGCTGGCTGTTCGGGTTCATTTGGGGCTTCTTGGTCATAGGTCAGTAGCTTCCTCTCCTCACTCTCCTGCTTTGGCAACAATAAGAGTTACAAACAGAATTTTAAAGCATAATTGCTCTCCTACTTTCCCAAAAGAGCTGGGCTCACCGCACTCTTAATTGAAGGCCGGGGTGCTTCTCTGATGTACTCCTCCATTGTTGCTAGGAATGATGGGGGTGGCTGCATAACAGTTGTGATTAACGCGCATTATGACTCCATAATCATTATAGTTTTGCATTCTTTGCCCATTGCGAGCTTTAAGGGTTAAGCATCGTAAGAGATGATGTCGAGACTAAAAGTTACTAACCTGCCTGAGGGTAGGAAACTGGAATGTCCTGGCAAGCTCAAGATGTTTGCAGAAGTCGTAGAATTCAGCAAGGTTTTCTGCCTGTGCATTCATAAAAAAGGATCAATACTATTTTTGTCGACAAGCATTTGGGAGCTTGATACGCTTAGCTTCAACTCAATAGCGATGCAACTCAAAAATTGATCTACCTGCAGGCCCGCTCGTTTATAGACAGCCAGTGCCTTGATAGCATCATATTTTGGCATATCAAAGAACTGCACCGGACCGGTAGGAATAAGAAAACGACGATTATGATTCATCGAAAACAAAAAAAAAAAAATGGTTCATCGTAGGATTTCATGAAGAATTGCTAGTTTACCATATCAACAAGATTGATGATGCCATCATTTATTGCACAGTATATCTTGAAACTCTCCTTCAAAACCTATGAAATGGAAGACCTCCATGAGTATCTAAGAACAAACACTATCTTGCAAAATGTCAATAAACTTTACAAAAAAAAAATCAAATATTTATATTTGCAACTTACCAACGCTAGTGCATATTGAACAAGATAATTTGAGCATGCAGCACCTTCAGGCTGCAATGGTGAAGCAAAAATGCAACTAATGAACCGCATGCATTCAGTGAGAGCTTAACAATAGAACTTGGGCGCGACAAACCTGGACGCCTATGAGCCTGAAAAGCAGCTGCTGCAGTGCAGGCAACTGCTCCAAAAGATCAGGGGAAGGCAGGGTCCTGGTTTTACTATGTGCCTGTCAAATTACAAAATGAGATAAATCCTCTGCACTGTATAAATGTTCACTAGTAATTTTGAGAAAGACAAAACTACCTTGCTAGAACACTGGGGGGATTTCACCAATCGCTCGGTTTCAATGTCATATTTCAGAACCCTAAAGCACTCGAGCCGCTCCTCAAGGAAGAGCGCGTAAGTGCGAACCCATGCAGAGCAATCCCAAGCTGCAACGTTAAGGAGATAGAAAATGGGGCATCATCATTTACATGGAGGACATACTGAATTAGATGCAGACGAACTAACCTAACGGGCTCGAGTCATCCTTGAAATTCGCTAAATGCAAAATGTTTCCCCTATATGAATAGGCCAGGAACTCTTCCTTGAATGTAGGATCACCTTCTCTCAGAAGCCTATGTACCACTATCAATGTCTTCAATGCAACCTGCATGATGCAATATGAGACAAATAATTCGCAAGATAATTAGAAAGGAGGAATTAGTAGGAGGCAAGAGGAAGAACACCCACTGTCCAATTCTTAGTCTTTGACAATCTTCTTGCCAATGCATATATGCAATATGAGACGTCGGCGCGAGGACGATTTACCGAGGTTGCAAATAATATTTCTGCATTCGAAAGGGAATTACAAGACTCTTCATCAATTGACAACTGGGGGCGTTGGAATAATTCTACAAATTCAACGTACAATCGAATGGGACAATATGGTTACTCACTTCTGACGTGCCGTTCCTTGGGAGGGCATTCTACATGGTTGGTCGCCTTCACAATCGCAATATCCAAGTCCTTTTTTTTCAGAAGATTAAATGATTTCCATCAAACAGAAAGTTCAAAGCAGTTGTACATAAAACATAGGACTCAATCAAAAGATGATTGAAAACAATGTTCATCGCAACTGCGGGCCGTTCAGTCTCTCCATTGGCGCTCACCTTGAAGTCGCTATTGACCTTGGCGAGGCCGACCTTGGTGGAGTCCTTGAGGGCGCCGTAGGCCTTGCGCCACGACCCCATCAGGCCGTGATCACCAAACCCACTCCGCGCCCTCGCTCCTCTCCTCCTCCCTGCTCACAATCGCCAATGCCGCCTCGCCGCCGCAGCCCGCATGCTTCCCCCTGCCCACCACACGCCTCTCGCTAATTTTAGCCTGCGGTCGGTGCTCAATCGGGAGAGAAAGACAAGCGTTGCCGTCATTTGTATCTTTTTTTTTTTTTAAAAAAAGAAGAAGCCGCCATTTGTTTTTTTTTTTTTTTTTTTAGAAATTACACAGTACAACTCAGACACTCACAACGCACGCACACTCACCCCTATGAACGCACATACGCAAACCCTACCCCTATGAGCATCTTCGAAGACTGAGCCGGCAAATTCTCCAGATTCCCGAAGTCACCACTGGCGCCTCGCTGTCGACGGCCACGTCGCCTACCGCTGAAAGCACAAATGCCGTTAAATCCTAGAAAATTCGCTCCCACCAGGAGTCGAACTCAGGACCCAAAGATGCTACTCGGATGCTTTAACCACTAGGCCAAGACTCCTTTCACATTTGTATCTGCCCGGCATGCGCGGGAGGATGACGAAGACGCCAACCCCTCTCCCTGGCAGGTGAGCCCAAATGCCACTCATGGACCATAAACAATAAAGCCCATATACCTCGCACAGCACGACGGCACCAGTCAACACCGGCCCGGCCCGGACCGGCCCAACAACCCTCTCCCCCTTTACCCGAACAAATTCCCCTCCCCATTCCTCCCCACCCACCCACAGACGCCGACGAGCAGCAAACCCTAGCGAGCGCGAGAGCGAGGAGATCGATCGGCCATGGCGTTTCGAGCCCTCTACAACGAGATCCGCGGCATGAAGGTGCGGGAGGTGCCCGGGTACCTGAAGCCGCGGCTCACCTGGGAGAACGTGAAGAAGAGCACCGACCAGACCGTGGACCGCTACATCGAGAAGTACATCGAGACCGGGTCGCCGGAGCCGCTCTTCCACGTCTGCTTCGGCGGGATGGCCTTCTCCTACCTCGTCAACCTGCCCTGGGAGCGCGCCCACCTTGCCCACCTCGAGGAGATGGAGAAGCACGGCGGGAAGCACTAGATCCGTCGCCGGCCGCGCACGAGGTGAGTCTGCGGGTACCCGTCTCGTCTGGTCTCATCCGATGTTTATCATGTGCGATCTGGATCGGCCCGGTCGGGTTGTTCGCGGGTAATCGCATTTCGCGTCTGGATTGATCGTAGAGGAGCCTAGATGCGGGACATTGTTGGTATAGATTCGATTTGTCGTGATCGCGATGATTGTTTGCCTACGTCTGTGCGCAGCTGGTTGTGATAGTACAATGGTACTCTCTATCGCCCATATGATGTGAAATGGGACTACTCCCGAGTCCTGTCCTTGCTTGCTGATGAAAATGTAGATGTAGGTTACATTTTCCACTCATAGGATTTACTGCTATTGCATCTGTCTGACTGCTATTGTATACCGTAGTTGCATCATGCATTGTGCTCTCTAGGCTCTACTCTGTAAGTGCGCCTACCCATCTTCATGAGTATAATAGTGGGTTTGTAAGGATTAATTACTGTGGTCAAATGGTAAGATGGGAATTACCATACTGTTTTACTGCTGTATTGAACTGGTGATATGTGGATTCAAAATTGCTTTCAAGTTAATTCACAGAATTTTGTTCGTATCTAACTGAAGTGCATGTTGACATGTAAATTTTGTGTTCTCCTTTGAAATGAGTTATTGATTCCTTTTACGAATTATATAGCCAATTTTGTTGTGAACTCTTGAGTTTGCATCATGTACAATGCAAGAAGCTTAGAAGAAGTGCTTAATGAAAAACATTATTAAGCACCTGTTAAAAACACACTCCTACAGTGCAAATAGGTGCTTAAAAAGGTCTAACCACCTTGATTAACACTTAAGCACCAGGTCCTAACAGCATTTGTTCTCTCATATAAGCACCTAGTGCTTAAAATAAACCAGTTTTTGCCTTAGCACCTCCATTGTACATGCTGATAGGCCATCAAGCCTCGTGGCGGGCTTTGAAAAAGCTAGGTATAGACGTGTGTAGGAGACCAAAATCTTGCTTCTGTTTTATGTGTCTCTTAATTCCGTTCTGAGAACATTGTGTCATAATTTTGTGGTTTAAAAAGTGAGTTATAAGGGATTTCTAAACATCTTTTAGGACAGTGGTTAAATTCATGATTATTTGTTATTTTAACTTGAAGTGTGATACATTCCATGTAACAATAATGTGAAAAGATAGTTTTGGACAAGTGATGGTGTTTCTTGTGTATAAACGCCAATGATATTTAGTCCTATTGATAGTTTTGGACAAATGATTGATATATGGTCCTATTTTTTTCTTTTTGAAGGAACGATATCTGGTCCTGTTGATAATTTTGGGTGTTTCTTGTGTATATAAGCCAATGATATCTGCTCCTGTTTTTTGTACATTGGCTATACCCTATGAATCTTGCTAGCTTATCACTCTCCTGTAACACCTTGTCATTCCTTGTATTTCAGGACGGCTTATCTGGGTTCCATTCAAGTTGGTGGCTTCAGTTTTCTTCTACTGATGACCTCTTGTGCTCGATGTTCATTTGATGTTTTATTTTGTACCAAGACAGCAAGAGAAACTGTCCATCTTATTGTTAAGTTTCAGCACCTCCATCATAAGCTGCTTCAAACTGGGAAGTGCATGAGTTGTGATTAAAAACGTTTCAGTATTGACTAAAAGTGCGTTGTGAAATGTATACTTTAATAATACCTTCGCTGCATTGCTGAATATGGTCAGTGCAAAGTTGCAATCATTTGTTGGCTGATGTTGTATAGGCAGTGTGTTTGTATTAAACCTTCGCCGCATTGCTGAATACTCTGGCATTCAATTGATTCGCATGTACTAAAACATGCTAGTATTTCTTGCTAACAGTTTGTAGCTATGCCTCGATTTGAAATAAACGCTCCAAATTAAATATTTGGGCCAATGGAATTTAATAATTATTTTGAATAAGATGAATCGTCAAATGTTATATTTGAAAGTCAATAAGTTTATACTCCCTCTTTTTTTATTGCAAACATGAGCAAATAGTTCATTTTGTAGCAAATAGTCCAGAACGGGGTAAGTATTTCAGACATGGATGTGCTTCGCATGACCCTGCCTGTCAAGTTCTTGCTAATCAGCATGGAGCCACCATCAATTGAAAAAAAAAAAAGGGCATGGAGCTACCGTGCTTGAACCGACTCTGTAACAAACATAACCGCAAGCTTGGGGCCATGTTAAAGCAGGGTAACACAAAAATCGACTGGTAAATGCTGATTGAATTATTTGTTCTACATTGGTTTTACATCGTCTGTAATGGTTACAACAAATTGGTTCACAAACATTTCAATTCGACAAAACCCACATTGGTATCTTGAAGTGTCACTGACATCTTGCTCACCAGCCATATTTTGCTTGTGTTTCTGCTTTGGTAAGAATGCCCTTCGAGCGCCTCTCAGCAAGTTCCATCTCCTTGGACCTCATGTCAAAGTACAGAGAACCAATCTGATGTTTCCTTTTATGCAACTTGGATGGCTTTCCCTTTGTGGAAGGGGCGGCCTGTTCACAAGGTAGAAAACTTCAGTAAGTACCATAATCATACTCGTGTATTGATATGGAACATAATCTTAATTCAAATGGAAGTAACAACAGAACAAAGTTGAAACATATTTTTAGCTGGTGATAATCATTCAGTAAAACAAAGCCAGCTGTTGTTGGTTCAACGAGGGAACTCTAGATTCACAAACATATTAATCTTTGCATACATTCCTGAAAAACATATTACCAAAACAGTAACATATCGATGAGACAGCGCCATCAAACTATTGTTTCTGTTTCCGCTACAAATTGGGAAACTGGTAAAATATAATCTGAACCCAAGATCCACCTACATCCTATCATCCAATAACATTATTCATATACAAGGCCTAACCTATGTTCTTCAGCAGTCAATTTAACCCTATTCAGGTCCAGGCTTGTTAGAAGCATCAGTTTCTCCATGAACCCAAAATCCTATAGCACGAAAAAAAAATGCACTAGATTTGTCCATGAACCCAAAATCCCATGAGCTTTCCTTATGGAGTAACAGATAGTACTGTAGTACACGCAGAGAGACTTTTATGTTCTGCACATTCAGGTCGTGCAAATTTTAAATCCGAAACCAAGGATGGATTCTATTTACTTAATCCTAAAATACTCAAACTGGAGTGCAATAAGGAAGCATCACTAGCTTCTTCCCTCCCTCCCCCCCCCCCCCCCCCCCCCCCCCCCCCCCCCCCACACACATAAACAAAAAAAACAGAGTCTGTCTGTATGATCCAAAAGCAAAGCTCATATATTTACAAGACAAACATTTTCGAAACCTAAGTGTGCATGGAACATAGCTGTTTGCTCCATTGAACATTTAGGAACCTAAAATATGACTTACAGAAATACTTAACTGGTCATGTATAAATTAAATCTACAATGAAAATAAAAAACAACATGAGGCGTGCACCTATTTTTCAAGAACCATTTGTTCTCGACAAACATCAAACCCAATACTGTATCAGATCGTGTGACAAAAATATTAATTTCGTGACTTTGTCACTTAAGCATGAAAGCAGGGAGCTCAATTATCAACGCAGGTTAACAAGTCATAGCAGTAGCTACACTGTTCACCTCTGTGAACATGAACACAGGGTAGACAATGACATTCCCATCCAACTTCCATCTAATGGATTTAGTACTAAGCTAGCAAAAATGTGCGAGGATAATATGTAAAGAAGTAATAAAATGTCCACAGAAAGTTAACATGAAGTGATGGATCTGTACCTGATAGCTAGGACCAAAGGCAAGGCCAGTGAGCTTGGACTTATCCTGCTTTGGTCGGTTCTTCATCAGCTCTTCCTGGTTTACCTCTACAATCTCAGGTGGCATGTCCTTTCTACCTCTCTTCCCTCCGATCCTTCCCATCACTGGGGGTAGTACTGGGTCTTGCACTGGAGGGAATGTTGTTGCCGCAGTCTCATGGCCATACCCTCCAGTATAATCTGCTCCATATGGCGCCGCTGCCACATTTGCATACCCACCAACATGCTCACCTCCATGTGAATGAGCATACGCAGCAGCTTGCTCTCCTCCATATGCTGCATACTGGTCTCCGGTCGCATAATTCACATTGCTATTAGGATCCCAGCCATAATTTGCGCCGTATTGAGCATAGTAGTTTGGATCCCATGTGTAGGCTTCATATCCGCTAGTGCTCCCTGCTCCAGCATCATAGCCTTGCTGTTGCTGCTGTCCAGCTCCGGCATCAGTACCCAGCTGTTCATCGTCCTCCAGCTGGTCCGGCACAGGCATTTCTTCCTCACTGCCGCTATCCTCTGAATCCTCATTAGAAGCAACACCAGCATCGGCCCCTTCCGGCGCTCCTGTGTTGGCAACCGAGCTTGAAGGCACGGCAGCGCCGAGACTGGGCCTCTCCGGCGCGACCGTATCGATCACAGACCTCCTGGCCCCGGCGCCGCCGCCGCCGCCAAGCCCGAGCGAGTGCTTCGGCGGCGGGAGGAACGACGACACGGGCCCCGAGCCAGCAGACACAGCAGGGCGCACCTCGGCAGCACTGGCTCGGCGCTTCTTGGCTTCTTCCTCCTCGTCGTCGGAGCTGTCGCCGGTGGGCTGCCGGATCGGCTGCGGGCGGTACTGGACCACGCGCTTAGGGTTCCCGGAGGACTTGGGGGCCGTGGAGAAGGTGGGGCCGGATTTGGGCGCTGGGAGGGAGGAGAAGAGAGGGGCGGACTTGGGCTGCGGAAGCGAGGAGAAGATGCCGCCGCCGCCGATGGAGGATGACGAGAAGCTAGGCTTCGCGCCGGCCTGGCCGCCCCGGGCCGCGGCGGAGGCGGGAGCTAGGGCAGGGGCAGGTGGGGCTTCGTCGGCCTCGTCGTCGGAAGAGGCGTAGCTGGATAGGAGCGAGTCCATGGCGAATCGGCGATGTCGCGGTGCCGGATTACGGCCTCGCGCACGGCGTGCGGCAGGGGAAGGAAGAGGGGGAGGGGGAAGACGACGGCGGCGTGCAGCTCGGGTTCGGGTTCGAGCCCGATTCGTCGGCGGTGGCTGGGTGCGGAGGAGGTGGGTGCTCTCGTGGGCCGGACGGTGGTGTACGGTCTTTGGGCTAATGATTTAAACCGGTTGCGGGCTGCTCGGCCTTTTACCGTCTAGATTGGTTCCTTTCGATGGCCTGCTTCGTGTGCAATTCGGCCTTTATGATTTGAAACGGTGAGACTGTCGTCGTGTCCTGACTGCAGAATTCATCAGCGAAGGTGTTGCCTTGAGCACTTTTTTTTTTTTTTTTTTTTTTGGAGATCTGTTGCCTTCAGGTTCATGTGAACGAGAAGCAAGACACAAGTAGCAAACATGTGAAAACCTCCAGCATCTTGATTTTCACATAAGATTATTTGCGGGGCAGTGACATTTGATACAGTTACTTTGATGATGAACCGGAAACAATTTTCGCTGCGGTTTCTCTTCCCTTTCACTAATATTTTTGCCCCCTCCAACCGATCAGGCCAAAAGGCAAATCAAATGTTTGTCCGCGTCCACCACTCAACCCCATCAAGCGATCCGAACAAGGTCTCGTCCAAAAAGGATACTCCTGCCTGCCTTGCACCAGCGCTACTGGTTACTGCTAGTAGTACTGCCTGGACTGGCAGTTTCTGCCTTTCTGGTCGGAAGGCCAAGCTCAAACTGCCACCGTGCTTTGCTTCACTTTCGCAAGGGGTACTGCCGTGTCGTGTACCTTGAAACCGGCGGGCGAAGATGCGTTGCTACTGTTGCGTATCGTTCGCTGCCTTCCCAGCGTCGCCGTTGCGGCATGTAGAGCAGGGGGGCAAGGCGCCCGCGCGAGCGAGAGACGTGTCCTGTGATCTTTGTCTCAACAAGGGAAACGGCAACAAACTCTGAAAGTAAAGCTAGTACTAGCCGTACCAGAAAGCTGCCATGATCCCCCTGTCCCTCTGGTGTTTTCTGTTCTGTGGCTGCCTTGCTGCAAAGCGAAAGAAACAAAAGGCTAGCTGCTCCAAAGTTCAGAGGCAACTCGTTCCTCTCTCTGCTCTGGTTCATCATCGCCTGGTTGCTCTCGGTACGTCTCCCCATTTTGTTTCTCCACCGTCTCCTCCTCTCATGAGCGCACCGCCACCCACCATGTCGAGAACTGCCGTGCCGCTGCCGGAGGTGCCACCAGAAGTGTTCCGGTCGCTGCGGATCAACGCGGCCAACGAGAAGCGGCGCCGGCCAGCCGGCACTCCCGGTAAGCCAGCCCCCGCACCCCACCTGCCTGTAACACACACGAATCGATCCAATGAATTCTTGTCGTATAATATAACGATGGCAACTCCGATCGATTTCGCAGACGACGACATGGACACGGAGGTGCTGGCGCTGTCGCCGCGGGCGCTGCTGGAGCCGGGCCACCTGTTCGTCTGCGACGTCTGCGGGCGGCGCTACAACCGCGTCCACAGCCTGCACAGGCACCGCCGCCTGCACGGCGTCGCGTCGGGGAACTCGAAGACGCCGGTGAACCCGGGACGGAAGACCAGGCTCGTGTTCGTCTGCCCCGAGCCGACCTGCCGCCGCCACGACCCCGCCCACGCGATCGACAACTTCCCCCGCATCAAGAAGCACTTCCGGCACTGGCACGGCCACCTCGCGACCGGCTCCTCTCATCAGTCCCAGGCGGCGAGGTCCATGGAGCATCAGGACACCCGCGACGCCAGCCAGCCGAGGTCGGAGAAGTCGCCGTCGCCAGGTGAGGTCGTGACCGTGGCCGCGTCGCAGCAGCAGCTGCTGCATGCAGAGGCGGCGGCGGCGTCAAGTGCGAGCCCGTCCTGCGGCGATGATCTCAGGGTCAGCACCACGGCGGCTGCCAACGCTGTCACGGCACTCCACGGCTTCGACCCGGTGGTGTTCACGCCTCTGTCGCCGCCCGAGCGTCCCGTCGCCCACAACAACATGCAGGAGCTGCAGCTCATGCCGCCGCGCGGAAGCTGCGCGCGCGGCGCCGCTTCCCCCGCCGTCTGGTGGCCCGCCCCGCCGCGCTCGCACGCCGTCATCCCGCAGCTCGAGCTGTCCCTGTGGTTCGGTGGCGCGAGGGGTGGCGACAACCTGGCTCCGGCGTCCGTCTCAGCAGCCAGGCTCAAGCAAGAGGCCCGGGAGCAGCTGCGTCTGGCGGCGGCGGAGAAGGCCGCGGCGGAGCTGGCCCGGGCGCAGGCGAGGCGGCAGGCGGAGCTGGCCGGGCACGAGCTCGCGGTCGCCCGGCGCGTGCGGCAGCAGGCGCAGGTGGAGTTCGCCAGCGCCCACGAGCTCCGCGAGCACGCCGTGCGCCAAGTCCACGCCGCCGCCATGCGGGTTCAGGGGGCCACCTGCTTCGGCTGCCGCCACAAGTACAGCGCGAGGGCGCCCGCCGTGAGCTCCGAGGTGGACGACGGCGGCGGCCGTCTCCGCGCCGATCGAGGACGTGCCAAGCCATGATAAGATGGACCTTAGCTCGTTAAGCGAAGACCATTTTATTTTTTTTGGCTAGTTGAAGATTTGAGTTATTGAAGACAACACGGATCAAAGTGAACTCTAATTGCGATGTTACAATCTTTGAATCTTTCAGTTATCTGAACTGGAGATTTCTGGGACAGTCCCAAAGAGCTTAGCTTAAATTTTTACCAGTTTTTCTTCAGTTCACGTAAAGAGCGTAATATTTTAACTTGATCAATTGAACTGCGCTTGATTTTCAGCAATTCATGTACATCCGAGAGCTTAGCTTAATTTTCTTTCTTTCTTTTTCTTCGTATAAAGCGCTTGGCCACCAGTGCTGCTCATCTATGGGCAAAGGAGGCGATTCTTTTAGGCACTGAAAACTTTTGGATCGATCAAACCTCTGAGGATGATTTGTGGGAAGGCCAAGCTGGCATCCAATCCATCTGTCCAGTGTCTAGTCGCAAGCAGCCCTCAATCAACCAATAGATATCACACGGAATAGTGCCCCCATCTCATCGGCTCTGTGGAGGATGAGGCACCGGTTCAGTAGACGGGACGGATGCGGCGCTTCCGACGATGAGCTCTGCCGCGACGGCATGATTTGGCGATACTGCTGCCCATTGCGCAGGTCCGATCCGATCCATTGCCAAATCCTCGGCGCAGTCGCACGGGTGACTGGCAATGGCAACACGCACTGCTCCTGTGCCTTTCGCTCCATCTCCATGCGCCCTTTGGGCTTTTTTGGCCGTAGCTGCATGCAGACCCGCCCTTTCTTTGGCCAAAAGTAGTACTGGGGGCACCCGAGCAACAGCCGATCAAAACAAGACCGAAACGAGAAAGCTGCATCACCTGTCCCTCTGGTGTTGTCTGTGCCTTCTGCAACGCGAAACAGAAACCGTCTCTCAGCTCTGTTCGTTTTCCTTCCTCTTTTCTCTCTGCTCTGTTCGTTTTCCTTCCTCTCCTCTCGGCCCTCGCTTGCTCGTTCCAAGATCCCATTGAAGCAGCAGCTAGGAGTAGGCGACCATCGGCCACGACAGTGGCTAGCTCCTTACGCCAAGATCCTCTTTTTGGTTAGCTAAATGAACTAATGAAGTTATAGGCGTCAAGGATTAATTCAACGCTAATTGTATGGAATCTTTCGGTTCTACGAACTGGTGATTGCTGAGGCCGGCGGTCTTAATGATCTGTGGCACTCAAAATCAGATGCAGCTGCTCTAAAATGTCGGCAATTCTAAAAGGAGCATAGCTTAATTTTTTTCCTCTCTTGTTCTTTAGTTCATGTAAACTTCTTGGCGAACTTTGTTGCTCGTCTATGCGCAAAGGAGGCGACGCTGCTTATTAGAACTGATTTTTTTTTTTTTGTTGTTGTTGATCAAACACCTGCTTTCCTGCTTTGTTGCTTGCAACCGACCTGGTCACGATCTTCCTACTCTAGGAGTATCCAGCTAGTCGATCGCAAGCAGCTCAATCAACAAATGTCACAGAGCACAGCTCATCCATCTCATCACCTAGCACATGCATGCTGTAGACAAGACAGGCTCCGGTTCTGCACACGGGACGGGTGCTGGGCTTCTGACGAAGAGCTGGCATGCCTTCCCCCCGGGCACATTTCCCGTTCCTGCTGGCCATTGCCCAAACTCGATGCCAAGGTACTCGATTCATTCGCACGGGGGACTGGCAAGCTGCAAGTCCACACGCATTGCTCCACCCGCCTACGGAGTAGCCTTTTTACCGTGCTTGCAGGCAGGGCACGCAGGCAGGCCAATTGGCCAAAGCACTGGGGCACACCGAGCACCAGCCGATCAAAACAAGACCGAAAGCTGGAGTAGTTGCAGTGCAAGAAAGCTGCATCAGTCTGTGTCTGCTGCGATGCGAAACAAACAAATCTGCTCCAGGCGAGGATCCTTCTTCTTTTGTTCATTCGCATCTCCTCCCCTCTCGGCTCTCGCTAGCTCGTTCCCTCCCTGTGAAGTAATCCCCCTCTCTTCCGACATCAGATTTGCTCCGACGCCAAGAGAGCGGGCATCATACCCGCCACCATGTTGAGTCCTTGCTCGCCTACGACCGTACCACCTCCAGAGGCGTCACCGGAGCCGTTCATGTCGCTGCACATCGGCACGAACAGTGCGACCACCACCACCAAGAACAAGAAACGGCGGCTAGCCGGCACTCCTGGTAAGCCCCCTGCATCCAAT
Source organism: Eragrostis curvula (assembly GCA_007726485.1). NCBI lineage: Eukaryota > Viridiplantae > Streptophyta > Magnoliopsida > Poales > Poaceae > Eragrostis > Eragrostis curvula. The sequence continues at coordinate 50,851,266 of CM017439.1, forward strand.
TGCACGATACAAGAAAGTAGTCTTGCGCGTTGTGGTGACAATGTGTCGCAATGGCGCAGACCTGGACGCGGAGGTGGTGGCGCTGTCGCCGCGGACGCTGCTGGCGCAAGACAACCACTTCGTGTGCGAGTTCTGCGGCGAGAGCTTCCGGCGCGACCAGAACCTGCAGATGCACCGGCGGCGGCACAGCGCGCCGCCGCCGTGGGAGCCTCTGGGGTCCGGCAGCAAGGCCAAGGCCAAGGCCGCGGCTCCCGCGCCGACTACGAAGAGGTGCGTGTACGTGTGCCCGGAGCCGAGCTGCCGGTTCCACGACCCGGCCCGAGCGCTGGGCGACCTCTGCGGCATCAAGAAGCACTTCCGGCGCAAGCACGGCGGCCGCCGGCGGTGGACGTGCGCGCGGTGCTCCAGGGCCTACGCCGTCCTCACCGACTACAAGGCGCACGTCAGGACGTGCGGCGATCGCGGCCACTCCTGCGGCGCTTGCGGCCGCGTCTTCACGAGGGCGGAGAGGCTTCACGCGCATCAGCGCACGTGCCGCGCCGGCGAGACGTCGCCGCTGCCCGGGTTGGGCGTCGTCGACGCGTCGCAGTTGCTGATGCATGCGGCGGCGGGACGCGCAAGCCCGTTCAGCGCCGAGAGCCACACGGACGCCGCCTCTGCTGCCAATGTCGGAGCGGCGTTCCACGGGTTGGACCCGGTGTTCACGCCTCTGACGCCGCCCGATCGTCCCGTCGTCCACGACACGGAGGAGATGCAGCTCATGCCACGGCGCGGAAGCTGCGCGCGCGGCGCCGCTCTCGACGCCGACAGGTCCCGCGACCCGACTGCTGCTGTTTTTCCCCAGTCGATGTGGTTCGGCGGCGCACGCGGCGTCGACGGCCTGGCCTCGGCCTCAGTGGCGGCAGCAAGGGTCAAGTCCCGGGAGCAGCTGCGTCTGGCTATGGCGGAGAACGCCGCAGCGGAGGAGGCCCGGGCGCAGGCGAGGCGGGAGGTGGAGCTGGCCGAGGAAGAACTCGCGATCGCCCGGCGCGCGCGGCAGCAGGCCCAGGCGGAGTTCAACAGCGCCCACGAGCTCCGTGACCACGCCGTGCGCCAAGTCCGCGCCGCTATGCTGCTTCAGGCCCAATGCTACAGCTGCCGCCACAAGTGCAGCGCGAGGGCGCCCACCATGAGCTCCAGTACGCCGAGGTGGACAACAACGACCATCTCAACGACGGCCGAGGACACGCCATGACGCCAAACCATGCCAGGATGGACATCATCTAGGACTAGCCGATAGGTTGTCATGCCAACCCTTTCCTTTTTTTTTCTTTTTTTTTTTCCTAAGCTCTGCATTGGTGGTGTGGTTAGATACGGTGACGGGATCATTGGCTCTGGCTCTAAACTTCCATGGCAAAGGTTGTGAACTGGTGCTCTTAAAGTTAACGGTCACTTATGACTTGAACGCTAATTGCGACGTGGAATCTTTCAATTCTTTGCTTGCTCGATGTTTTTTTTTTTTTTAAGGTGATCACTTGTTCGATAAAAAGTTAAATGATCGGATACAAAACATGCGTGCTGCTGCTGCTGCTGCCCGGCAATTTCAGATAGAGATGGATGGAACCAGTTTTCACTAAAGTGGCAACTGTTTGACTACGAACTTCTGCTGGGTCCCTTGATGGCACCACCGAAATAAACAGGTACAGAGATGCCAGCATATCTCACAACCCCTTGTACTACTAGTGCGAGGCACATGGATCCTCTCAGACGCAAAGGTCATCTCTGGAAGCACAAAAGACGAAACCCACACATTGCACAAATTTACATTATTATAGGCTACACGTTGTCCAACATTGGGGGTGTTCCTGGACTTGGGATGACCGTTCTGCACTTTCTCAAACATCCTTCTTCATTTGAACAAGCCTACATGAACAACGAGCTGCATATGCGCATGACATCATTGTCTTGCCTACTGGTGTTTAGTTGCTCCTTGCAAAGCTTTAAATAGAATTCTTGTCACTTGTCGCCAACGGCAAGCTTGCTCATTTGATAGTTCTAGTAGTAAAGAACCACATGTTGATCAATAATTCATCAAAGCATGTAGAATAGCTAGTAGCAAAACCCTAATTCATCTAACAACCTTGTTCTAGCCAAAGAAGTCTCGCCACTCATACTACAAGTTCTCACTTTAAATCATGAAAGCATGTAAATAAAATAAAAGTTGACTAAACTATCGGATAATTTTATTTTGAGCTTCAGATAATTTGTTTTAATATATCGAATAATCCATAAACATTGGATTCCCATATCTAATCCGCATCCGCATACAATCGGATTCGGATCAGATCGAATCCTCTAGGATATCAAAAACACTTCTTCAAAACCGGATCGGATTGGATAATTATCCACGTTACTTTCACTCCTACTCCGGATGATTCGACGATGCGAACGTGTGAGAACGCAACGCATGATAGTAGGCCCAACTATCAGACCCCTGAGAGTCGGGCCTTGTAGACAATCCAGAGCTTCCTCTGTCAACATTGAATGGGCCTATTCGGCTAGGATACAAGCACCAACCGCAATAGTGTTCTGCTGAGATAAAAGTAGCAACGGCAACAGCGAAAGGGCATGTAGCCTAACGGTTACAAGAGCCTCAGTAACACCTCAGGTCCTGGGTTCGACTCTCTGTGGGAGCGAATTTTCTAGGATTTAACGGCATTGTGCTTTCAGTGGTAAGCGACGCTCCCGTCGACAGCGAGGCGCCAGTGGTGACTTCGTCAATATCTAGGATGTGCCGGCACAGTCTTCGAAGATGCTCATAAGGGTAGGGTTTGCGTACGTGTGTTCATAGGGGTGAGCGTGCGTGTGTTGTATGGGTCTAAGTTGTACTTTGTACTAAAAAAAACAGTGATGTGCAAAGAGAAGCAGCAGTTGCGGCTGGTTTCACGGGCAGCCAAACAGGCCCATAGACTCACTGAAAGGGGAGGGGTCAACTTGAGCAAATTTAGTCTTTTGACAGACAAAGACGAGACACATTGAGGACGCCGCGTGGACAGGCCAAACAGGCCCATAGACTCCCCCTTGAGGACGATGAACTCGTAAAAATTAGTGTCATCTGCTATCTGACAGACAAAGACGAGACACATTGTGATGTTTGCAAGAAGCACTATCACTCCGCTCTGTAACAGACAAAAAAAAATGTAACGAAGCTTCTCTTGACCCCCTAAGTCATGAGGAAAATGGGCTAATGGAACTAAGGTGGCATGGTGGAAGGCTTGGTGCATTGCCGCAGAGGCTCATGAGCTATATATGCAAGTCTTTGGGAGGGGATACCCCCCGATAACAAATTGTTGCTCACAACTATTGAAGATTGAAATTAACGACTTAAGAAAACCGGAACCTTTGGTATGGAAAACTGAAACTTTCAATTTGGAATCTAGGTGCATGTTTGTGATCCGTATATGGACGTACTCTTTTTTGCGCCAACAAGATCTAGCAGCATCTCTAATCCCCCCCCCCCCCCCCCCCCCCCCCCCCCCAAAAAAAAAGTTTCTTGAGTTTATTGGGTATCTACCCTGAAAACCTATCTTTGCTCAAATCCAGAAAAATATGAACCAATACTATTAGCTAGTAGATGCGTAATGTACTCTACTTGATTTTTCTTCAACTAAAAAAATGCATGACAAATCTGAGCATTTGAAGATTAGTGCGGATTTTGTGACCATAGATCCAATACTATTAGCTAGTAGATGCGTAATGTACTCTACTTGATTTTTCTTCGATCAAAAAAATGCATGACAAATCTGAGCATTTGAAGATTAGTGCGGATTTTGTGACCATAGGGAACATATGCCCTCCTCCCTTTTTTCCCATGTTGTTTTTGTATCCGTAAATATGTTATGGGCCGGTTTGTTTATTTCGTATTGACTATATGCACTGTTCGTATATCTGCAACTATCTGTATCACGACAGACATGAAACACATGACGTGTCGCACCCAGGATTCAGTACCGGGGTTTCCGGGTACCAGTGTTTTCCAATGATGTTATTGTCTAATCAATCAGCTTCAATATATATATCTTTATAGAGTGTCGTCGTTAATCAAAGCAATAAGTGAGACCAGTGGCGGAGCGCCCGGTAGGGCGCCAGCCATACCTCGATTTTGCTGAACACTCCTACTGATCTTCTGCCTTTCCACTGCGCTGCCCACCAGCTGTCATGAACTCCTCTTTAAGAAGCTCGGGAAGTCGTCTGAGGATGAAGACGAGCCGTTATCTTGGCTATGGGCTGATGTCATCTGTTGCTGTCTGTTCATGGGTTGTGGCCCATGTGCGAGCAGCAGCCTATTTGCTAGTAGCGAACGACGTACGTAGGAACGAACGGATGCACGAATGGATCACATGACGCACAAACTAGTTTATCTATCTGATGTTCAGTAACAATGATCAACTACCCTTAGAATACAAATACTTTATACGTTTTTACCTTGCCCCTGCCAAGGTGTCGGTAATACTTGATAACTTGAACTTTATATAGCCGATAAATGAACACAGAAAGGAAACATCAAGGGGGAAAAAAGGTACATATCTATGGTATTGACTTTGCCACACCTCAATATTTTTTTCGTCCTCGGCTACTGAGTGAGACAAAATGCAAAGATCGAGCCCGCGATTTAGAAACCAAGAAAAACGATTTAATATGAAGTCTGAATAAAATGGTACGCTAGAGATAGTGCATCTAAAAACGTATTTATAGCCAGCATCTTTGTTTATCGTTAGAAAGGAAAGATAATTATAGCTAGCATTTTTGTACGGAAAAAGATCTTTGTTTTGCATGCAGAAGTCTATGTGACATTAGAATGTAATTAGTTTTGCTTAATAATTTGATATGGAATGTGAATAAAAAACTTGCTGAAACTATGTGTTGGCCGAAGCATAAGTACAGGGGGAATGCTCACCTCGAGGAGGCTCGGCAGCAACTTTGATATCCGGTCCTGGACTGTTGGGCCACACGCACCCAGGCCAAGCCGAGCAATCGGCCCAGACGGCTCCCGCGACTCGGTCAGCCACAGCGACGGTGTAATTTTTACAATTTGACCCTTTTTGAAAAAGTTTTTCACAAATAGACCCCTGGGAAAAACATGTCCAGAAATGGACCCTTTCCTGAGCGCCGTGTTATTTGGCGCTCAGGTTGAACACCTGGGCGCCGCAACAATTGGCGCCCACCACTGCCACGTCAGCTGGAGGGCACGCGCCCATTCTGCTGACCTGGCAGGGGGTGAGCGCCGTACCATTTGGCGCTCACCTCCTATTTCTTTCTTTTTTTTTGACTATTAATGTCACCTTTCTTTTTTTGACTACATGGTCCTTGGATGCCCTGCGTGTTGGTGTAGATGCAGTGATTGTGGTCCTTTCATTGACGCAGTAATAAAAGGAGAAGAACACCCCATGGTTTTATCATTGAGAAGCATAGGATGCTCCGCGTTGTCTGATGCAATCATGGTGCGCTGCCTCCTTTTACTGTGGTCGTGCATGCGATGTCCTGTCTGTCCGGAGTGTAGTGACTAATTGTGGCCCTGCCTCCATTAGTTGCATACGCTGCCTGCCACCAGTGAGAACGAAACAAGGGCCGCATGCGCTGCGTGCTTTTTATTGTGGGCCTGTCTCGATTAGTTGCATGTACGTAAAGGACTGGTCCGCATTCATAGCAACCAGACAACGAATGGACATGAAAATAATAAAAGCAGAAGAACCCGCCTTCAACATTCATACTTAGGACGCAACATACATACAATGAAGAGGGAACAATGGCGTGTTTCGATGCACATGACAAAGCTACGTGTCCATCGATCTACTCCTAACACGCCTTAGGGAAATAAATTTCACTCACAGTGAACATAGTATTCTAAAAGGTGGAATGACATATGAGGTGTCTACTGAGTGCAACGGGGATATTTCCCCTTTCTGAAGGCATCCGGACCTGCTGCCCTAGCGCGGCGAGCTCTCTCGCGCATCCTCTCCCTTTCGGCTTCGCGGGCCTCATAAGCAAGCCGATCTTCCTCTTGTTTGCGCCTTCGTTCCGCCTCCTCTCTTTGCTTGCGTTCCGCTTCGTACTTGCGTCGACGCTCTTCGTCCTCCTGCCTCATCTTCCTGCGTTCCTCCTCTCTCGTTTCCTCAGCTTCCATATCAAGCCAATGCCTTCTTGCACGTTGAGCGACACGGTACACATGGGCTATATCCTCTGGTGTCTGCTCAGTGTCAACATACTCGATGAACTCACACAGAGGCAGCGGGGACTGCAATATTATGAACGTATTAGTAAGTAAGAATCAATGGTGGAAGCAAAGAATGCCGAAGTACAAGTAGTTACCCTTGATCTCCTATCGGAAGAGTAAAGACGTTGCGAAGGGTCATATTGGTAGTTCTTGCACATCCAAAGCCTTTTGCCGTAGTCATCACCGAGAACGAGTGACTTCACTAGCCTGCATGGAGTGCCACAGAGGCACATAGGAGCGATGAAGCCATCTCCGAGAGGTAACGTCTCTTTGTTGTGGGGTGGGTCGTTGGGGAACTCCATAGCTATGGGAGAAATTTCGGTGTTGGTTATATTGCGAAGTGGTTGAGTTTAACGGACAGACGATGTGTGCATTTTATAGGCATAACTAACGTGGTCTATAGACGAAGACTACAAAGAAAAGAAAAGGAGATGTCATCGGATGCTCTGCAAAGTTGCCCATGAATGGATGTGTCGCCATGCGAAAACAATAAATGTCGTCACGACAGTAAAAGTTGCACGTCTGGAAAGAGAGAGTATGCATGCTGTGTGGCAGTCATGCATGCTGGCATGCATGCATTGAGACAGTCACGCATGCTTTGTGGCATGCATGCTTTGGGGCATTGGATGCTCTGATGAATTGATGGTCACCGGACACATCGATGCAGAAAAGCAAGTGCATTGATGCATTGGTGCTTCTGGCAGGCACTGCGTCGAAAAAAGCTTTGGCCCATAGGATGCTCTGCTAGGTAGTGATGCATAAGAGGACAATCAAAGCATAGATGCTCTGCGAGCTATGACAAGGCGATAATGAAAGGAAAACAACCCGGCTTTAACATTCATACTTAGCATGCAACATACATTGATTAAAAGTGAACAATAGCGTGTTCCAAGCACATCATAAACCTAGTCGTGCATGGATTTAATCGTAACACGCCTTAGGGAATTTAAATGGACTAACAACAAACATGATACAACGACATAATCCGGGTATCTGCATAACAGCAAGCACTAATCATCACCCAGGGTGGACGAACCTAAGTAGCTGTCATCATCGTCATTCCTCTTGGAAGACCCACCTGTCTTGAACTTGTCGCGAAGCTCATCCAACTCCCACTTTCTTTTCAAGTTGACCCATTCCTGGTCTTTTGGAGAGATGGTGTCATCGATCCATTGTATGAAGTCACATTCTTTGGGGAGCTTGGAATATTTGCTCCACGTCTGGCCACGTTTTGCTAGTTTCTCTCTTGAAGCCGTCTGTACAATAAAATTTACGTTAATCGACATTAAAAGACCAAAGCGTTTGTATTGATATTGATATATCATACCGTCGAGGGATATGTCTCCAAATCGTTCAAGGCTTCTTGCGGGCACTTCCACATGCGCCGGCCCCAAGTGTCGATATCCTTGGAGGCAGAAGAAACACACCTCCTTCCGCAGTGGCACTGGGGGGCACCCTCGAAGCCTGTTGGTGGTGGCCGCGGATTGAGGAAGGTATCTCTGTTGGGGTCATTTGCAGGAGGTCCATCTTCCCATTCTGCAAGCTCCTCATCGAGCTCCCTTCGCATCCTAGCAGAAGACATAAATTCTAGTGGTGGTGGTGGCTCGTTGTTAGACATTGTGTGGCGCGTGGTCTTGGAAGGTGACCATCCAATGCTGTTTATATAGAAGATGAATGTCTGCATAGGTGGGCACTCATGCAGGAATCCAATGCATCTTTATCGGAGCGATAAAGGAATCATTTATTTTCAAAAGTCTGCATATATAGCATAGGTATCCAATGCTAGTCAGTGATGAGTTATCGTTGTCACTGGGAAAGTGGCCCTGCCCTGCCCTGCCCTACGCACAATAATTGACATGAAACCGTCGTGGTCGAAGCTGTGGCATAGGATGCCCTGCCCTGCCCTACGCACAATAATTGACATGAAGCCGTCGTGGTCGAAACTGTGGCATAGGATGCCCTGCCCTGCCCTACGCACAATAATTGATAAGTGTTGCCATCGTGGTCGAAGCTGTGGCATAGGATGCCCTGCCCTGCCCTACGCACAATAATTGATAAGTGTTGGTGCTCATGTGGGCGCCAAAACTGACGGCGCTCAGATAGGACACCTCAGCGCCGTCACCTTTGGCGCTCACATCAGGCACCTGGGCGCCGAGGGTCATACCAAAGCAGTGCCGCGGGGGGGGGGGGGGGGGGGGGTCGAGGGTGGCCCAACGTGGGCGCCGTCACGTTTGGCGCCCAGGTGGGCGCCGGATCATTTGGCGCTCAGATAGGACACCTGGGCGCCGAAGGTCACACCAAACCAGTGCCGAAGGGGGAGTCGAGGGTGGCCGAACGTGGGCGCCGTCACGTTTGGCGCCCAGGTGGGCGCCGGATCATTTGGCGCTCGGGTTGACTACCTGGGCGCCGAAGGTCTGTACGATGCGGGTGGTGTCGGGGCGCCAATATGTGAGCGCCAAATGCGTCGGCGCCCAGATTGCTCAGTTGAGCGCCGATGGATTTGGCGCCCACCTTGTGCACCAACACCAAACATCAACGCCCACATCACATGAACATCCATACAAAGTCATCAGCGCCCATATCAGCGCCCATATTACATGAACATCCATACAAAGTCGATATAAATCAACGATATGACTTGTCTCGATACACGCCATCTATACAAACCAACAATACGACTTGTCTTGAAATCCATACGCGCCATCCATACGAACCAAAGTCCATACATATGACTCAAAGTTTTCCGATCCATACAAAGTCCACACAAACCAAATCCATACATATGACTCAAAGTGCAGAGTCCATAGAAACCAAAGTCCATACAAAGTCCACAGAAACCAAAGTCCATACAAAGTCCACAGAAACCAAAGTCCATAGACGACATCGAAGTGCACATAACAACATAGAAACCATCATCAACCGCCCCTCTTTCCCTTGCCCTTACCTTTGTTGGCCAAAGCATTGGTTCCAGGAGTATACCGATCAACTGGCCGGCGTGTACGTTGTGTTAGCTGGCTTGAGGCCGGGGCATCCTGCAGCTGCGATGGTCCAATCACATCCGGCGCCTCATAGTCCTCGTCGTTGCCATCAGAAGCATCTGAGGAAGACGAGTCACGTGCACGAGAACGAGTGCGCGAAGAGCTTGCACCACGCGATGTAGAAGGACGACCACGTGAGGTAGAACCGCCTGATGCACGTGAGCGAGAAGCGCCAGATGCACGTGACCGCTCCGGACTGACAACGGGAGGAGCGACATCTTGCAAAGTCTGGGCGCGGCAGCCACACCTTGCAGCAACTCTACGAAGCCTCCGCTGCAACCGCTGCACCGAAAAGAAGAAAATAAGATAATATTAACAAGCAAAAAAGAGAACATGCAACTAAAAGGAAAAAATGACAAAGGGCCAAGTTACCTCCATGGCGGCTCGAAGGCGGCTCTCTCCATCAGGTTGACCCGCGGGGAATGCCATGACGTTGCCGATCTCATTGACAGACCGCCTAATGTCTCGCCCCTGCAACATGAATTACATAACCAAAGGCACGGAACTAATACATAGAAAAAAGGAACGAGCCCAAGTTAGAACACTTACAACGCGATCTAGGACAGGTGCTATCTCGACCACCGTCCCCTGACGTGTCGCGACATCATAGGGGGTGTTCTCATCGTCGGACGATTGCATATCAGCATAATCTCTATCAGTCCAAGCCTGCCTCAGACGGTACCGTGTCGACGACTGGTACCATTCAAGGTACCGGCGGAACGAAGAGTCGCGGTGCATTGCATGAATGCGCTCGCAATTGTCCTCAAATCTTCGCCATTCGTCAAGGTAGGCACGATGGTGATGAGCAAATTCAGTTACCTTCTTCTGCTTTGATCGATCAAACCTGTAATTCACAACATTAGTTTTCATGCACACAAAGAGAAGGGAAAAATATCGACGACCAAGGGAAGCAATGCTTACTTATGCAGCTCGATCGATGTGGACACGGTGTCAGGTGGGAATGGCTGCTGGCGACCGAACTGCCTCATCACTCTAATTGGTAGGTGGTACTCAACAGCGTAGAAGCAAATGAGAGGGCACCTCATCGTCCATAGGGCTGCATCTCGACGGCACAACGGGTTCAGTCCCAACCCGTTCTCCACGGCTGCGACATCGTCACCACAATAGGGCCACCAATTGACCTGCAAGTTACAAATCATGCATTACAAACTAGTATATATGAAACTAAGAAACTGAAAATGCATGGACGACATCGAAAAATCACTTACACAACTAGGTGTGAGGGCATCAAGCTCGTTGCTGAACTCGACATACGCCCGCTCTGTCTCGGCGTAAGGTGCCCCCACGTTCTCCCACACGTAAGCGGCCGTGGGCAGCTGCTCGGGAACACCCTCCGGCGTCCAAGGCTGTGGTGCACGGACCCTGGGCCTCCCAACAGGCAACCTGGACCACATCCATAGCTGCAGCAAGTAGACACAACCACCAAGAGAGGACCTCGGCTTGGTACGCCTGCAAGCCTCACAAAGCTGCCGGTACAAGAAGGCAAGAACCGCCGACCCCCAACTGAACTGACCAGCAGCATCCCAGTCAAGGAGGCAAGGGAGGTACATCCACGATGCGGCATCTCCTGTGCCGTCAGGAAACAGCACGGTCCCAAACATGTGCATGACCCATGCCCGAGCGTGGTAAGTCACCGTCGCATCATCAGCACCCACAGGACACGTACCAAACCGTGCCCGAAGCCAAGACAAAGGGACACCAGCTGAACGCCCTCTCTTCCCAGCCTCAGGCAACGGTGGCTCCTCCCCCAAAAACTCAGCCACACGTGCCCGCCAACCCGCACTGTCACACCTCCCAGTGGCTGGCTCTCCTCTGATAGGCAACGCAAGCATCATAGCAACATCCTGCAAGGTGACAGTCATCTCACCACAAGGTAGGTGGAAGGTGTGCGTCTCCGGCCTCCATCTATCAACAAGGGCCGTAAGTGCTGGCCCATTCAAAGGAGGCATGCCGCGGGCAACGACGTTCGCCACACCCGCAAGCTGAGCCCGAGCAAGAAGCGGAGTGTAGCGCGCGTCGTACTGCATCACCGTGTGCCCATCGTGACCGCGAGGGCGTAGAAGCGGAAGGACCTGCATACATGTAAAATAGAAATGTTACTATCACATAGAAATGTTGCAATGTCGAAAACGGTGACAAAGAAAGTAAACATATGTACCTGACCCTCCTCGATCAGACGTGCACGGTGCTTGTTCTCGTAGAACTCGTCAAGCAAGAGAGGCCGCGCCATCCTGTTCATGAAACAACAATGTTAATAAAAATTGCAAAATTACAAGCTTTATGAAACAAAAATAATGGACATAAGATATACATAAAATTAACATATGATAAAAAAAATAAATGAAGCGTCAAGCAATGAACAATGCAATGACTACCTAATCAATTTTGCAAGTTTTCCGATTGTGCCCACTCCCATAGCACTTGCCACATCGCTTCTCTTGTGGATCTTCAAAGAATGCAGCACCTTTCCTCTTCTTCTTAGATGGCTTAATCCGGTCCATGTCCATCGTGAAACGTACCCTCCTCTTCGGACCCTTCGTATGAACAAGATGCTCTGGATCAGCCACGTATCGTGGCCCATCATATGGTGCCCATTTATCTTCATCAAGGAATGGCTCGAACCGTGGAGACCAAGTGCGAACCATAGCTTGCACAGATAAATATTGAGGGATCCTAGCGCCACCGTCATGAGCAACACCTCGAGCCCTACATGCCGCTACCATATGGCCACAAGGATAATGTAGCAACTGAGGCACTCCACATGTGCAGGTGTTTCTCGTGATCACCACCTTGAACTTTCGAGCACCACGATGTTCACCGCCGACGGTGGTTCCACCACCTTCCATTACTTCATAAGTACATGTCTGGAAATCAAAGCATGTGGCAACCATGTCACTACCTCGATTCAGAGACTTGGCAACCTGTATTGTCAATGTAGGTGCCCATTTCTCCCTCAAGCCTAAAACAACATTTGCTTCCTTCAACCGATGAACAAACCACTCCGTTGTTTTGTAAAATGTGAACGATGCAATAGCAGTCAACGGCAACGCACGAACGCCCCTCAACAAACTGTTGTACATTTCAGCCATGTTGCTAGTCATGAATCCGCATCGCGCACCACCCACATCATATGCAAGCGACCACTTCTCCCTTTGTTCGTATATCCCATCTAAGAATTGCCTACCCGCGTCAGTGGTCCTTGTCTTCAATGCATCAAAGCCCTGTTTGAAAAGGTCACGTTCAGTTTGCCGACAAACTTCCTCAAAGAATTTGAAGTTCTCTTTGATATGATCAACCTTCAACAAATTTTGTGCTAGATGCCGTGTACACCATCGATGATGTATACGACCATACCCCGGCAACTCCTCTTGCACCGCATTAAGTATGCCAGCATGCCTATCGGAGATGACACAAATGTCACGGCCGGGACCAACAACCACTTTCCTCACAATTCTCAGAAACCATCCCCAGCTTGAGGTTGTTTCTTTCTCAACAATTGCAAATGCCAAAGGTACAAGCTGCCGGTTAGCATCCATTGCGATGGCAATAAGCATGGTGCCCTGATATTTCCCAGTGAGGAAGGTGCCGTCAATAGAAATCACAGGCCGACAATGCTTGAAAGCCTCAGCGCTTTGCGCAAAAGACCAATATGCTCGGAAGAAAATCTCCCTTCCATCCGCTCTCTTTATTTGTGACTTAGGGACATACTCCATATGCATGCCCGGGTTTTTGGCTTTCATGGCATGCAACATTGCAGGCAGGCGCTCATATGCTTCTGCCCAATCGCCGTAGCATGTCTTCAGAGCGCGTTGCTTTGCCCGCCAACCTTTCCCGTACTTAATGCGGTACCTCCATTTCAAACGTACCATCTCAATCAGGGAAGACACCGGCATCGTTGGAGTATGCTTTATGATATTGACAAGTCTCTGAGCAATAAATTTGGAGCTCAGCTGTGGGTGGCTGTCATCCGGATTGTCAGAGCCACAAGTATGAGGCTGCACCACACTTGTAATCTTCCACTTCGCATGACGAGTCTTCCGAGCGCGTACTGTCCAAGGGCAGCCACGCTTGCACACAACAATGAACCGTCGCTGCTTGTGAGAATGCTTGACACTATGAGGACGGCAGTGCAACACGGAGTACTCATTCAACCACATCTTCATTGACTCCATATCCTCAAAGATAATACCCTTCTGAATTATTTCAGCTGTTTCTACCCGTGGCACAACAGTCTCGGTCTCCTCTCCATCAGCAACAACTCTATGACCCTGGCTCAAATCCCGACAATCAGGGACTAATGGATCACGGTCCGTAATCACTTGCCTCAACATTTCCTTCTCCCATTCTGCCAATCCACCGATAGGGCGATCATCATCCGAATCCTCCGCTCTCTCCTCCTCATAATTTGTATCATCACCAAAAACCGGGACATCCACTAGATCGGTAGCAACACCATAGTTATCTTCATTAGGTGCCACTACTTCATTAGGTGCCACTTGAGGACCCGTTTCAATGTCCGGCAGAGTTTCATCCCTACGATCATCACCACAATTCGGGACGATCGAAGGCATTTGGTCTCCAACCGAATCAGTCATCACTACGGTTGCTGCAGAATTCCGTGCCAAACCGTCATGCACACTTGCTTGTGATGGCTGGGTTAGGTCAATTTCTACTTCATTCGAACAACCAATACCTACGCGTCCATCCACCACTACCTTCCGAACCACCAAATCCAAAGCTCGAACTTCTGAATTCATAACAATCTCAACATACGCTTGCCATTCCTGCTCACTACCCACCGGAACCATTATCTTCATGCGTGGCCCATTCGACGAACCCACATCAATTCTTCCTTCAAAATCCAACTTAACACCCTCCTCAATCCATCCCAAACGTTGCCTCACTCGAGATGCAACAATACATAAAGTTGGGGTCTCAACAAAAAGAAACACATCCTCTCTCATGCCAACAAAATCAACACTACCATCCTCAGTCCTCACAATTGAACCACCGTGGTGCACTCTCACACATTTAGCCATCTACATCCATTTCAACAAAAAAAAGACATTTCTCAATTTAGCATTCTTCATATCAATTTAAACAAACAAAATGCCCTACCAATTTTTCTAATGCACAACACATCCTATTCATTTACAACTACCTCCTATCACGCTAAAATCAACAAACAACTCATCAAAAAAATTACATTTCCACTAATTGAACCATAGTGCTTTATGTAACAATTCATTGCTACCCATGAAACCAACTACAACCGGAGCTTCCAAACATCAACATGTCAACCACATTACACTTCCAATTGCAAATCTAACAAAGAAACCAATCAAATCGGCCAATTTCTTCCTCAAACCCTAGAGTTAGGGTTACACGAAATTTGAGAGCTACAAGCATTTCTATTGGACGAAATTCAAGGAGGCGGAGGAGATTACCTTGGGGAATAGATTTCTCCGAAAGATTTGGTCTCAAATCATGCGGAATGGGTGGATTTGGAGGAGGGGATGGAATGGGGAGAGAGAGAGCACGCCGGCTGTCTGTTCGTCCGGAGGAAGGAAGGAGAAGAAGAGAAGAGAAAAGAAAAGCCCGCGGGCGTTTTGGTGCCCGGGGGTGGGCGCCAAAGGATGCGGCGCTCACCCATGGGCGCCAAAGGACTTGGCGCCCAACCCCTGCCAGGTCAGCAAATCGGCCTCGTGCCCGCAGCTGACGTGGCTTATGTGAGCGCCAAATCATTTGGCGCCCAGTAGTTCAATCTGAGCGCCAAATCATATGGCGCTCAGAAAAGGGTCTATTTCTGGACATGTTTTTCCCAAGGGTCTATTTGTGAAAAACTTTTTCTAAAAGGGCCAAAATGTAAAAATTACACCACAGCGACGCGACGCGCCCGCGTGGGATTTGGCTGGCGACGCGTCTGCCGTCCTGCGCTCCGGGCCATTCGACGACACGCGCACGCACGGGAACGGATCGAACTGTGGGCGCGAGGAACGTAGCGTGGCGGGCGCTAAATTTCTCGGTGTTTGCCTTACCTCCTCCTCCTGCAATGCGCTGTGCTACGTCGTTCAACCAAGCTGCGCTGGTGGTTTCACACGGAAAATTCCACGAGACCGTGAGCCTTTCAACCTCTGTAAAAGTCCACGCCCACTTTACCTGGCCATCGTCGGCGCGCCACTACCTCCGAACGAGCGGCAGGGGATGAGAGAAGGTTGCGGCCCCGGCGACAACTCCCGGATGACGGCACGTCGTTTCCTTTAAAAGCATGGACGATAATCACACTTTGGGAGAGGAGGGAAGACCCTTGCCGCAGAAGCTAACCAACGCTGTGCACGCGTGCGTGGTTTGTTTAGCTTGAATCGAAAGAAGAATGCTGATGTGATGTCCACGTCGGTCACACAATACCCAAAGAAAGAGAAGAAAATATCCCAGGCCTGGCCAACCTTTGTCATGCCCCCACCAGCTGCGCGCAACGTTTCAGACCACACAAGCGAGCACGACTAATCAAATCAAATCATAGTATCAAGTTGCATTTAGTTTAGTGATTAGTTAATGACAAGAGGGCCAGCCAGCCAGCAGCCATCTTTTACACACTCCCATCCGGTTGGACGTGTCCTCACCGCATGATCTTTCTTCTTACAGTTAAACATCCTTTTTTTTTTACTTGATTAGGGAGGAAAAGAACAAAGAAACGTTGCCCACATGTTTCTACTACTAGCATGTTGTATCTCATCGCTTTAGCTCTTTGTACTGTTGTACATCAATGAATGGATGGATGAACGATGGATCGATCGATCGCTGGGGACCCTGGGCCGTGCGCCGGTCCAGATCAGGCGCACTCGGCCCATCCCTCCTCGTGGTCCTCCTCGGCGGCGTCGGACGGCCGGCTCCGCGCCATCCACGATGCCACGGTCAGCACCAGCCTCGCCGGCACGTGGGCCGTGGCCTCCAGCCGGCACAGCAGCACGGCGTCCTCTCCTCCTCCCTTGCAGCCGGCAGCGGAGACCTCTGACCAGAGCGCGGCGGCCATGGCGACGCGGAGCGGGACGCGCGCCGCGGCCACGCTCCGGCCCAGCACGCGGAGCGCGCTGGCTGCAGCGGCCGCGCGCCGCCGCGCTGTACGGGGCGCGAACCCCATCCGCTTGGCCCACCCCTCGAGCACCGCCTCCGCGCGCGGCCGGCGAGGCTTCCGGCCTGATCTGCTGCTCGCACCCGCCGCCGCTGATGATGACGCGGGCGCCGCGGCGGCAGTGGACTCCGCGGAGTCCGCCGTGGAGACGCAGGAACGGCTCGACGCCGATGAAGCCGACGACGCCCCGGACTCGGCGGCCGCCGAGCCCAGGCGGCGGCGCTGGTGCCTGGACGCGAGGAAGTTGGCGCTGTGCACCCTGGCGTCGCAGCGCAGGCAGAGGAACGCGTTGTCGGCGGCGCAGTGCACGGCCGCCGCGCCACCGCAGAGCTCGCACCGCTTCTTCTCCATCGCCGCGTCCACGCCACCCATTTCCTTCCTTCTCTTCCTCTCTCGAGTATATTTCCTCCTCAACCTCTGGAGCCTAGCTGCGATCGGATGGATGATCACCTTGCCCGGACACGCGCAAGGAGGCCAGGCTATAAAAACAGGGCAGGTCCTCCTCGCAGGCGCGAGGCGTTTCGGTGAAACCGGTGTGTGCAAGTTGCGCGCGTTTGAGGCGGAAACCGTGGGCGGAAGAGGCCTCGGCACGGAAGAGGGGGGGTTTGGTTTGGAGTCTTGGACTCTGGAGGCTGCAGCGATCGCGTGGCCCGTATTTAAAGGGGCCCCGCCCCGCGACCACTGGCTTGCTCGTTCCTAGAGCAGAGCACTACTAGCTAGTCGAGACGGCTAGCGACTGATCACTCACCAATCACCACTCGTTCGTTGTACAAACTTTCTCTTGGACTTTTCTCCCTCTCATCTCTCGCCGTTGGTGGAGCTCATTTTCGTTTTCTGAGGGACACATGGAGAAAAAAAAAAGAATGTGTGAAGCGTGGTGAATTTCGGGCTTGTGATTTGGACTGTAGTCCAGCTGGTTGAACGGTTCTCTGTGGTCTCGGTTTGCGATTGACCGTGCTCAACGTGTGCTTTACTCCTACGATGTTTCAGCGAACGGAGCGAGGGGTTTTGTCTCGTACGAGCTCCTTCATGAGCTCTTTCCTATTGGTGCCACGCAATGGCACATTTGTGCAGTGTATCGGTCGCTGTTTGCTCCAAACAACGGCTAAAACTCCAAAATCACTGATGCATATATGGATGTGTAGTTGAACGAACCGAATTAAGATCTGGCGAGCCATAGGCCCATAGCTGCTATGATCAATCGATCCTTCCATTGAAATTTAACAACAAAATAAACCTAGACTAGATGATAAGGCATGCTCTAATCATGTTGTATTTCTAGTTTTGGGACGAAGCTTGTGCTTGCAGTTGACGACATCACCAAATCGAGCTTATCCGATTGCGTTTCCCATCCTTTAGCCTCTGATAAGGGAAACAATTGCCACTTGCATGCGACCAAATCCGCATTCAGGTGTACTCTGCACATGGTGCACTTGGGGTATTCTATGGTGCTTGAAGTGACCCACGAAATATATTACTCATTTCATAAGCGGCCATGGTTAAACGACCCGGGAAGACGATTAAACTAGTGCTTTTGCTTATTAGCGTGTGGCATAATCAAGGTCTCGCCCGGGGGCGAACACGAGCCGTTGGTTGGGGAGGGTAGCCAGCGACGGCAGGACGATCCGTGTCCACAAAACCTCGACCCACTCGAAGACCCCAAGGGGTTTGTTTTGGTTATTCCTTCTTTCCTCTGCTTCTTCGCCTGTTCTTCGCCTGTTCTGGAAGGCTGGCCAGCTCTTCTTTTCTTTTGGTTTCTAGCCTATCCCATTTAGGCCTGGATTGGGTCGTTGGATTCGCTTCTTGATCGCCCTAGTAGGAGCTAATTATTTGCTTATAAAATGTTATCCGCCTTCAAGTCATTCGGCTTGATCTGTCTATCTAATCTACCATTTCGATAATGATCGTACTTTTTCGTGGATAGAGTCCGATCCATCGGAGATTTTATTTGTGTATTTGTCTCTTTCCTTTTTGGGACCCGACGTGATTGCAGGACTTTTTTTCCCCTACAAAAAAAAAAAAAGAAGTTAAACTCAAAAACTCACATGCATGCATGCATGACCATGCTTTCTCAATTGTCGTCTACGAGAGATTTGAACATTAAATCTGGAAGTCACACCCCTCGCTGTCCTGAATCCTGCTTCATTCCGGTGTCTAACAAAATTCGGTGGTTTATTCTTACGGTGCCGTGACTTCGTAGATCTTTCTTTTGCCAGATACGTCATGGCGAGCAATACCACAAAATATCTAGTCCAACCAAGAACGAAAGGGTGAAGGCACCGTGCCGTGGCTCGGACCTGACCAGGCAACGGTGTTTTGTGTGCGCGGGTGTGTGTGTGTGTGTGTGTGTGTGTGTGTTAGGCACGGCGATCGTGGTCGGCCCCTGTTCTTGCCTAGTTAACAAAGTTGTGGACCTTAATCTCGCGCTAATCACCATTATGCTGTAGGCAGTAGCCGGACGTATTAGGCCCTCCACAGTGGAGAGCGGTTCCGATACAAAAATTGGGCCCCGCACAAGGTAAAATGGGCACCGAGTGTGACTTGCACAGCGGCGGGCACCGAATCCCTCTGCAAATATGTCCCTACATGGCCCTACGTAGCAGGAAAAAAGTGTTTCTTATCCTCAGCGATCAGTTGCTTCACAGGAGGAAATATTACTTTTTTATTTTACCGGCACCGGCGCAAGTACGTGCTCCGAAGCCCGGTTTTTGGGCACCTGTGGTACTGGGCATCGCGCGGCACATCGTTGGGAGCGATGCCGAAAACTGGAAAAGAGCGTTTGGGCATCGGTCATCGCTCTCCACTGTGGAGGGCCTTAGTACCACCCTCCTTTATGCCTGGACAACTACGTCTGAGCGGCTGTGTGCCTCGTGGCGTGTCGCGTGGTCATACGAGTAGGAATACATGAGAATTACGTGGTACAGTATCTGCGGCGGTGTGTATTTTTAGTACGCCGACCGATCGTGTGCTTGATCGTGCCACATCACTTGAAAGTCACAGGTAACAGAATAGTGTGTCTAGCTAAGATGATTACTAGTTTACTACTACTATTTCATTCGTTGGGGAGATGTGTATCTGGGAGGTAGTTAAACCACGTAGAAACTCTTCCTGCCACAACGACTTTCGGTGACTTTCGGTGTTCATCGTGTCTTGTTCATCGTATTGGAAAATCGTTCGGTGACTTTCGGTGTTCATCGTGTCTTGTCGTGAGCTTTTTGAAACGTTTATTCTCTCGTTCTATACTTTAGCAAGCAATGTGCCGTAACAGACCCGCAGCCGCAGTGGATGCACGTATGGTATGAACAACATGGGTCGTTCCCCAGTGCCGCATTTGTAACGAGGTTGTGGCTGAACCAATAGCCAGCCAAACCTGTTGTCCTTCCTGGAGCAGAGCACAGCAGAGGACGGAAAAGGAACCGACCGACCACCAAGCGGCCTCTCTCACTAAACACCACACCCGTACGCATACGTACCAATGTATACTACGTACACTGGCGCGCGCGGGGGCTACGTGGACGACGGCCTCCCCATGCACCCCAGCAGCCACACGCCTGAACGACACGCCAACCCGGGCGCGTGATCGGTGATCCCGGCGCCCACGCGGCCGCGCTCCCGTCGTTCGTACGTGCGCGCGCTGCGCTCCCTGCCTGCCCCGACCCGATCCGCCCGTGCATCGCGTTCGCGTTGCTCGCCACCCACCCGGTTCTCTCTCTCCTGCCGGCCCCTCGTCGCGCGCGTGTGTTATGGTGATCCCGTCCGCCGCGGGAAATATCTCGGGGCAGCCGGCCTGAGCTGCAACAAACGCCTTCGCTGGATGCGTGCGCGCGCAGGCTGGGACAGGAAAAAAGGAGTGAGCGCGACGGCGGCCAGGTGGGCGGGGTGACGCGGACGGGTCCTCGTCCGGTCAGCTCGCGCGCGCCGTGCGATCGCGCCACGTCCGTTCCCGTCCGGTGCTTGGCTGCTCTGCTCTGGCTTGTTCGCGAGCGTGTGGACCGGCGCGTCGGTCACGACACGATCGGAGTCGGAGGACGAGGCTGCGGTTCTCGTCCGCTTCTTCGACGGCCGTGGACCGTTGTTGTGTCAGGATACCTTCGTGTCGTGCAGACGTCCCGGGCCCAGGAATGTGAGGCGGTGCTGTAATGTGAGCACGTGCGTCAGTGCGTGCACACAAGAGAAATGTCCTTCCTGTCCTTGATTAAACCGGTTTCGACAGTCAACCTCCTTTCGACCTCAGATTCTCCTGATCTTTCCCCATTAACTGAGTGCAGATGAATAAAACTGCCCTGCTTTGGGTTTCTACACCAGAGAAATCGAAAGTTTCTCATGTTGTGTGGCAAAGCAGATTTTGAAACAGTCCTTGTGAGTACAATGTCCCGGCTTTTCATCATCGCAAGTGTTGATCTCACGAAGTCGGCTCAGGTCCACACAACACAATCCTGGGAACGAAAACCGACCACAAGAAGCAGGAAAGCAGTTGCAGCAAGTTTCAGCTCCCTTCCGGTTCAGTGCATGTGCTGCACTGCATTGGTTCACCTCACCACAATAACGACAAACTTCATGGGGGATGATACATGCAGTGAAAGGAAGGCAAAAAAAAACAGGGTCCCCAATTGCGCATGCAATGGAGGGACAGATTCGTTTGTGGATCAGACGTTCGCATGGAGTTCCACGTAACTTTCAGCCACTACTGCTTTCAGCATGGAACTTCCAGTGCTTATTACAGTATCAGCAAACCATCATGAACAAAACCAGGAGTAGGTTCAGAGACTCCATAACTGGAAGTGGTTCCTGTGCCGTCCTGTGAAATCATGACATCAAAGGTCGGCAGATCAGGATCCCACTATTTGGCAATCAAGTGTGAAGTGCATGACAGTTATAACTGTGATAAATGAAAGCAAGACAGCTGTGCGGTTCATATTTAGTTAAAAATGCCCAAGTATTCATGATCTTTGAGGTCCCTGATCTGCATTGTATACTAGTACCCAGCAATGCATATGACATTTCGTCTAGAATGTTCTCAATTATTGATTCTAGTTGAGAGACATCAGGATTCGGATACTTTGCCGATCGGTGGCGAACTGTTCAATGTATTCTGTGATTCAACAGTAACCACAGAACATTGCGATATGTGTGGACCAGCGCACCTAAATTCAGTAGAGCAGCAAGGCCACGTCAACCATCCTGATCAAAATATGGACCACTAGAGAAACAAAAGCTCTAAACAATACAAGTATTATATGACGATACTATTTTCCTGGCTGAGGTTTAGGGGGAGAAAGCGAGGGGGCGGCACCTCTGCTTCAGAATTCTCCCAAGCCTCACAAATGTGAAGTATGGTACATTGCACGGCTATGCTCCTTGCCCAATGCCCAGTTGCCACCACCCACATGGCATGATAAACTGCTCTCTTAAAACAGGTGCCGTTCTCTAAGAGCCCAACAGGCAACTAGCCATTCCTGTGGCCAAGTGATGACCACTTGTCACTGTCTTTGAGAAGTTTGCTGGTTTTGTGGTTGTAGATGGACCCAAATTGTGTTCAAACAACAGTCATCTTCCTCGAAAAGTGGCATGAAAGCAACATTGCCCCGGATGACTTCATTACTCCACCAAAGTAGTACTAAGTTTAGCAACCAAACAATTCCCCAGCAGAACAAGGACTATGCTCCACAATTTTATGTAATCAATTTTTAGTACTTCTAAGGGAAGAGAAGGAATTATTCAAAGCTTATTGAAACTATGCTTCTCTTTTTTTTTAGAGAGAGAGAGAGAGAGAGAGAGAGAGAGAGAGAGAGAGAGAGAGAGAGAAGGAATTATTTATTCAAAGCTTATACAAATCTAAAGCCAAAATAGACAATTAGTCTTGCATAGAATTACTAGAAATCTGGAACATGCTAAATCAACAATAAAATGACAAACGAAGGAAAGACAGCAGGAACCAAGTGCATGATGCATACCTAATATAGAGTTGCTTTGGCCTCAAGGAGGAGGATCTGCAGACTGCAGAAGACACCATGACCATGTCCAAGTCAAGTGAAGTTCATATGCCTCAGCACATAATATCTATAACTGTAGATTTCTAAGACCAATAGATAACATGAAGTTAGCACCGTACGATTTCTCTCTCTCAGTATTACAAAGAAAGATGAGGCCCAATACATGCTCAAAAACATCACATGAACATCCCTAGCTATGATTTAATAAATTAATCAAAAATCAGAATTAGTTACAAGAGATACAGCCTAAAGGTGTAATAATCATATATAGAGAAGCATAGGAATCTGCTTGGCAACGACAAGAACCCATGTCTCTTCATTGTTGAACCACACTACCCCTACCCCCCTTTCTAGAAGAAAATGAGGCTCCAAAATGACATGTACACTAGCCGATAATTGTATACCCAATATAAATGCTGACAGGGAGACTCCCGCAATGCACTAAAGATGTATTCACTGAGTGCCTTCACTAGTTGTGCGAGCTGACATCCTAGATGAACCGTCCCTCCATGATTTGTCACCCTGATTCCTCACCAGTAGCACCTACAATTCTAGCTAGATCTTGGACGACTTCAGACATTGGCGGCCTGAACTCCGGTTCCGGCTGCATAAGAAATTTTCAGATCAGTCACATGATTCAAATTTACCTATATTAGTGTTCTGATAAGAAGAGCTAAATACAGCGACTGTATTATAGTGACAGTTAAAAAGTTACTTTACATTTACATGAGTACCGATGAAATACAAAAGTTTACAAAATATACATGCAATAGAAGAACTTGAACATATGACTGAATTATGATTTTGACCTTCATAACATGATTGACTCCCTAATATGAAAAAACTGTTCAAGATAATCTTAAGAATTGAATGCAAAATCTGAGCATATAACCTGAAATATGTGCTAAGAAAGTAGCACGTGCATTTTTTGTAGGTTAATAAAAGGTTTGAATTACCCGAATACATCGACTGATGATGTCAGCAAAGCGTGACAACAGTATGTCAGAACACTCTCCTCGAATAGAAGGATCAACCATCTTTGATAGAGACTCAATGTCATGAAGCTGAGAACCAGCCCATCTAACAAGATGTTGTTCATGACGTGGGCGGGAACTGCATTCGAACATAAAGAGGTCAGTGACATGAGGGAGTTCATTCAGAGTCCTTTAATTTCCTGGAGAGAGTTTATTTAAAATAATGACAAAAGGCCACTGATTAACATGCAGATTACAATGGATCTCTGACCTGTCATATGGCTTACGGCCAGTAAGAAGTTCTAGCATCACCACACCGAAACTATAAACATCGCTTCGGTCAGTAAAAACCCCAGATTCATGGATTTCAGGTGCTTCATAATTGAGTAGAGCCCGCATGCGACCTGACAACTGAGATCAAAAGGAAGACTATTGTAAGGAATTTCATAGTCCTATCCAATAGAAGTACAAAAGCAATCCTACATTATCACAAAATAATATACAACTGTTGATAAGTCAATTTCCAATTCCTTGCTCTGAATTGCCACCGATACATTGATAGTGGCCTTGCCCCAGTTCCTTGCTCCGATTTGACTGCCATTATGTAGTACATGGTGCATTTGGACGGTGTTCAAGCATGTTTGCGAAGTTTTGTTCTATGATACCATTCTTTGATAGACCAGTGACTAAGGGATTATGATCTTATAAGAAAACATAAGCTATGCAGCATACGTGCAGACTACGGCTGTTTATGTCGGAACTCTAAGGAAACATAAACTGAGTCAGCTGTTTGTTTCAGAATTCAATTAGCAATTACAACAAAAATGAAAAACACAACAACATTGTCTACATCAAGTAAGAATATATTACCTGTGTAACAGAACTTGACCCCATCAGTTCTGCCAGTCCGCATTCAGCAACTCGTACTGAGAATCCATCATCTAGGAGCACATTGGCTGGTTCAAAATTCTGATGCACAACTGGAGGTTCACAGGTGTCATGGAGATACCTGCAAGAAGAGTGTAATTAGGAGTTACAAATACAGATACGGGATATCTCTCAAAGCTCGATTAAACGTGCACAAGTTCATTAACATAATATTTCTTAAGTTGAATACATCTTACTCTAAAGCTTTTGCAGCATCAAGAGCAACATGGATGCGAGTATTCCAGGGCAATGCATCATCAAGATCCGCTCCCTCATGTAGCACATCATGTAGTGTTTCTCTACTGAAGTGGTTATAAACCAGTAACCGTTGTCCAAACTCAGCACAGTATCCAACAAGCTCAAGAATGTTAGGGTGCCTAATATCTGATATACGTGCAACCAGCTCCAGAAAGTCATCTACTGGTATTCTATCATTAGCATTGTCGATTTTCATAACTTCCAGTAACTGCATAAAACAAAGACGAGGGTGTTACTATATTTCAGCATAAATTCCTCAAATAAAATAAGAGAGCAATACTTAATACATACTTTGCCTTCAGGAAGTTCTGCCAGATACACTTTTCCCAACCTACTCTCTCTTATCAAATTTTGTTCTTCGAAGCTATTTGTATATTGCTGAAGTGTCGCAACAGAAAAGGATGTTGCAGACGTCGATGGACCTGTCCTTGGTGGGGTACTAACTCTTTTTTCTGGCCTGAAAATTGGATTTACCATTACTTTTTCAACAGGAGGTGGCGGCGGTGGTGGCGGCGGCGGCGGCGGTTGTGATGGTGGTGGCGGTGGCGGTTGTGATGGCGGTGGCGGTGGCGGTTGTGATGGCGGTGGCGGCAGCGGTTGTGATGGCGGTGGCGGCAGTGGTTGTGATGGCGGTGGCGGCGGCGGGGGTGGGGGTGGTGGAGGTGTTGTAGCAAAGATCTCTGATTCTGTTCGCTCCAAATTGATTACATGTTCTTTTCTCTTTTCAGGAGGCTTCTCAAGTGCAGCTGCAAACATTTTTTATCATTATACACATCTACATGTCGACAGGTGAATAGCATTACGTTAACAAAAAAATGATTAGTCAGACTTGCGTCTTCCAAGCATCTATACCTGGTACTGTTAAATTTATTTCACGAGCCTGCTTCCTATCAGGAATCTCATTTGAACCTGTAAATGAGAAATTAAGAACCATGTATCATGACATGAAAGCAACAGAGGAAAACACATAAATAAATCATAGAATAGTAAATGGATTTTAACCTTTTTTAGCATCATTCCTAGACTGGACTGGAGCTTGCTTGATTTTCGGCTCCTCTGCACTCTGACGCACCCTCCCCAACTGACTTGTAGAATAATCATGTCTCGACTGTCTTTCTTGGTACTTGGACAGGCAAAATATTACCAGCAGCACCATGACTACCAATAACACAATTGCAAGAAGAACGTATCCAACAGTTCTAAGGGTTGACGATTTGTGCTTCTTAGATGGAGGGCTGCTAGCTCGTGCTGTAGCTCCACCAGAAGTGTTTGAGGGTGTACTAGATGATGCTGGAGTTCCTGATGACGGCGATGATGGTGTTTGTGTTGGTGTAGAGGCGTTAGAGCCTGTAGGTGTCAGAGAGGGAGAGGTTGAGGGAGCTGTGCTGGTGTTGAATGGGTTTCCATCATTTCTGTAGGCAAAAACAATTTTTCATCTGATGAGTTGTATATAACTGACCCAAACATTAAATTACTGATGAAGTATAGGACATGGTGTTTATGTAGAGGAAGAAGGTACTCTGCGGATACATAAGGAAACCTGTAATACGTAAAGGGAAAGGATTCTCACTTGAAGTTAGGTATGTTCAGCAGCTTCGGAGGAACTGGTCCAGAAAACAAATTATTCTCTACATTTCTGTTTCAAAGTAAATTAATAATCAGAATGAAGTATGGACATTGCATAACATAACAAATGATTTAGGATTAAATTATTTAGATAGAGTATTCATCATAAATTAAATCTAGACAGGCATTAGCCGGACAGCCCCTGGAGCCCTCATAGTGGGGGAATCGGAGTCGGTTCAAGAGACAGGCAAAAAGTGTCAGCTATTGAGTAGTTAACGACCGGACGTGCAGCAACTTGGGATCAACAGGCAGTCAGTATATGGTCCGTGGTACATGCTGGTGTATGTTTGTAGAAATCTTGTGGGACGAACAAACATTGATGTATCCAATGTCCTTAGAAACTATAGGACCATAGTTCACATTATATTTCCAGAGCCAAATGTTGTGAACGACGTCAATAATACTGAATCGCTAAAACATTTGCCAAAGAAATTTGAGGTGATTTTGTTAAATAACGCAGAACTTTAAAGCCGCCATATATTGCTAAACAGCAACTCTAGAATTTCAGGTTGACTGGTCAATGGTCATCGTAATTCATATTCAGAATTATACACAGAAGGCCAGATAAATATTGCTGTGGAATGGTCAATTTTTATTAGTAAAAAGTAACTCATCAAATATTTGCAGATGTTCTGCTTCATTTGTTGATTATAATGTGCTAATATAATATAGGAAAACTAGTGATACAATATAGCACTACAGAAAATAGAGAGGGGCATACAAATCTTTGAGAGGGAGATCCTGCAAGACATCAAGGGTTCCAGATAGTTGATTATCTTGCATGTGCCTGTGAAAAGCAGAGCATGAGCGAAGTTAAAAATTAAGGGAAGAAAGAAGACAAGAAAATAGTTGTAGAATTTACAGTGTAGTTAGTGATGCCAAATTTCCCAACGAAGCTGGTAATGAACCACTGAAGTTGTTGGAAGAAATATCCCTGTTATGAGAAGCTAGATGTCATCAACCAAGGTACATGAAGAGAGAGAGAGAGAGAGAGAGAGAGAGAGAGAGAGAGAGAGAGATGAAAATCTTACAGATTTACAAGTCCAGTGAGTGAATCGAAAGCATCTGGCAATATTCCATCAAGATGGTTACCATTCAGGGACCTGAGAAAATATAGATCTTGAGGCAGTTCTTCAATAAATGTAGAAAGGGGACAGTGTGGCTCTTTCATCTAGGACTAGGAAGGAAAGAGAAGGAAATTACATTGCTGTTAGACTTTGGAGTTTTGATATTGATGTTGGGATACTTCCAGTGAGCTGGTTATCTGACAGAAAGCTGCACCAGAAACAAACAAACAATGATCCCATCATATAATCGCAAATAAAGAAAATTCTTGAGAAAGAATAACACATACAAATTCCGAAGTGTGGCAGGTAGATCTTCCGGTATAGTTCCACCGATATTATTGTTGCTAAGATTTCTACGAGAAAATAAACATAAAACAAACACAGCTCTCAGTCAGAATACAAGCACAAGATAACTTCTAGCATTACATAATTGTTCACCTCTTGACACAGTACGTTAAAAAATTCACACAACCATCAACCATGAGCAAGCAAAATTACATCGATAACACCTTACATTTCAGCTATAGTCGTGAACTTCCCCAGGCTTCCTAGCTGTCCCCCCAAATTTGCAGCATTGAAAACTCTGCAAACAATGAGTTGATAAAGGCCAAAAAAAAGTTATATAATAGCCCTACCAGAGAAAGGGATTATGTGAAAAAATTGACATACATTGAGTTTATACTTGTGCCGACGCATGTGACGCCCTGCCAACTCTCACCACAGGGATCTCCACCACTCCCCGTCCATCCAGGCAGACTTGGTGATCCAAGAGCAACATAAAGTCCGTTTATAGCAGCAACTGCATGCAAAAGTATAGGGAAATAAGCCGTCAGTAACAAAATGAATGCTTCACTAATAACATGCAACGCACCGGACCAATGTATATTACTCTGCATTTATAATACAAGGTCTGATTTGTCAAATGGACGCTTGCACGAAAGGGCTTGTCTAGTCATTTCGCATTCACCAAATTCTGTCACTCAGAATTCCATTTGTCTTAACACTTCTCAATTACCGAAACTGTAAGCAGAAGATCAACTTGTCACTCTGGCACAGGTAGGTTATCAATTGTCCGTCTCTTTCTATTGCAGTCTTTCAGCAGAAACAGAGTCCAGTACGAGCAGTCGTGGTCTTCCACCATTGCCATCAACATTGAGGACAAGTTGATAATATACAAAGCCCTGTCCATCATACCAAATCCCTCCAGGACCATAAACATCGCTCTCATTCTCCACACCAGGAAAAGCACATCCCAATTGCCACATATCACCACTTTGTTGCTTCGACAGGCAGGCACACACACAAATTCAACGGAACAATCAACTACTGAAAGTACGAAACCAGTAGAATCCGCACGACCAAGCTGAATTGAATCAACCAGCGCAACCACAAACAATCTACTACGTTTGTTACCTCCCACCCAATCCCAAGCTAAACAGCACAGCAACAAAACGAATTACCCCATTCCCCACACACACGGGGCAGATGAATTTAATTACTCCAATCATCACTGCACAAACATCCAATCACCGGGCAAGGATTAAGCAAGCAACCGAAACTAGCACAGCAGCCAGGGGAGCAAAGCAGCAGGGGCGCATTACCGTCGGCGGGGTCCGTGGCCGCGCGAGCACTCGGCGTCAATGCCGCGGCGGCGATCAGCAGCAGGAGGACGAGGACCTCAACTCGAGGCCGGAGGCGCCGGCCGCCTCCCGCCCGCATCGCTCGCTGGGGGTTCGGACCCTCGGGCTAGCGCACCACTAGCTTCCCGGAGCACCAGGGGAGCATGAGTGAGGTCGCCGGCGCGGCGGACCTAGACGCAACCGCCGCAGCGATCGCGGAAAACGAGGCTTGCGTAGATCTAGAGAGAGAGAAGGGCGGCTACTCTGGGACTCTGAGGTTCGCTTTTCCGGAGCAGAGCACGATTCTCTGCTCACCTCCTTCTGTTTTTGTTGGCTTCTACGGAGTAGAATCTAGCTGTAAGGGGGGAGAGAGAGAGGGAGAGAGAGAGAATGGTGGAGGAGACTGGCAGCGAGAGAGAGAGAGAGAGAGAGAGAGAGAGAGAGAGAGAGACAGGCAGCAGCGGAGGAGTGAGGAGCGTGAGTTAAAGCAACGGGCGTGAAAAGGTGGAGAGAGAAAGAGGAGAGAGAGGCAGTGGGCACTGTGTGTGTGAGTGCTGACCGGTGAGCGGCGAGGTGAAAAAGAGGAGAGAGAATGGGGTTGGGATTTGTTCTTGTGGGAAAGGCCCGGAAAGAAAGAGAAAAAAAGGGAGTGTGTTTATTCTCGCGGCACATTGGATGGGATCATGGGACTTGAGGCAGGGGAGCGGGCGTGGGGCCCCGCTGACGTGGAGATCCGTTGGATTCGTCGTTTGGGAAATGGAGCGTGGCAGGGACCTGAGCTGAGCTGATTGTCCACGTTTTGCATTTCGGTTTGCCGTAGAGCGTCTGCATGTGACCAAAGTTCTTCTGATTTTATCCTCCGATGGGATGGTTTGGAGTGATATATAGTTTTAGAGGACTTGGTTTTTAGTTTATGAGCAGTGCGTTTCGTTGTAAAGACAAAGCTTTTCTCATCGCGCACATCTCAGTGCGTTTTGTTGTACCAGATATAGTTTTAGAGGACTTGGTTTTAGTTTATGGACTATGTTTGCGGAGACAAAACGACAAGTACCCTGTTAATAGTTGCAAAATACTACTGATGTGTGGTAGCATGCTGCTTTTCTCAAAAGGAAAAATTGTTTGAGCTGGCCAACCTCATTTGAAAAGAAAAGGTGCAGCAGCGGAGATGGTTTTTATAATTTCAAAAATATCTCGAGAAGCCCAGCATGGCTCGCCAAGCAGGAGAATGTGCGAGCCGTTTGGTGTGAACCAGCGAGGAATCACGGCACATGGCCTTCCACCACAAGCAGCCAAGCAGGCAACCCCTGAGCTAGTAACACCATTATTGTTGGTTTTACACTTACGAGAAGATTACTACAGAGCGCAACCAACTATTGACAAAATTGTAATTGTATATCAACTCCTGAACCAAACTTTCGTTGAAAAAAAAAAGAAGTTTCTTACCTATATCTAGTAAAGCAGCTCTCAGTGTTATAGCAGCAGCTTTGAAATGTTTGCCTTTTTGTTTTTTTATAGGAGAAATGTTTGCCTTGGCCGTCAAGCACCCTGCCACTACCAGCTTCCAAAATAAATAAAGCCAAATAAATCAGTCATTTGATAGAGACGCATCCATCCATGCCTCGCGTCACAATCTTAATCCTAGAAAAAGACACTTGAAACACATCAGCTTAGCTTATTGTAAACATGATCAGACGATTAGCAATCCTTATCTCGCGCCTGGTGGTGTGGGCCAGGCGCCGCAAAATGATCGAGTCGCCGCATGTACGTCAGCGGCGCCGTGACAGGGGCCTTGATGAAGACGCGTTAGGTTAGTCAGGAGAGCGGGCGACGGGTGATTCATTATAACGGGAGTTGTAACATCTGTTTCTTGTCAAAAAAGCGAACCAAACGTGTTGCTCGGAGCAGCAATTAGCAGTATCCATCGGATTATACAGGGGTCAAGTCTATTTATGAATTTTTTATGATCTCAGGGTAAATCGCCAAGGTTATCGATGTCATGTGGTTGAGCAGCAAGACGTGGTGTTGTCATACAGTCATCAACAGAAACTTTCACCTGAAGCGACGCAGCTCGATCGATAACGTTACTGCGATCGAGTGATCATCAGGAGAGGAGAGGATCGTACAGAATTTGCTGACTGGTATGAGGTCACTGGGCCAGAGCTACTGTATGATTACCCTGAAGAACAGACGAACTGAAGTGGGCCAACAATTTCATGCAAATGTTTCCGGATAGATTCCTTCCATCAGATGGACCCTCGTCCCTCGACGCTTTGCTCTCCATCTAAAGATGCTTGTCCCGTGGTATTTGTTGAGGCGAGCATAGTGCGCCGGTGGGCCGAGCGTGATAAGAACAAGGCACCACCACGACGCAACGCAGCTATTCATCTGTCATTAATCGCGAGTCATGATTCAGGAAAAGCTTGTACCGTGTCTGTAAATTCAGCACCACAGTACAACTCCTCGTATTTAATTTGCCAGAAAAAAAAGCCCCATCAAAACCAAGAACAGAATTCGAGGGGCAGTGCAAGATTGCTTCAAAATAATTGCCAGTTAATATGGAACTAAGCAATGAAATACACATAAAATGGAGGGAATATTTAGATAAGTAGTGGCATCTGTGACAAACGATCAGCTACACAATGATCAGGCATGCTACTGTTTTCTACTTTTCTGACTAACAATAGCAGATTCCATTTGTTTTAAAAAATTAAAAAAATAGCAGATTCTATTGCAGCCAGGCGTAAAGTTCCACTAGGGATCTCTCTAATCAACAATGGTATGATGATGCGTAGGAACTACGAGTCAAAAGGTACCCTTTCGCATGCTGCGCGTGCATACTTGTAGTTTTCAAGTTGCTACAATCTGATCTTACCCAACAAATACGAGCTGTGCATGATTTTTCAGCACAAATTACCAGTAAACATCATGTTTTTCTATAAATATAAAGTTAGCACCACTTCTACTGCAATAAAAGAAGAAGAAAATTGCGGTCTTCATGCTAATCTGCGTCATTTCAACACGCGCCGGCGCCGAACCGGGCTATGTTTGGCATTGTTGATGGGCCTAATGGCCCCCAACTACCGCTATGGATGGCCCAGGTCCAGGTCGAGCCAGCATACGCGGTCAGCGGGACACGTGTCGTCCCCTTATAGGCTGTACTCGCTTGCAGTCGGCTATAAAACCAAGGGGCCTTCACGAACCCTAAACCTCGTGTTCTTCCTTCACTCGGGCCGCCGCCGCCGCCGCCGCCGCCATCGATTTCGTTTATATATTTGTTTTGTTCCCATTGAGGTCTCGGTTGAGAACTTGAGAGGCACTTCGTTCTTTTTGCGATGTCTTCGATCTGTTCTCGCAATTCGTTGTCCGATTTGAGTTTCATTTTTTCTGCGTCTTGTTATCGATTGTTGGGGAGTAGTAGGGCTCTATATTATGAGTCAACAGCAGGCGCCTTTCAATGGCGTCCTGACTGCCGCATGGAGCCCAAATGAATAGCCAGGAGAAGATTGTTTGGAGATCCATCTTCTTTAGTTCCAAGCCACAATACCTGGCCACACAGCACAAACACATCCCTAAAATGTTTCTTTTCTGCCAAACTAGTAACAGTGAATTTTTCTGGTTTAATAAACTTTGATTTGGTTCTCTTGCCATGAGATTAGATTTGGTGTTGGGACGGCATACACAGACGAACGGGTGCTCTGTTGATTTCTCCATGGCGAGACGCCCTTTGCAAGGTGCCCAAAGAGACGCCGGCCGTTTACACGATTGGATTGGGCGTCGTGTGTGTTCCGCCCTCTCCAAATTTAAAGCGGCCAAATTTTCGGTTCCTCACCTGTTTTGTTATTTTTCTTTTGAGATGCATTCAGCTTCTGTTTCACTGACGGGCATTCAGTTCTGCAGCTTTGCAAGGCTTCTTTTGCGTAAGACGCTGTCTAAATATAATTGACAGTCAAAGGAAATGTAGAACTTGTGCACAGCAGTTTGTTCAGATTTAAAACTGTAAAACATACTCCTCTTGTTCTGCTGATCCTTCAGCAGAAACAAAACTGTAGTCACGGAAAATATGCCTGTGCAAATTGCGCATAGAAACGTCAAATGTCACCCTGTTTAAATTTCTTAAAAGGATCCGTCCTTATGTAACACATACCTACTGCACAGTACCAATATTGCCCGTTTCAATGTCAATATAGCCCGTTGGGCTCGTTGCTTTATTGGAGCAGAGACACCAATCAACTCGAGACTCTTATTTTATTATTGCCTATTGGAAAAGATCCGTCCTCAGGTAACACATGCATGATGTCAAACAATCAAACATGATGATTACATAACAGAAACTTCCATCTGGAGTTCTGGACACGTTACAATGCTATCACTGTGGTTGCATTTGTATGTACACATCCACCAGTGAATTCTAGCCGCACATTGACAAGGAGAAAACCAACACAACATGTGAA
This sequence comes from Eragrostis curvula, assembly GCA_007726485.1. NCBI lineage: Eukaryota > Viridiplantae > Streptophyta > Magnoliopsida > Poales > Poaceae > Eragrostis > Eragrostis curvula. The sequence goes on from CM017439.1 coordinate 50,884,625, forward strand.
ACAAGGATGTCTACCCTATCAGCAGAGCCATTTGACATAACGAGTTTATATGAAATTCTGAACTCTGAACCAGGGATACAACAACTTCAAATCGGCGGGATGTTTGAAAACGAGAAGCCCTTGTAGCCTTTGTAAGCATAGTAGGCAATTCTTGTGTAGTAGAACCCAGGGATGAACATCACAATCCCCAAGATCATAAAGAAAATCCCTGTTCCAACAAAAAGGGGCAAAAGTTCAGGGAAAAGGAGTGACAAGTTCCTGCATATGGGCATCATTTCAAGATGGATGCAACTTAAAGCTGGTGTACTAATAATCGCTAATGAAAACGTTCACATTAAAATCATCACATGACAGGTGAATCAACCTGTTCAACTTCGAAATGTACCAGCATAAACATAACTAAAGGCATATTTGCAATTACCTCCAAACCATTATTCATATGAACCATGCTACTGTTATATTTCTGCTAGCTTTTACAGTATTCAAATGCATTCATAGTGTGATGTTCGATAAATGAAGTCAAAAATTGAGCTAATTGCCTCTGATTTAACAAAAATCTAACGCTTGGTATAGCTATAGTAAAATCGAAAATTGCAATAGTGAGAGTGAAGCCATCGCAACATAATAAGCTAGTAGTATGTGATTTCCTTACAGTTTGATTATAATAAAACCATTAATGGTATGAATGCCATATTAATTCTGAGCCCCAGCAGCCCTAACAGGCGAGATTTCCCCAATTTCTGAGTACCCAAGGCACTCAACTCGAACCACCTAGCTGAAATTCCACCGAGATCTGACAACAATCAGGCGAATTCGAAGCAACTCGAGGAACGAAGGTGCTCGAATCAAGCGAGGGAGAGAGGAAGAGACGGGGTCAGTCACTCACCGTGAGCACGGTCTCCTCCGACTTGGTTGGCGGCCATGACCAGCCCCCCGACGACGCCGAGCACCCCGAAGGCGAGGAGCGCGGCGGCGAAGGCGATCTCCTTGACGGGCGCCCCGCGCGGCCCCCCAACGGCGCCGCCGATGAGGTCGTCGTCGTCGGTGATGGAGAAGGCGTGGTCGACGTACGCCATGCCGCCGGCCGCCGAGCTGAGATCAACCGGACCGAACCAAACCCTAGGCGGGGAAGCTTCTGGATGGTTTGTTGGGAGGCGGGTGGGTGACTTGGGACTGCAAAAATGCAGGGGACGAGAAGGCGAGCACGGGAAGGAAGAAGACCAGGCCCGAGGCTCGAGTTGGGTGGGTCGCTTTACGCTACAAACGATTCCGCTGCTGCGGCTCGCGGATTTGGATTTGGACGCGCACGGAGGAGCTCTCGAGCTTGCTTGGTCAACCTCGACCGCCTCGACGGTGACGAAGGCTGATGCTGGGCTGGGTGGGCTTTTGTTGGATTGGGTGATGCGGCCAGGTTAGGGTTAGGCTGAGGTTTTTTTTTAATAATAACATTATTTTTAAATAAATTTTAAAAAAATAACATGCCGTTTCAAAAATTTGTAAAACTAGCATCCCAATCGCCCTTTTAACGGTAATCGCCCGTTGAAAGGGCGACAGAGCCGCGGCCCAGGCATCCAGTCGCCCTATAGCCCGGCGACAGGAGGCATTGCGGGGCCCAGTCGCCGGACCGTTGGGCGACAGGGGCCAGTCGCCCCGTTGTCGGGCGATTGCGGGGCCCAGTCGCCCGACCGTTAGGCGACAGGGGCCACTCGCCCCGTTGTCGGGCGACTACGGGGCCCAGTCGCCCGACCGTTGGGCGACAGGCACTGGCTATTTAAGCCGCGCCGCGGCTCGCCCACCGCGCACCTGAGGGAGCGTCCCGGGAGAGTTCAGAGAAGAGCGGGGGGAGAGAAAAGGAGAGGAGGAGAGGGAAGGGAAGGGAAGGGAAGAGAAAAAAGAAGAGGAGAAGAGAGAGGAGGAAGAAAAGGAAGGAAGGAGAAGAAAGTGAGAGCGGTAATTTTCTAAATTTTGATTATTGTTAAATTTAAATAGTTTTTATATTTAGATTTATATTAGTTTTTATATTTAGATTTATATTAGTATTTATAGTTAGATTTAAGTAGTTTTGTATTATAGTTCGATTTAGATTCAATAGTTTTGTATATTCAATAGTTTTATATTCAATATTAGGATTTAGATTCAATAGATTTATATTAGTATTTATAGTTAGATTTAAGTAGTTTTTTATTATAGTTCGATTTAGATAGCTGGATTTAGATTCAATAGTTTTTTTTAATTTAGAGTAGCAAATAAATGTAGATTGTAAGTTTGAATTATTATAGAAATTAGTAGTGCATATAAATTAAATAATAATAGCATACGTATTTATAGTAATATCCGATAATAGCGTATGTATTTATAGTATTACAGATAGTAGCGTACGTATTTACAGTATTATCAGAAAATAGCGTACATTTATAGTATTATCAGATAATTGCGGTCGTATGATTGGTAGGATTGGTTAAATAAACGATTGTCCTGTTTCGGCAGGTATGTCAGACAAGTTATATTTTCAAATTTATTACGGGGAAGGGCAGATTGGTTATAATGAAAATGGTGTTGATCTGTCCGGATTTCAATCAGTGTGTAAAGGAGTGCCAAAACCAAATGAAAAGACAATGACAGGAATACGGAACTGGTTGATGAAGCTGTTTCGGCTTGATCAAAGCCAACACGGTCTGAATGTTATGGGTATGGTCAGCCGTGCACGTCACGGATATTTGTGGGAGTTAATCCCACTTGATGCAACATCAACTTGGAGAAAATATGTCAATAAAACCATAGAATGTGGATGGCCTCTGGTACTTCTTGCTCAGGCGTACATGAAGGAGGTGTCAGAGATGGAAGACGTGGAAGAGGAAGGTACTCAAGATATGGAGGACACGGTTCAAAGTGCTGAGGACACGGTTCAAAGTGCTGAGGACACTGAGGATGCAGAACATGATCCGGCACCTATTGAACCGATGGGTGAAGCTGACGAAGGAGAACGAATCGAGCACCTTGTCGAGGAGATGGTGACGGACGACATGGAGTACGAGCATATTCCGGATATTGATTCATCAGACGATAAGGATGCTATTCCCGTCCCTTCTGATTGGAATAGTCATAACTTTCAAAATATGACAATTACTGAAGGATATTCTGTGTCATGGGAGTTCCATTCGAATGAAGTGACTGAGGGAGCAATGTACAAAGACAAGGAGAGTGTCATGAGTGCTGTGAAGTACTGGTCTCTTTCACTGAAGAGGTCTTTTTGGGTCGCTAGGTCGACGAGGAAACTATATGATGTGAAGTGCGTTTTCACACAGTGTCCGTTTCGGGTGCATGCTTATGAGCAAAAATGGAGTTCAATGTGGAAATGCTCTATAGTGAGGGAGCATACATGTGAGCTTCTAGAGTTGGAGAAGTGTAATAGTGCCCTGACATCGAAGTTCGTCGCAGATTACATGTACAGCAGAATTGTGGAGAACCCAAGCTACGAGCCAAAATCAATAATCAATACCATAGAAGAGGATTTCAAGTACACCATAAGCTACTCAAAGGCTTGGAAAGCGAAGCAGAAGGTGATTGAGAAGAGGTTTGGTTCATATGAAGCATCTTATGAGAACTTGCCAAAGCTACTGGAAACCATAAAGCAGAGGAATGTTGGGACATATTATGATATCATGGATGTTGACAATCCAAGATACTGCACCGTGCCTTCTTCGCATTGGGTCAGTGCATAGCTGCTTTCCGTCATTGCAGGCCAATTCTGTGTATGGATGGTACGTTCCTGACAGGGAAGTACAAAGGTCAGATACTGACTGCTATTGGAGTTGATGGGAACAACCAAATATTACCGGTGGCATTCGCGTTTGTGGAGAGTGAGAACACCGATAGTTGGTACTGGTTTCTGGAACGTGTCCGGCTGGCAGTGGTGCAAGGACGACCTGATGTTTGCGTAATACATGACCGTCATCCCGGACTTATGAGGGCGATTTTGGATATGCAGCATGATAATGCTGAGCGTGGCCTTCCGCCTCGGTGGTCGGACCTTAAGTCCAGGTGGTGCATGAGACACTTGGGTGCAAATTTCTTTAGACACTTCAAGAATAAGCAACTAATGAATATGTTCAAGAGGCTTTGCAATCAGAATCAGCAGAGGAAGTTCAACGCGCTGTGGCAGCGTCTCGATGAGTTGACAAGTAAGCAAAATGAAGAGTTCTTGAAGAAGCCGAACCTGAAACCTGATGATATGCCAGTGCCTCTTTGTGGGCTTCCAACTGATGTGTCTAGAAATGTTGTCCGGAGGTCCGGGTCATCTATCAGATGCTTCTCGGATTGGATTGAGCATGAGCCAAAGGAAAAGTGGTCATTATTATATGATACAGAAGGGGCTAGATATGGAATAATGACCACAAATTTAGCAGAGATATACAACTTGGTGATGCGTGTGCTCAGGGGACTGCCTCTTGTTGCTATTGTTGAGGGAATTTTGTACGGAATTTGTAGATATTTCCGTGAGCGACATGCAGCTGCTGCTAATGCACTGGCTGATAGTGGGCTGATATTCTCACCGTTCATGACAGATTACATGAAAAAAAAGGTCAAAAAGGCAGAATTGCATCGCGCACGACCTATGGGCACAAAGGAGAATCGTTTTGAGATTACGTGTAGAGACAGGGGTCGGCGCGGTGGCAACCGTGACAGGATTGTGCAGGAATGCATTATCCGGAACGAGAGATGCTCATGTTCATGCATGAAGCCGAAGCTCCTACATAGGCCTTGCTCACATGTTATATCAGCTTGCTCGCTTACAAACTTGGCACCAAGAATTTATGTGTCGCCGTATTTTTTGAAGGAGACTGTCATGACGACATGGAATGCTGAGATCTATGGCTTTGCTATATTTGGGACATTTACAAGCGAGCCGGGCCCTGACTACCTACGTGGTCCTGATACGGATAAACTGAGGCAGAAGCGTGGTCGTCGGCAGAGCCGCCGTATTCGTAACGACATGGATGAGTCAGAGGCAGGGAGAAAGGAGGTTCGATGTACAAAGTGCAATGACACTGGACATATGTACAAGAAATGCACGAGAAATAATGTGCAGACCGAAGGCGAGGCAGGGCCTTCGGGCAACCCACAAGACGGTCGTCGTCCTCGTGCACGTCGTGGAGGGGGACGATCGGATGGAAGTGCTCATTGAAATCTGTTATATGTTTTCATATATTTCGTTTTATGTAGCCCTTTGGTGTCATGCGTTGTACGAACTATGTTGTTATCGTTGTAAGGACTGTTAATGTTTCTGTTTTGATGTAATTCGTTCGTACTTAAATGATGCGATGTAATAACTAAACTGCAGTGCATTGTAAAAACTATGTATGTTGTATTGTCTTTCGTAATATGTATATTGGATTGTCTTGTGATTTCAGTGTTTTATTATTCTCTTTAACACATATTATGTGTTCTAACGTGCAATCATCTGATCAAAATGTGTACAGGTATGGCGACCGGGGAGGAGGGCGGCGCAGAGCGTCCGGAGCTGCTTGACGCAGTTGTGGACCGACGACACCGGTCGTACCTGAGTGCCGTCAGAGGTGCTGAGCTGCCCGTTCTGCGACCCAGAGTGCCTCTTAAGTTGCTGCGGTTGGACGAGCGTTGGATTCCTAGGTATATGTTGAATCATTTTCCTTTTTCAGTTTTATAATCTCAATTTATGTGCTAATTAATTTCAAATGTGCAGGTTACGTGCAGCAGGCCTCCTCCCACTGTGTCGGCTTGTTGAGGCGACAGCGGGGGAGGACCAGGCCGATGCGGCGAGACGGTTCGGGTTTGACCGTTCTTTACTCGCTGCTTTGGTGGATCGCTGGAGGCCTGAGACACACACGTTCCACCTCCCGTGTGGTGAGATGGCGCCCACACTTGAGGACGTCTCGTTCCTCTTTGGCCTACCTACTGCTGGTGCGGCTGTCACCGCACCCGACGTGCCGGTGACGTGGCGTGCCGACCTGGAGGCCCGTTTTCAGGGCATTGTGCGCCGAGAAGGGTCTCCAGTGTACCGTCCCATTCCAGCTGACCAGCACCACGGGCCACCGAAGAACTGGCTTCTACAGTTTCAGGTGATCACATTCATTGCAGTGTACATTTTGAGTATATATACAATATAATAACGCTTGCCCTGTAACATACTTTGTTGTTGGTTATGCACAGGTTGACTCGATTCACCCCAGGCGGACGACGCCACTGTGTCGAGGCACTTGGAAGCCTACCTGCTTTGGTTGTTCGGATGGATCATGTTCATGAGTTCTCACGGCAACTCTGTGGGCAAGCAACTGATCCACTTCGCTCGCCAGATAGCGGATCAGCCACTGGAGGATATCCCACAGTACAGTTGGGCGTCAGCTGTGTTGGCTACGACGTACAGGGGCCTTTGTGATGCTTGCACAAAGACGGACCCTATGGCGATCCTGACTGGTTGCCCCCTGCTCCTTCAGTTGTGGTCCTACGAGCGGTTCAGCATCGGTCGTCCTCACATGGATTTACAGAGCTACGGAGCTTTAGCTTACGGTGACAGCGACGAGGACGGCCCTACGATGGGTACGCTGTGGTGCCGACGTCGGGTAAGTTTGCAATTACATAAACTTTTGTCCTCTTTATTTCTTCCATTTGTTGCAATATATTTTCTAACGGTTGTTTCTATGCAGCCCACTTGGGCTAACGTCCAGGTGCACAGGGCGTACCCACAGTACGTCTGGTCGTTTGACTGCATCCGAGCAGACAAGGACGTGCGTTGGACGCCGTACAGTGCACACCAGGTAGCGGCCCGAGCACCTGGTGGACTATCGTCTTTGTGCACGAGAGACAGCCAGTACTGGCTCACGAGGAAGGCGTTGGTGTTCGACATCTTCGTGGAGGAGTACGCACCCCACCGAGTGATGTGCCAGTTCGGTCTTCACCAGAACTTCCCCGTGGACGTCCATCCACTTGTACCACCGTCAGCTCACTTGTAAGTTACTGCTCCGCTAACATGTTCAATATTTTTAATTCTTTACTTTCCTCTTATATGTGTCTCGTTCTCTAGATGGACGCGGAAGGGGCAGTTGACTGGCACCGTTTGGGAGCCACGTCTCGAGCCGTGGGTGGTTCAGTGGGCCCATGCTTTGGAGGAGGTAGTTCAGGAGGCGAGGCCTTTCACCCTGGAGGCCTACGAGGAGTACCTTCGCTGGTACGTCCCCCGAACTCGGACGAGGGTGACGTACACACCGATTACGGTACCGAGCCACACAGCGGAGTTGGCCGACACGTACCCGACCCACAGGGATCAGACTTGGTCGCTTGCGGTACGATATTTCTAACCTTGTTTACAATACAAGTGTTATTTACATTAAAATAATTATTAAATTTATAGTTTCATAGATAATTAGTTTCGCCAGTTTGATATTATAACTAAGTAACAAAATTTCTAACCTTCTTTACAATACTAGGTAAATAACGAGTCTAACATAACAACTGTTGTTTATGTTGTAGGCCGACATAGGACAGAAGATTGCTGTTGAGTCGGGATCAACTCTACAGCGCCTGAGGCAAGGCATTCCGCTGATCACCTCCCAGGAGATCAGCCTTGCGATGAGGCGGATCTATGATGCTGCTTCTGACCTCGTGAAGCTCACCTCGTGCACGCCCTGTACTCGGAACACGGATGCCGTCCCACACCCTTCGCAGTCGGGACCCTCTTCGCGTCCAGCACAGCCGCCTCCTCAACAGACGACGTTCACGCACAGGATGGCACCGGGGCCTCCGCCTCGACCGACGTTCTCCGCACCAGGTTTCTCCGCACCAGGTACTAATACCGTTCGACTTTGTAAATTAATTCATTGCAATTTTGTTCGTCATCAAAACTATATTGATGCATTTCTTACTATTATAACTACGTATTGATGCATTTCTTACTATTATTACTATATATTTGTGCACAGGTACACAGTACACATCGTGGACACAGGCCACTGATGTTGCAGGGCCGTCGTCATATGTACCACATATGGCGCCGATTGACTATGAGTACGCCGAGGAGGACGAGCGGAGGCACCGACGTTCTCCTACACCAGCGTTCGACTTCGACAGCTACTTTGCTCCGGTCCAGAACGAGCCCAATATAGTTCCTGATTCACAGCTATCTGGAGCTCCTCCAGCAACACAGGTCTCGCAGGGCGGCTACGAGACACCACTCCCTCAGGGCCGTTCTACACGCCACGTCGTTCCTCCTGAGCCGCTGACGTACTCTGCCGATCACGTGAGGGCGGGACGCAGGGCAGCCAAGCCAGGCACACTTAGGGGTGTCGCCCCTAAGCGTGGTAGGATTTAGTGTTGTGTCACCTTCTGTCTGTAGCTCGTATAGATTCTATGTTATGTCATGCTACATGTTCATGTCCAGTACTAGTACTATATGTCTTATATTTCTGTCTTTCATGTCCCCTCAATTAATGCTCTCGGTGCATGCATCACAGCCTCGTCAAACTACCATCAAAGGTCCCCGCTTTGCAAAACAGCCAAAGAATCCCAGGAGCATCCAATGTCCCCATGCATGTATGTCTGCACAATGTGACGCTTTTGATGCATGCATCCGACTCCCATCAAAATAATGGACCTACATTATAGCCGGAATCTCTACTAGGGCCTCCCACTCGTGCTTTCAATTTCAGGAACCACTTCTACAAAACCTTATCCTCTACTCACTCTTTCATTCACAGCAACCTCTCTTGCATCACAGCGGCATCCACTCTTCTTCCACGCTTCAACAACACCATCCATGGCAGGACCATCTAGTGGAGGCTTTCCATGGACACCACAATACATCGAGAGAGCACTGGACGCAATCTGGCGTGCCGTGCGTGAACACCGGGATGATCCTTTCAGGGAGAACAATCTCGCACAAGCTGTCTCGAGGTTAAATGCAACAATCCCTACGACCTCACACACTATCGCGCCGCAACATCTCACCACAAATGACCTTAGGGCCCTCTTAGAAGATCAAAGGCAGTTGTATCATAGGGTTTGCGAGCTGGCAAACCACCCGTCAGTGTTAGGTTTCTCTAGCACTACATTCAAAATAATGATGCTCCCCGATCAATATGCCTCCCACATTCAGGTACACTCAATTTTTTTTATTTTTATGTTATCGGTTTCTATTTCTTTTGCTCATTCGACTGCTTCTCTTCTGTTAGGCATTTCCGGAAGACAAAGAATTGATCGACAACCCTATCCCAAACTTCTTCTATCTATTTATGTTCTTCGGTGGAGGTTGCATGCCAGGTTCACGTAGAAGGCGACATACCTCATCCAACCGTAGTGTTTCGGAGCCATCTAACACAACAACATCCCGTCGAAGAAACACTGCAAGAAGACGCGCTCCGGCAACGCGCGTGCAACCAAACGCCAACGACGATGAAGACGACGATTTCATGCCCATGCCACCCTCAAGACCTCCGCCTCCACTCGAAGACCCTGACGACGAGGCATTTAGTGAATCTGTTTTGCGAGAACGACCCTCCAACAGCGACTTCTCAGCGCCACCTCGCTCACAGTCATCATCCAACCCCTACAGTATGGACATTAACTTCAGTAATATGTCTCGGCGGTGGGATCGAACATTTCCGTAAGATTAGGTGGCAAAAAATGAGTTGCATGTATTTATCATATGTACAAAATTTTCATTTCGTTTAATTGTATTTTATGAAATATAATTGCAATCGAAACAAATAATGATGCAAAAAAAAAAAAAAATACCTTAGTCGCCCACCAAACGGGCGACTAGGTCCTGTCGCCTTCTGGTCGGGCGACTGGGACCCAATCGTCCGGTGGTTGGGCGACTGGATCCTGTCGCCTTCTGGATGGGCGACAGAGACCCAGTCGCCTCCTGGTTGGGCGACTGGGCCCCGCTCACGCTTTTTTTGATCAAGTCGCCCTTTCAATGGGCGATTTATCCTAATCGCCCATTGACAGGGCGATTGGGATGCTAGTTTTACAAATTTTCGAAACGGCATGTTATTTTTTTAAATTTATTTAAAAATAATGTTATTAATAAAAAAAACCGTTAGGCTGACTTGTCTCGGACACCGGGCCAAGTTAATGGGTCTTGTTTAGGCCCGACTTCGAAGGCTTCGCATTTTGGACCTCTATTAGGCCCGGTCTCCGGCCTTCATTGTTCTTTGTTCCCTTGCTCGGTAGATGGTTGTGCATAATTCCCTCAAAAAAAAAATGGTTGTGCATAATTCTGCTAGCTTAGACGCCATCATGCGAGGTGCCAAGGGCGACCTTTGTTCTTTTAAAGAGTAACCTTCTACAGCTAATCATAGTAACAAGCTTTTCTAAAGATCAACACACCCTCAGGCCTCAATAAAGACCCAAAGATCGCCATGCGCAAGGGTATGCCTTCAATTAGCCCCTTCATTTGCGCTATGATGTGCAGCCATTGTTGACTTCCACACTACGTTCAAGTGCAGCCTACAATCCTAGCTAGTGAAGGCATGGGAGCTTCTAAAAAAACACACTTTCTAGGCTCCAACCTTTCGTTGAGAGTACTATACCAGGTTCCAAGCCTTGAGAGTCAATATATACTTTCTGGGGTAAACTCTCTGCATGCTCTAGTGCAGTAACCAAGTTGTAACTGACATTAGTTTCGGGTAGAGTAAATAAAAAAAAAGGCAGCATCATTATTGGTGTTATGACTGTGAGGTGGGGGAAGGGCGTAATCAGAAGTGAGCTCTGTATTGGGCAAGAGAAAGAGGTGAAAAAGAGAGGTAGAAAAGGACCTCTAAAAGAGAAATGCCTTTACTTATTACCCAAGGCGCGTAAATGTTGGCGTGTCCCTGGAGCAATATTATTATGCGTGCAATGCATGGTGGGGGACATACGTGCATGCATACACAACTTGTTGTCCAATAGATATTACTATGAACTCTGGTCCTAGAAAAATGGTACTACTCCACTAACAAAATTACTCTCTCAAGGGCGCCAAGCCAACTCGAGATATGAAGAAGGGACATCATTTATCACGCAGCCGCAGTGGCCATAGCGCATGGCAATTATGTTTGTCGACCCATATCATCTACGGCCATGGCAAGTCCCATTCGCCTGCATGGATCAAGCCATATGCATCCACTATTAACGGAGTAGTACACAAAATCTCAAAATGGTGAGTACGTTCACCGAGAAATATGCAGTGCCACACCGACAAACGGGTTTCATGAAATTTAATTGATTGTAAGCAAGGACGGAGTATGCATATATCATTGAGATTTTTCTGTTATTTTCCATCTCAGCTTAATTGTGTCGTGTTTCTAAAAGGATTCTTCGATATTACCACTATATGTTTTTTGAGAACTACCAGATAGTATTTTCCTCAGAAACGACGTAGAGTAGTATTATTTTCACAAAATGGGCACACATATGATGGGTTTTCTCAAGTTAACTGAACTTTCTGCCACATGCTTTTCCAGAAAATGCAGCGGCAGCGGTACTCGTAGTTCAGCCCAGACAGAATCATTGAATCCCTGCAGCAACGGCCCCACAGAATTCAGATCTGAGTGGCATTAACCACCTTTTCCCTCCAGATCTAGGGCGTGTTCGGCGTTTTAGAGTCTAAAATTTAGAAGGGTTTAAACACAAAGAATCTTGTCTTAAATAAAGTTTAATTACAAAACTAACTGCAGACCCCCCCCTCTAAATCGCGAGACGAATTTAACGAGGGTAGTTAAGCCGTGATTAGACGATATTTACTGTAGCATCACTGTAGCAAAACATAGATTAATTAGGCTCATTAGATTCGTCTCGTAAAGATGTACCCATCTGTAAAAAGGTTTTGTCATTAGACTTTATTTAATACTCCTAAATAATAAGATTCTCTGAATTGCCCTGCCCCTGCTCATGCATGCACCCCTTTTTAGGTATCAAAAGGACCAAGGCAAGAGGACCCCTTCAGAAGCTCTGGCCAGGCTCCTTCCTCTCCAGCCATTACCTGCAAATTCTTCCTCCCGCCATCCTCTCTTTTTTTTTTCCCTCCTCTCAATTAATAAAGTATTTTACTGATCAAGTCTTATAGATTAGTTAACCACAGATGAAAAATATGACCTTTAAATTAACAGCACCAAAACTTGAGAGAATTCAATTAGACGGAGTCACAACTGCCATGTCGTTTTGTAACAAACTCTAGCTGTTTCCCTTCAATAAAACAAACTCGAGTTGTTGATCTACTAGCAAGCTAAAATTAAGGCTCAAGATGGACATGTTGCACATGCATCACACAACATTCAGCTAAGCACAACAACTTGAATAATAACTAAATATTCAGCAAAATCATCTGTATATGAGACCATTGATTTCCTTCATCATACCATACATTTTGCTGAACTACGTACTAGTAATTGTAGCCATGGGACTTGGGGTTAATCAGCAATACATATACAATTTAGTTATTCAAACCCCGTGAAACTAGACTAGAGTAAAAGCTGAGCTAAACTAAACTAGGCAAGTACTCAAGTAGACATACTGAGCTACTGACTACCATGCTATGGTCATCGCTTCAGCTCTCCTAGCAATTAAGAACTACATGGACGGCCAGGCGCCATGGACGACCTTCACTGCATGCGGCTTACTCAACTAAGTAGTAGTACTCTCAAGGAAACACGCGCTGCACGTACGTGTCATGCACGCGCGCGCCCGTGCTCCCCGTCGTCCGTCAGCTACCCACGACGTGCACGCGGATCTTCTTTACTGCGGGCGGCCGGCACGCCGCCCGGCCGGGCCGCGCGACGAACACCGCGGAGAGGTCGTGCGGCACGGCGATGAACAGCCGCACGGGCACGCATTGCTGCTTCGCCGATCCGCAGCTGCGCCGCCTGCGGCGGTGGTGCAGCATCGTCTTCCTCTTGGTTGGCCTCGGCTTCCTCGGCGCTGGCGGGCAGACCAACGGCGCCCGCAACACGCTAGCCGCGGACGTCGGTGTCGCGCACCCGTCGACGATGTCGTCGACGTCTGGCCGCGTCCGGATCGGCGGGAGCTGGCCGGACAGCAGCTCCAGCTCGAGCTCCAGGCCCATGACTTATGGTGTGGTATGATCGGTGCGAATTGTGGCGTTGGCTTGGCGCTTGTGGAGGAGGCAAAGAAGCAAGGTTCGTGTTGTGTGAGTGGCACTTAAGTAGAGGAGGGGGGAAGCTGAGCGGGAGCAGGCGTGGAGGGGAGGAGGGATGGCAGTGATGATGCCGTCGATCAGGAGTGAGAAACGCGCGGGAGAAAAGGAGAAGAGAACAGAGTTATATTGGGGGAGGCACCCTGCAATGTAAAAGGCGTTTGATGAGAGAGAGAGAGGTCTTCTGTTGGAAATGAAGGTGGTAAAACGATGCTCGAGTTTTACCCTTTCGAGACGATCGGATTCAGATTCGGGCCACGAAATTCTTTGCACCTTAGTATAGAAAAAGCAGTGTTAATTAATTTACGGCTTCATGTCTGCCGCGCGCGTTTCTTCATCACTGTTCGTACGATTGGCATGCAGTTCTTCCCTGACCATATTGCTAAGTATAGCATGCATGTACTAGTAGGTTTGAGTCAAGATATACGTACGTGAACTCAAGTGCTCACCATATTTAAAAATCAAGACGTACGACGCACTCACTCAAGCACACTCTTGGTTGTCTGGAACCGAGCACGGCAGACAAAAGCACGAATGAGTAGACTGACAAAGTGACAGTACTACTTATGTGAAAGACAGTCATTTAGCATGAGCACCTACGGTGTACGCCCTTCACGGTAATCGTTATGCTTCAATTTCTGCAGACGTTTTTCCTACGCCTTATGGCCAGAAAATAATTAATCAACACGTTTTGTCAACAAGCTTAATCAACAGAACACGAACCAACAGAAAGATTCTCTCGGAGAGGCTCGCAGAGAGCATATAGGAGTATCCAGGAGTTCCAATTACTAGGAGAAGTGGTTAGTGGCCGTACTTTCAGTGATTCAATCGACACAGTGTTAGCCGTAAGAACATTTTACGATGGACCAATCGCAACTGGATGGCCTGGCCACCTCTACAGACACGTATTCATGCGGACGCTCTGACAAGGCGACGTTATAATGCAGCATGCATGGGGACGATCCTGCTCCGCCCAGCCCGGTGTTCGTTTCGCTGCTTTGCAGCGGCTGCTTTGCAGCAGCTACAGTGCTCGCAGTTATTTCTTCTGCAGCAGGTACAGTGTTTCTGCAGCTGCTACAGTGTTCGCATTTATTTTTCTGCAGCTGCAGCCGCAGCTGCAGCGAAACGAACAGGCTGCAGGCTTGTACAACTGACATGTTTGGTGAAATTAACACAGCCCAGGAAAAAGAAAAAAACACCACACCTGCAGAATCCTATGCATGAACCCGCACGCGCATCGATCCGGATCCATCTTCTTCATCGTCTTGTCGGACTTGAAAAATTATCGCACGTTCGCCGCAATTGATGCCAAAATTTTAAGACACATTGATGACACGGCTAACGAACAAAAGATTAGCTGACCGTTCAAACATTGCCATGAATGGCAAAATGTTGTCGATGGTGCATGGGGCTACGTACGTACGCCCCCCTTCATAAATTCTGCCATCTTCGGCCCAGAGCAATCCACAGAAACGTTAAGCACTACTACTACTATTGATCCATGTACTTCCTGCAACAAACTGCAGTTCAAAACATAATCAATTCACTAATCTGTGGGGGCGCCCACCATCTCTTTTTTTTTCTTTCTTCGATTAATTGATCCGGGCCCCCCTACTAGTTATTCAGACCGGACCTCTTTCAAAATTCCCGCGCTTTAAACATTCCATATATGACCATCTCTAACTTTGGATAAATATGACCTAAAATTCTACCACATAGTTATGATTTGAGTCTGTTGGCCCTGGTAATCGAAATTCTCTCAATCTCAATGCAGAAAGGTTAGCTACACGTTCCGCCTCCCATTCCCCTGCAGCCTGCTGCAAAAATCTGACGCGCTGCGTTCCCTTCCTCAGCATGCCTCCTGAAACAAAGACCTCACCGGTCTCCATGCCTGGCCACAGCACGCATGTTCAGTTCAGAGCTCTTTCGCCAGGTGCGAGCAAGTCCGCAGAGGTGGGCACCCAGGAGGGGCAGCATCCGGTGCGAGATCCGATGCCCATCCTTTAACCGGGCTGTTACAGTACAATTAGCACTCCATTGCAGTGTGCTAACCCAAGGTTAGATGCAATAGGATTCTCTTAAGTCGTATTCTAACCTCCATCGCTATTCTCGATCGGCTCCACTAATGAAACGGACGGGGCGAAAACCGGCGAACAGGCATGATCCGGGGAAAGCATCATGATAGGTCGGGCGCATGGGCATGTGGCACACTTATTGGCTCCACGACATGCTTAGGTACGTCCCCGTAAACAAATCAAAAGGGAATTTGCAAGCAATTATGCATGCCGTGCCTTGTTCCTCGTTACCTTTTTCTTTGTTTTGCAAAGGTCCCATTTCACTCAAGCTT